>OX403630.1:4585494-4994141 GCA_948107755.1 Campoletis raptor | reverse complement strand
AAAACAATGGAATCTTGGATGAATTATTGGAAGGTTCATTTTTGAAAATGAATGACGAATCAATGATGAAACTTGAAATTTATCTCTGGACTGTTGAATGACTCCGAAGTTTTCAGAAATACCAAGAAAAATTTATTTTCCATTTTTTATGTAAAAATATGGTTTTTTGTAGAATTAAAAAAAAATTAAAAGGCCAGAGAGTCCTGAATACTAGAGCAAACGATCAGAATTATTATTGCAATTTTGTAATGTATTTGAAAACGTATCGTCAAAATTTTTATTCATGCTACTTGGGTATTTCTTTTTTTTTTTTTTTAATAAACAGCTCGGATTTGCCGCTGACCTACATTACCCCAAATGGTGTTTTATTCCACTCTAAAACAGGGGGATCGAACCCTCTTCGTTTCACTGCTGGTTCTCCTCTCTTTCTCGTGTTATGAACGCGTGGTAATGTCGACAATTTTTTATAATTTATTCTCTACAGGTTGCATCAAAATGGATGATAAACAATATTTTCATAATAGTTTATTTTTATGGTACAATATCGATGCCAGGATGCCAATAATTTTTCTTACTTTCTTAAGACGAAAAAATATGACCTGAAATATTGTTTGTCCGTCCTTCTTGTATGAGACATCATTAAACACCAACGCAATCTTAACAACCTACGACAATGAAGACGCACGGATTCCGGCTCGGATTTGAAATCACGATATGAAATATGAGACTTGGACCAAATGAAAGACAATTCAAGTGAAACAGATGAGAAGTTCTTGTGATTATATTATTGCAATGGTATGCGAATGGTAAATATTAAAAATGTAAAATTCATGCAAAAAAAAAAAAAGAAATTCATGCAACTAAAGGTAAGTTAATGGACGGAAAAAAATGATCTATAAAAATTCGTGGTCGATATTTAAAAAAAAAAACTGAAATTTAAGTGAATTAATACAGTTAGAAACTGTCAATCAATCGTTTTACTGTGTGTCCTCTTACAAAGTAATGGATTTAATGTATTTTTTACATTTCGAACTGCTATTAATTATGATTTCAACTGCAAAGAGATCAATGTCAACAGCAAAAAACTAGATATATCAGAAATTACAGATAAAAAAGAAAAAAAATCCCACTGTGCATGGAATGTGAAAAGTACAATGCCCTCAGCACAACATTCCGATCACATGGGAAAATTAATTGAGTTTTCACCAATATACAAAATAGTAAAAAATGTTGAATGAAATATTGTAAATCGAATGAATAAATATTATCTACGACCTTCTGAGAAAGTTATTGTAGATACAAATTGGAGTTGCCGTTTAGCCAGTAAAAGTTCGAAAACATACTGCGAAACTCGCTCTTACTCCTTCATTTTTTACAGTTTGTACTGCGATTTTTTCACAAACAGACCAGGATGTTTCAGGGTGAAAAACAGACCATGTCACTTATGATATTAGTAGGTTGTTAAAAAATAATTTACTATTTTTATTTTAAATTGGATGAAATATTGATGTTTTTCCCCTCCGGAGGCACTACCGAGTACCGATAGAAATTCAGTAATTTTTGAAGATCTTTTTTTTTCGTGTGAAAGTTTTATTATTATTATCATGGACCGTTTTTTCACCAAAATTGAGTTTTTGAGCAGCTGATTTAAATTAAAATGTTGTATTTTTAAATTTAATTTAATTTTTTCGATGAGAGAAAGATTTGTAGGCGTTTCACCCAATTTGCGACCACGTGGTTCCCATGTCGGCTATGATATATTTTTTCATGCCGGCTGTCACTGACTTCTTCGAGATTAAGCCTGAGAATTGAACGATTGTAAAACTTCAAACACATCTCTCGTCCATATGGAGAAGTTTCGGCTTTGGTCCACGCTTCACGAGGTCAGAATGAATTCTTGGTCGTCTTTTTTTTGGTTCATCCTCTCGGGTTTATACGTCTATACATTACTTCGTTTATTTGTGTCTGTCTTTACTCTATTTTCAGATTTCGTACGTTAAATTTAACAGTCCTTCAGAATTATACTCAAAAATAAATTTTGATTAGATTACTAAAAATAATTTTTTCACTTTTCCTACCAGCATATAATTGATTATTTTTTAATGCTTTCAGAATCTTTTCACAATATTTAAAATCCTTTTTCGGAAACGTTGGCGTAACTGTTAAAAAAAAATAATAATTTTGAAGTACCTTGAAAATGCTTTTTAAATAACTTGCAAAAGTTTCTTCTTTGGTTGAAAAAGTTGTTTCAATATTTCCAAAAGTACTCCTTGGAAACTCTTTTCAAGTGTTTTGAAATCCGTCGTTCATAGTTTGGGGAAAATACGATTTAATATGGCTTTGGTATACCGTCGATGACACCCTCACAAATGCCCTCTTGCAAACTTTTGAAAAGTGTTTTTCGCTCCATACCCTCATGCTCATTCGTTCTCGAAAACTTATATATATACTCAAAAATCTACCGTTTTATAATCGATGAAAATATCTCCGCTGCATACCTTGAAATAGGAATGCTACCACGAGAAAAGTAAAAAAAAAAAATTGGATTTTAATTGAATTCGTTTAACTGCATATTATTGCATATTGTTTCAGGGAAATTTTCGGATATCACTTTGTAAGAAACTTCCATTCGCAGTAACAAAATCTGTTATGGATTCCTGTATAATTCGTTATCAGGAGTAAAGATTCCTTTCAATCTCTTTGTCTCCGTGCGTAAAAAAATTACAGTTAAAGGTGAAAACGATAGAGTATATTTTGCAGTACTATTTTGATTTTCTGCAGAAGAAACTGTAATTTCTCATTTTTACCTAAAATAATTTTCTCAAAACATTGCATATATTTTTTATATATATTCTGATGACAATATTTGATGTATGCCCTCCAACTGTTTTTACCATCTACAATACGAGTAAATGCTACTGCGCACCATTTTTTTTCTTATGTGCTCTGCATATTGTACAGATGTGCATTGTAAATTTCACATTTCATACACCGTGGATTTCTTGTTTTTATTCGTGATTTCCGCTTTGTATTTGGTTTACCGTGAACATTGAGTTTTTTACATTTCGAATCAGTATTTATAATCGTTCGAAAAGCATATAAATCATTTAGTTCATGATTTTATAATGACATACGCAGTAAAACACTTAATTTACCGCGTTGAACGGTATATTTTGTCCAAAATTCAATCATTTTGAAATATTGCGGATAAATTTTTACACATCATTTTTTTTCCGTGCACTTATACTTCAGATGCAATTTTTGTGGGCGAAATATAAAAAAAAATTTCATAACAAATAGATTTTTTTAATGGAACATTTACAATTTGCGATGATGACGGTATTGGAAAAAGCACATAAAAAAAAAATTCCTACAAGTCACTGTGACGTTCATCCTTCATCAAATTTTATGGGTCAATTCGAAAATGAATGCTGTTAATTTTTCAAAAAATATGATCTTGGAGTTTTTTTTTTTTATAGAAGTTTTGCTATTTTTACATTCGCCCAGTCGAAGTTGTTCGAAAAGCACCGAAATCCTTGGAAAGCCCATGACGACATTTTCCTGATTAATTCTGCTGCTAATGGGTGAAAGCTTCCTCATAATAGCTTGTTTGATAAGTATATGAGATTATATATACAAGTCTTTTCTACTTTACGAGTTGAAGTCACCGACCGCTGGTACAGTCTCGTAAATTATCATCGACCGAGCAGAAGGCCTCATAAAATTGCCACTTTCATCTCATAAAGCGTAGCAATCGTTCCATTTTTGAAGCATAAACTTATTTCTCCTCAAAATCACATCCAAGAAATCAATTATTCATTCCGATTTGCGCAGTTATGTTTTTGAACTAGAAAAAGAAGGATTTACTTCGTCCGATTACTTCGTTATTTTTTTTTTTTTTTAATTCTTCGAAGAACGTTAAGTAGTTAATTTTTTACGGCCAAATGAAGTTACTTTTCTGTTTTTGGATGAGACCAATTTTTTTTCTCGTATTTTCAGCAAGTTTGTAAGATTTATTTAAGACCGTATGAATCGGAAAACTTTTTCGTCTTTTCAAGAAAACGATAAAGTCCCGGAAACGCGAAAATTCCTAGTAGCACTTTGAAAGGAATATTAAATAGTTTTATTCGTCGTGAAACATTTTTACATCCGTCTATTATTTTATAGCCGATTGCACAATGCACCGATGGATTCACCAGAACATCTCCTCCTCTCCGGAAGTTAAAACAAAAAGTGAATAAAAATATAAATTGGATTGAAAGTATAAAGAGAAACATCGAAATCTGCAAAAAAAAATGCAGTTTATGATCTAGAACTCGATTGGACGCAAACCGGGAGGGAGTAAATGCAGGTCGAAAATGGAAAAACGATTGAAAAAAAAAAAAAACAATCTTACCCTAGCCACCAAATATTGTTTCGTATCCAGCTTCGCATCAAGTTTCTGTTCTCCAATGGCTCGGACAGAAGTCAGGGTTTTGCGATATAGTCTAATTTATTGGTTGATGTAAACGTATATCGTTGGGGGCCACAGGCCTCAACGATTTTTCAAGCTCAGGGTGACCTTTTTGACCTTATTTCAAAGTTGAAAGTATCGCATTCCTGGTTGAAACGTTTATATCCTATAGGTGTGTCTCTATTTTTGAGTGAAAATCGAAATTTTAATGATGGAAAGTGAAATTCAAAATGATTCAGAAGATCCAGGTGATATATTGTGATGACACGACGCAAGGGTTTATTTTTTGCGAATTAAAATGCCTCAAGGAGTTCTGTTTGGAATTTATGGAACATAGGAATGTTCTGAACATATTCTCTGTTTTGAGCTCCAAAGAAACGTAGAGTTTGTGGTTGCAATTAACGTTGATTTTATCGCATTACCTAGTCAAGGAACATCCTGATATTTTGAAATGATAAATAAGCCATGTATGATAATTATAGATATTATTTTGATAGTTAAACGAAAATAGATAATTTTATGATCGTGTGTCATGGTCATTCATGATATTTTTTCCGTTCGAAAGTTTATCAACGTCAATTGGACTTGACTACCATTGTCCAATCAATTTATATAAATATAACTGTTGCATGACTGACAGACAACGCACAGCCTAAGCTGTGCGTTGTCTGTCAGTCATGCCACTGAAGATAGGAACGTGAAATTTGACATGGTTACTCCTTCCCCGACGGAGACGCTCACTAAGAACGGATTTTGTTCGTACTCCATCCAAAGTGGATTTATCACTAAAAAACATTTTCTACCAAACCGAATATCCGTGGCCACCGTTGCTATGGTAACCGTTGCCGTGGTAATCGTTGCCATGATAACCGCTGCCTTGGTAACCGTTGTCATGGTAACCGTTGCCATGGTAACCGTTGCCTTGGTAACCGTTGCCTTGGCAATCGTTGCCATGATAACCGTTGCTAAAAGTTTTTTTCAAGACATGTCTACCCTTTCGAAAGCTTAAATTAGAAAAAAAAGCTTCTTGCCTTCAAGTAATTCAGTTAATTTGGATCGAATACATTTTTTTCGCCTAGAACCCTCCTGGGGTCTAGGAAGGTTCTAGGAACACCCTAGAACCCTCTAGGATGGAACAATTTTTCTTTCTATGAACGATGGCAAGTGCTTCAAGAAAAATGACACAGTGGCAAGTAGCCCCTGCCATCTTAGCACTTGTCTCAAATTGGAACCGGAGCAGTAATTCAATTTGGCACATAACTTGCGCACGTTTTCGAATTTGACCAGTACATAAAATAGTTTGAGATTTTATAATTTGAGGAATAAAATAGATTTTGCCCTTGTATCAAATTTTTTTCGCCGGAACACAAAAAAAATTGTATTCGATGCAAGTAAACTGAATTACTTGGAGACAAGAAGCTTTTTTTTCTAATTTAAGCTTTCGAGAGGGCAGACATGTCTTGAAAAAAAACTTTTAGCAAAGTAATAATAATTACATTTATCACTTTGTTGTTTTTTTTTGTGTCAAATGATCGGGAGATCAAGAGACTCGGTGAAGTCTCGGGACAAGTACATTTTCGTATTTGTTTCATTGAAAACTGTTTCATCTTTTTCCACCACGTGTCCAAAAATCAGTTTTTTTTTTTTCATTTCATCACATGACAATTGCGTTCAAATATTGAAAATTCACTTACCTGTTTTTCCCTCGACGCTTCCGAAAAAAGTTCCTCGTGCCTAATTCTTCTCCAAACTGCTCCGTTGTTGATTCGATCTTCGTTTATTTTTGTGATATATCAAACAGCTTACCCAAGCGGTTTTTTTTTCGTAATCGGCGACGCTGTGATGTTGAGGTTATTTATCGCGCACAAATTTTGTCGTTCTTTATTTTTATTTAATTAATTCAATGTTCACCAATGTTATAACAAAGATTCCGACGATTAAACTTTTACCGTTTTGACGATTCAATTTTTAACCGACTTTTCTCTCCTTCAAACGCTTTAGCTATGTCTACCAACTTAAATTCTCTTTTTTATTAAAAAGTACATTTTTTTTTGACAGAGTTGGCAAACTCCTTTTTGAGGTACGGACGCGCTGCCATGCGGCCTAAACTTGAGAAAAAGTTTAAGTCTTTCAACTTAAGAAAAAGGCCGCATAACGGCGTGTCGGTACCTCAAAAAGGAGTTTGCCAACTCTAAAAAGAAAATGTAAATTTTACGAAGAGAGAAGTTAAGTTGGCATGTTAACCATTGCCTTGGTAACCGTTGCCATGGTAACCGTTGCCTTGGTAACCGTTGCAATGGTAACCGTTGCCTTGATAACCGTTGTTATGCCATCCATTGCTTTAATAACCGTTGCCATGGAGACTGTAAGGAAGGAGCGTCAACTCCGTGCTTTGAATCCGGTCCTAAAAAATCTCCGAAATAGGCGACGCTGCCGTCAAATGTTCTCTATTAGCTATCAAGAGACTCGGTAGAGTCTCGGGACAAGTTCATTTGACAGCTCTGTCTGTCGTCTGCTGGCCCGAGGCTCGCCCGAGTTCAAGAGACGCGTTAGAGTCTCGGGACAAGTCCATTTGACAGCTCTGTCTGTCGTCTGTTGTCGTCGAGGCTCGCCCGAGTATATTATCTCTGAATAAATCGATTTGCGGTGGTGGGGGTAAAAACTGAAAAATAATTTCGGCCGAAGTACTTGGCGGTTTCGTACCTATAAGAAATGGATTACGTGATCCTAGCTAAGTAAAAAAACTCGCCAAGTACTTCGGCCGAAATTATTTTTCAATTGAATTTTTTTCATTGGAAATTTTTACCCCACGTTTTGTTTCATCTTGATTTTTTTTCTGGACTCTGTTCTTTTGACCGATTTTTTTGTAACGCTGTCAAATCTAAGTCATCAGAATGCCACAGTTGTATTCGGGTTTCTTTCTCGTGATCAGATATGGAGACGGAGGTACTACATATCTGAAACCCTTCATACAATTAAGATCGAACTTCACAGGTAAGTTCGTTTGATCTAATAATTGTATTCGGGTTTATTCCGAAGTGATCAGATTTGAAGTACCTCCGTCTACCTATCTGATCTCTTTGGAAGCAACTCTTCATACAATTAAGATCAAACTTCACCGGTAAGTTCGTTTGATCTAACAATTGTATTCAGGTTTCTTCCGAAATGATCGGATTTGAAGTACCTCCGTCTATACATATCCGATCACTTCGGAAGAAACCCTTCATACAATTAAGATTAAACTTCACAGGCAAGCTCGTTCGATCTATTAATAATTCCAGAAGATACCCAGTATGCATGAATTGATAAGTCAGCTAAATTGAAGATTATTTCATAAAAATTTTCGGTGTGTACTTTATTTTTTATAACACGCAGATGATCTTCATAATTTTTTAAGCATTTTAAATTTTGGTTCTAAAATATATTTTATCGCGAAATCCACCGTTCATTGATCGAATCTCGATCGGAGTAGAACTTGCTTGAACTGTGAGGTGAATACCTTAATTTGATTGATTAGGTAAATTATTGCTATTATAACTATAGACGAAAACGTTCTCCAAACTTTTGGAGGCTTCATCCTGTACGCTTCAACTGCAGAATTGAAAAAAAAATCATCCTTTTCTCTGATAATGATTTTTTCTGGTTAAGGAAAAAGTAAAGGTTGTTCCCTGGTTTCAGGGAAACAACGGGTGGCTTTCACAATCTCACAAAACTATAGTGACTGATTTTCGATGTGTTAAAAATACCATGTAGAAGATTTTTATAATTTGACTGTCTCAAATTTTGAGAACATTATTTTGTCAATTTAAGAACAATGCCCTCTACTCTCTCAACCGAATCCATGATACACGCTTTGCTACTTTAATACGCACATTCGCTCGCGCACGTGGCTAAAGCAAACTCTGCAATTTATCGTGAATAATATGTCATCAAACATGCATTCGAATGCTTCGACAAATACGCACCGCACGATTATATTTTTGTTCGGAGAAAAAGGTGTATCGAAATAACGCATGCGCCTTTGGAATGGTTGAGAGAAAGAGAGACAACAAAGTCTCGGAGCTTTCGACTCTCGCGTGTTTCAGTCGCTTCGCGAAGCTCGCGCAGCGTACCGCGAGTATTTTACGTTTCCGTGACATCATTTTTCTCGGAGCTTTTGTACCGATTTTTGCATTCCCAGAAAAATTTCCAAAATTTTTAAAACACAATGTCTTGATAGAAAAAAAAATGAAGAAAAAACTTGTTTATCTTAAAAAAATCATATACAAAGATTGGCTTGAAAAAACTTTATGAGAATATGATTAATTTATAAAAACGTAATTCGTACAAAATAATTTCAATTGAAAAAATTAAAATTATGATTTTTGTTTATAAAATAAGTGAAAATCTGCTGGATGGTGAAGAATATTAATGAAAAGAAAATAACGATTCGCTTGCAACAAATTAAACATTTAAATAAATAAATCAACTGAAAAATTATAATTTAAACAATTAAAAATATAATAAACGTTCTTAAAAATTGATGAATCGTAATATTATAAAGTAAAAAGGTTAGAAAATTAAATAAACATGAGGAAAAGGCTAAGAGAGTGGAAAAAATACATATTTCAAGCTAATGCGTTGTCTAGATAGTTCATTCGGTTTGAAATTACAATTCGTGTCGCTGGAACGGGCGGCGGGCTGTTTGAGTCCGCAAACAGGAGAACACTCTTGTGATTTCGGGTGAGCTATAAATTGTGACGATAAATTATGTTGCTTAATTGCTCGCCGCCGATGTCACCCGTTCTCGCATTTCTGTGTCAAGCGTTTGCGAGAATTCGTATAGAGCTAAATTTCACGACCGCGAATCTCGAGATTAACAAATTATCACACAATTATCAATTTAAAAAATTACATATAATATTTCAAAGGATCCTTAATTTTGAGTTATCTTTCTTACTGTGATAATAAAATCGATTAATTTTGTGTTAAATTAATTTGAATTTTCCGAATTTCTCTAAAACTTTTCGATGCGGATTCCTTCAACTTGATTTCTCGACTCGTCATCATTTTTTGTTGACTCTTTACATTTTCAAAATTCTTTTGGAAATTTTTATTACGTTTCGTAATAACGTGGGCTCTATTTGAATTTTTCCGGTTTATTTATTCATTTTATATCAATAATGGGCTGATTAAAATTTTTTTAGAACTTTCGAGCATCAATAAAAACAAGCGATCTGAATAATTGACAGTATTTCGTATTTCGTATTATATATTAGTTACAAAATAGTTTAAAACGAAAACCGCAATTCACGATGTCGAATATCGTGAGGAAATGAAATAGTTTTCGAAGTGGGTGAGAAAGCGGAATCTGCGTGAGTGAACATAGAGTTTTTTTTCTTCGCGATGGTGAAGTTTGCTCGAACAATTGTGAGAAAAAAGTCAATAAAGAAAACTCGCGAGGTCATCCAATGAACTTGGACGTAGTGGCGAAATGTGAAAAATGAAAGGAACTTCTAGTACTCGTTGAATAGAATTTCTCCAAGCGAGTTTACAACTCGAGTAATTCTTCTTTCTTCACTTTTCGAAGGTAAGTTGAAACTTTTTTTCGAAATCAAAACTGTTGCTTCTGCAATTTCTTTCGTCAATCATCATTTTCTTTTTAATCCTAATTTTAAGTAGATTTTCACGAAATTAATTTCCGTTAATTTCTGGAACGACGCAAAAATGTTTAAGGAGGTAAGTTAATTACGAAGGAAGTAGAATTCAAACTTACGAAAAGAAATAAATATATTCTCATTAAAACATATTCTTTGTTTCAATAACCATTTTTATATTATGAGAAATTAACTAATTGTATAATATTTAAATAATATAATGCATCAACGAACGAATATATCGAAAACGAACTTTTTTTTAAGGAGGTTGGCTACATACGACAATATGATAAGAATTTAATAAAATTTGGTGATTACATTCTTTAGCATCAAATGCGATGACACAAATTTTTTCAAATTTATCGTCTGCATAGTTGTCGAATAATTGGAGTTTACAATACGCTAAAGATATACCTATATATATAATCTGAATCCTATGCTTATGCATGTAAACTCCATTGCTCAATTACTCGAAAACTATGTAGAAGAAAAATCTTTAAAAAATTGTATATTCATATTTAATACCAAATAATATACTCGCCAAATTTCATTAAATTCTAATCATTTCGAATTTTCCTATGCGCTTTTAACACGGCAACATTGTTGTGTATAGCCAACCTCCTTAAGATCAAAAGCGGTCTTGCGGTTCGCGTAATCATTACTGAGCAAGAGATAGTTTTTTTGATTTTCTGATGATATTCTTCATAATTAAATCACAGTGAAAATATTATAGCCACCTATATTGACCGCAAGTTTTCGATATGTTTCCTTTGGCTCTCGTGCAAATGTGATGACAGATTAGAAAAGAGTGGCTATGAGCAATACTCTTGGGGGAGGTTCCAGAGGAACATGAAAAGTGCGTGGGATTCGAATGATCGAATCACATCGTCAAAACTCCCAAAGGTGTACGTAGGCACATTAAGGTTAATGGAAATAATTTTAAAAAATCTTTAAAATGATGTATTTAATTAGTTTTTGGAATTGTATCTTTCATACGAAGTTTGTTGGAGCGGCACTTATTGGTCGATAAATTGAAAAT
Organism: Campoletis raptor; assembly: GCA_948107755.1. Classification (NCBI taxonomy): domain Eukaryota; kingdom Metazoa; phylum Arthropoda; class Insecta; order Hymenoptera; family Ichneumonidae; genus Campoletis; species Campoletis raptor. The sequence continues at coordinate 4,983,013 of OX403630.1, read as the reverse complement.
TTTCTACTGGGTTAAATACAGCTATGAGAACATAAGTTTATGGGTTAAGACACCTGGTAGTACAGTAAGAACGATAAAAGACGTAACAGGAGCGTTGAGGTCTCCGTGGCTTTCCCAGGGGTCGATATATTGTCTTCCGATACGGAACCAGCAAATTTATAGACGGTATTTGTGCCAGTACACTTGGAAATCCAAATAATATATAAAGGGTGTGCCAAAAATGCCTTGCAATAGTTCGTCCTTTTCGTCTCCTTGTGCCACTAAGAATAATATGGCAGTTGAAGCGTCAACTTATTCGCAAAGAAAAGAGTTTAGTTGAATTGAGCAACGCACGGTAAAATACATCGAATGTAATATTTCGTTCATTCGAAAAACTGTTCAGTTGCATGAATCGTTTATTTTGTTACACTGGATAAATATATGTATTGAATGAACCAAACCAATTAATAATTGATCGATGCTAGTCATATATTCATCAGTTCCATAAATATCTTCATCAGTAATATTTAGTAATAACTTATGGTACTTATGATAACCAGTGGAAGCTGTTGCCCGCACATTGATTAGTTTTCAGTTCTAAGTTCACTTACACTCGATGCACTGTTCGCCAAAATAATGATTAAAAAGTGGAAAAAATCTATTAAATAAGATGTCCACTTAATGCCTGCTATTTTTTTAATTATTTTGCATTAATCTGGTGACTCATTTAAAACCATATTCGACAGAAATTAGATTCTGAAAAAAAGAAAAACGCTACAGAAGTCACTGACATTACTAAAGAAACCACCAGTGACATTATTAATAAAATAACTAGAAGTACAAATCGTTAAAATAACGTGAAAAAATGGTTCCAGTCTTTACTTTGCAGAATTTTATTTTTCGTGTTTTGTCATATTTTAGTTCGTTTATCTGCCATGCTATTGATGATTTTTGTTTTCAGCTCATTTTTTTCTCTTCGTTTTTCAGATGTTGGAATATTGGATGGCGAACAACGGGAGTACAAATAACGCCAGCGAATTCGAGATCAGGGAGGTCCTCGAGGACCCAAGCTCGACCATACTATTTGTCGGATATCCACCCTGGCTTTTGTACTTCGCTGCAGGTTGCTGTGTCCTCTTCATGCTCATCGGGATCCCCGGAAATCTTATTACGGTCGCTGCCCTATTTCGAACTAAGAAGGTACACTCTTGGTTTCCAGAATAATTTGAAATTACAAAAAAATCAATAAACCTCAATGTTTCAAATTCTTTCATTATAAATCAATTACTTTTTCATTTTTTTCACAATTTACCCATTGCATTCATATTTTAAAGCTAGACATGGGTTGAAATTTGTTGTTAAATCAAACACGAAAAAAATCTTCATAATACGAGAAACTCGAACAATAAATATACAAAGACGAACAAAAAAAGATAAATAATAATATCAACCCTCTCAATCCAAAATTGAATTGAACAATAATAATGGAAAACCAGAAGTAAAATAATCACATGGCGAAGAAGACGTACTTCGGACTCGTTTCTGTTTATAAGGGAGCAAGAAAGAGAGTCCAAATGGCTCACGTTATCATCACAGACAGTCTTGTGAAAAAGATCGCATTGTCTCAGAGAGAGAGAGAGAGAGAGTTTTCGTGTCCCTCCGGAATTTCTTAATTTCGTAATGGCCGATTCGCACCAAGTGCCGAAAGTATATTAAAAAAAGAGAGCCCTTGTACGAAACTTCCGCAATAAAAGCCGTTTTGTCGGAAAAAACAATTATTCGAATACTCACTGTTAAAACTATTTTCAAACTTAATTCACCAATTTTGTTTGTGTTTTTCACTTGCACTATTATTATTATTTTTTTATCCGATGTAATTACTATTTCGGTCTATACACATTCTTTCCTTGTCATTTTACAATTTACACTTTTTACCGTTAGTTCGAAGTACGAAAGTTTTATTGATTTTTACTAATTAACAATTCTTAATACGAAAAATCTCTCAGTTCCTTTCCCTTAGAGACTAAAAGCATAATTTACATTTATTTCAATTTCACCTTTGTCGGTTGACACACAACATACGGTAATAAGAAAATGCGAAACACGAAATGCCCTGAATAATGCAATTAGCATAAAACAGAAAATGCATAACGCCACGCAAAGCGAATTTCAAAGCGCCATCTGTCCAGAATATGAATAGCCACTTAGCTAGAAATTATATGTATATTTGTATAGATTGAGAAAACACCAAGAAATTTTTTATTTTCACTACTCGACCTTGTGTGACCTCTAATCCGGCGTGTTCCATTCGACGAGATTTAACTACCAAAATAATGAGAGATCAAAGGCTAAAAATATATAGTAAACGGGTATTTAAATTCAAACAAGAGAAAAACCGTATCCGTGTATCCGATTAAAACGACAGAATATCCGTATCGTGATCTTGTTAAATACTGTTACCGCAAATTTTAAACCACTTCAAAGAAATTAAACTTCAGAGAAATTAAAAGTTCTCCACTTGATTGACTTCAGCCGTATTAAAAACAAACAAAAAAGTTAAGTCGTTGCAAAACGATTGAAAAATGATAACAACCGATACCTTCTTTTTGTTCCTATTCGATAAATATTGACACAAAATCTGAATTACCTAATCTTTGGAAAAAAAAACTTGTTTCAAAATACTAGAATTTCAAATCGTAAAATATCGTATAAATAATATTTACGTTAATCGTAAAATAAATCGTGTAAAAACGAATGACATCTTAGGCCACGCGTCAAGTTAATACCACCAGTTTGGTTATAAACAACACAAGAATTAACACATTACCAATTTTCCTTCTGAAAAAAACATTTTATTTCTAATTTACACAATTTCGATTGAGGCGAGCTTTTTAGCTCACTGCTTATATAAATAATACGCTCAACAATTGTTACAAACTTAAAAGCTCTCGGGAGTTTTGAGATATTCCAGGAACCGTTTGGACGGGTTCGGTGTGTCTATTGCTGGAGATGAAAATAAGGGAAGCTGCATGCGCGTTGGAGTCGATGTTTCCTCTAAATGAGCGACTGTGAGAGAGAAGACGACGTAGCAGAGTAACGGGACGTAAGAGGGGTGGAAGAGGAGGTAGGGGGAAGTAAAGAGAGAGAGAGGAAGAGGAGGAAGAAAACACAGTGGCTCAGTTTTCTCGTCTCGAGTCCGAGTTTAAAACCCTTAACTACCATGAGCTCAGACTACTAACCTCTATTTTCCACCACGAATTTTGAAACGTACATCAAAACACCCACGTACACGAAATTCATGTAGGTACATGTACGTGAGTATTTCTTGGCTCCAGAAACGTTTTCTGCTCGCTTCAGTCCTACCTTCGTCGCCCATTCTTTCATCCGACGTTATTTGCGCGAGAGCTTATGTGGGATATTTACACCCAGGTGGTTATGCTCGCCCCATCCTGCCCCGTTTACGGAGGGCATTCCCCCGTTGTACTTTAATCATTTCTAGCCACCTTCGCTTGATTACCTGATAAAGAAATTTATATTCTCTTGTTGGGGAGTGAAAGTAATGACATAAACCAAAGCAAATACATTGCGGCTCGATTTCCGTCATTAACCCTAAACGGTAGCATACTGTACTCCACTGAATCACCAAACAGGTGCAATTGCAAATTTCACCATCATGAGTAGCCACGTAGCCAAGATATTCCAAGATATTTTGCCATAACAATAAGCGCACGATGCCTAGTGAGGTTCAGTACACTCTAAACTACTATTGAACTACTACTGTAGACAGTAGCTTGAATATTCTTAATACTTACTACACATTAATAATTAAGGGAGGCAGTGGCATAGTGGTAACGCGCCCGGCTCACAACCGGTGAGCCCGGGTTCGATCCCAGCCGACACCAATGGATTTTTTCTAAGTGTCTAAATAAAACTGTTCTCTCTGTGGTTCGGAATTCACGTAAAAATGTAGGTCCAGGTGGTAATATGGAATTGTGGAAAAATTGTGGGAAAGAAGAGAGGAGTAAAGAGGAAAAGTGTGAGTAAGAGAGTACCACCCATGTAAAAACCCGATAAGGGTATGCATGTAAAATTCCATATCTATCTATCTATCTATCACATTAATAATTATTAATAATTAGTGCAGTTCGCAGCATTTTCAAATCCTCAATTAGGGTTTTTATCAACCACGATAAAAAAATAACCACAAAAAAAATTACAAAATACACTTCAGAAAGTTCCGAGAAAATTTTTTACAAAACTTGGTACTATGCATACAATATTTCGAGCAACAGTAAATGACTACAGTACCTATGCTTCTTAGTTTTTTCATTTGTTTTTTGCTCAGAAAGCTAAAAAATGGGTTGAAGCAAAAGCCCAGACATTATGAATTTTACACGAACATTTTTTATATCTGACACTGTATTTTTGGGAATTTTTTCATATTTTTCGATTGCGGCCATCGAGGTGTTCAAAAAAGAAATTCAAAAATTCATCACGTGCTCAAATTTATTTTGAAAAATCTAAAAAAAATTCTAATTGCTTCATAGAGTGAGAGTTATAATAGGAAAAATCGGAAATCAGATTTGAGAGGTTAAAGGTCAGACACAGGTCGAATTGGTATGGAATGCCCCATATACTTGAGGATTTTTTGTGAAAAGTGCTTTAATTCTTTGCCTTCAAATTAGGTGAAAGTAATGTATTTGAACGACGATACTTTTACAGTTGCGATCAGGATTTCAATAATATTTTGAGCATATCCATGATTTACATTAATAACATAGATAACATTTTGAGTATGTCCATGATTACGAAGCAGTCCCTTTCAGTCGTATTTTTTCCGTCACTGCATATCGATTTGTTCACGTGGAAGTACTCATCCTTCAAAAGACACGCAATTCAAATTACACTTAAGTAAAAGACCATAAGCTGAGAGTAAACAGAGACTTGTCTTCGAACACACACAAACACAAACACAAACACACGTAAACACACATACACACACACGCACACCCTTAAGCTTAGATACACATACTTAAGGGGTGATTCCTGTGCTCAAAACTATCCTATTTCATGTAACTTGGTTTAGCGATTTAAGCGTGAAGAAGTAACAGACGGACATCATTACTTTCGCATTCATAATATTAGTAGGGATAGGGATTATTTTCGTAGATGTGGATATTTGTATATTTCTGACTAGTGGAAAGCCCGGTTTCTTAAGGTTGTATTGGATGGATCATCGGGCAAAAAGTTACTCCACTATGGGCGAATCGTAGACTTACTAGTCTAGATCATCTCGTACATTTTTAGCCTTACGAATCGCTTATTTAATGATGACCCTGATATGCTGAGGCTCTATGACGAGTTTTCGTGGATGTAGCAATTCCGAGTGATAGAGAAACTCTCTCTGCATGTACTCTTGAAGAGTTCTAGTCTTCAACGTTCCTGGAAAAATTTTGAACGGCCATTTTTGGAAAAAAAAAAAAAAAAAAATCGACCAATCACGCCACGAATAAAACGACAACAATGCCCCCCGTTGGTCGCCAACTTCGGGCGTTACTCACCAACTTTTTAGAAGGGGAAACAATGCCCCCCGTTGGTCGCCAACTTCGGGCGTTACTCACCAACTTTTTAGAAGGGGATTAATTAACACTTAGAAATGTCAATTTTCCACTTTTAATAATAATTGAAGTCAAATTCGACGATATTGACGTGGGCTTAATAAGGTTCTGTCAGTCACTGTACATCTGTTTCAACTGTCTAACAAAAATATTTCTCAACTTTTGAAATTCATTAATACGTTATAGATCACCTTATTACTATCAATAGCTACCCAAAAACTCAATTTACATTGAATTTCCCTATGATTGCTAATTAATTAATCGCTAAAATATATTTTTTAACTATTTCATAAATTAACTACCCGTTTACGCATGCGCTGTGCTCTTCATGTTTTTAGCAGTGGGCAGGGTGTCAAGTCTGCACCGGGCAACTGTCAACTGTGTCATCTGCGCACATATATAGATATATGCAACAATGCCGTGTGCAGTTGCTCGGTGCTGACTTGACACCCTGCCGTTTTTACAGCGCAATTCATAAAAAAGTGACACTCCTCATTACGTCAATTAATTTCTCGACAATCATTTAGTCGATTCATTTAAAACTTAGCTTAATCAATTGCTCAATCCTTAAACTTGATTTCATAATTTTTTCAGAATTTACGGCCATTTAGTTCCATTCGTTTTTCAACCATTAACGTCTGCAAATACGGTTTTCCCATAAACGATCGTGTTAAATTTATATGTTTATAACTACTAAATTATTTAGTGAAAAATTTTGAAATAATTCATACTATCAAGAACTATCATTCCTTAAATTTTCAAGAATTTTGCCGATTTTTTAATACCCATCCGATAATACCTTAAATTTAAAAAAATATTACATTTATTATATTATTGTATTTTGCGCTTGTTCCTCGAGATCATAGATGCTGGACTCTCCATTTCCCACAGTGTCGCCTCAAATCTTAAAGCCAGTGAAAAAAAATTCTGTACGATGCGGTCCCTCGCCTTCTATGTTCGTCATGCCCTACTCGCGTCCGTCTTGAACCTTCATTCTTCCGCTTTGTGCGAGTGTCGTCACATTTAAATTGCCTAAATTTATCAATTTTTTTTTATCATGGACAAGAAAGGAAATAAAAGGAGTTCACATGACGAAGAAGATGAGAATCGACGAATAAGAAAAAAGATTCAACGTTTGGACAAAGAATTGGACCAGAAAAAGAAAAAGCGTCGTAAGTAGAGGTTTAACCTCGCTTTACGTTTGACAGGAAAAAAGGACGATTCCGACACTCGCTTATTCTTCGGAGTACAGTCAATGGATTCAATGACGTATGCGTCTTTTTTTTTTTTATTCTCTCAACTACAGGTCGAGTGAACCCTTCCGGATTGGATTGAAAAATTTGCATCTTCTTCTTCTCAGAATTTTACTTACCTTTTGAAAGGCTGCGGAAAGGGTAGTAGACTAAAAAATGTTGATGGTTTCGGGATTTCCTTTCAAAGCTGAAAGGTCTGCAGTTGTTGAATCTTCAGGTAAATTTAACCCGACGGTCAATAGCATTGACTTGCGGAGGTTTAACCGTCAAATAAAATCAGAGGTGCTAGTAAAACCAACTTCTGATAGACTCTCACGTGAAATTTGTTAATCGCGGGCCCGGTGGGAAGGCCTCTATCTCCCACAGTTTATGACTCTGTACAAATATTAAAACCGACTTGCATCGCAAAGGAAATCCAGTATCCTGAAGTATCCAGAGATTGTCTTGTTCGGTACACGGAACGCGAAAGGGGGAGAAGAAAAGGTTATTTATAAATCAGCGAGTGCAACTCAAATATCGTACGGTTCGTGCCTCGTTAGGCTTACTTTGCTGAGCAATGTTTACATAGGACGCGTCGTTGCGTTCACGGGCTCATGCCATTTGTCTCAATCCAAGAACGAAACTTTTTTCAGAATTCTCAAAACATAGTGGCTCTCGGGAATCTTGCCAAAACGCAAAAAAAAATTTCCAAAGTTCTATTGAACCAGCCAAATGAACCTTCTAAATATGAAAAAAAAACGCGAAGATATTCATTAATTTTATGTAAACTGGAATCTACTTAGAGAATTTCCGATAATCAAGTGTGATGACGAATCCATACGCACCGGCATTACTATTACAAGATGGAAGTGCGCCATGCAAACGCAAGCAAGCGTAAAAAATAGCAAACTAGCAGAAAAATTCTTTATAATCTTCAAAGTACCCTAATTGAATTCAAGAAAATCCAATGGAGATTATTTAGCATATTTTGACAGTCAATGAAACGCAGGAGTTATTGAATAGTCCATACACAAAAGTCCAATGGAATTTTATGGCACGGGGTCTAAATTTAGCCGACGAAAGAAAGTTCAGCCAACCATCTTTCGGTCACTGTTCTAAAGAAAGGTTAGTTTAACAAAAACGACATCAAGCAAACGTCAAATAATACGAAAGCTCCACTGTAAGGTCAGGAACTAATGGCCCGTCCATTATCCACGATCCTGACTTGTTTCTTTAAGTTTTAGCTAACCCGGATAAGCAAAGTGAAAAAACGTACGGAATACAGAATATCGCTCGCGTTGAAAGACCAAAATCTTTTTATCCCGTTTGCCCACGATCAATCACGATTCCCGTCCACGTATATATAGCCTAGAACTTGATTATTATCCAAGGAGATGCCATCGCACAGTAGGATCCCAGATTCATCTGATGCTACGGGATTTCCGGATCTCTCGTGGGCGACGACATGAAGGGATTACGAATCTGAGATAACCAAATTTCCTTTTGGATAAAATCCTTGTTTCCCTAATAGGGAATTCTGGAAAGCAAAACTTGTAGTATTCTATAGAGAATCAGCAACATATACGTTTTGCAGGAATTTACATGTTTTAGCAATTTTCACGAAGAAGCCATGAATGTATCGAAAATTTCAAACCCAAACACTTTTCGCCAATAATTTATCCATCACGATCGCAAGCATAACTAAAAACTACGTTGCGATATCAAGAGTCGCGGCAGCGGATTTTCAAAATAGGTCTTCAAAATGAATGGTCTGAATAATTGCCATACCATGTGAAAGAACCATTATTGAAAGTAGCTAATTTCGTACATCAGAATAATTCAATTGAACTCGAAAGACTTGGTGGTCTGATGTGGAATTCCCGTGTGGAAGATGATTTCGTTTTTCACGGAGGAAAAAATGATTGAAAGTCTATCAAAAATTGAATATAAGAAAAAATACGAAAAATTAATACACGCAAATAATACGGTACAAACGTAGTACCGCATGCATACCTTTATGGAATTCGGACCGAAAACCTCAGAGTTTTTATTACAACAAGCTCTGATATGGGAGATCTTGGAAGATCCGGGGCCATAACTCTCCCAGCCCGTAAAGAGGTTGCAAGAAACTTCGTGCTCTTAACATACTTCGTACTCTTTTGTGACTAACGCTTTACCCCATTTTTTTTCGCAGAGAAAATATGATGAAGTGAATAACCAGTATAGACGGGAGACATTGATCGATATACGATTTTTTTTCTACTGGATATCTACAGAGAACTAAGGAGGAATGAACTTTCATAAACTAAAAAGTAGAAATGTTTACTACACGATGGACTGTTAACTCTATAATTTATTTTGTGCCTTCAGACTGGATTGCTCATTTTGTGACTGGAATGTTTCGTTGTTAATCTTCCTTAAATTCTTTTTTTAAGATTGATGACCTTTTCCACTTTAACGTCGTAGAAATTCTACACCCCAATGAATGGTACCCCATTTTTTTGATCCGTACAGTAGAAAGATAACAGCGTGCACTAGGAAGGGTCAATGCCAGAGAACAGAGACCCCTTGATTGATTAGCTTTTTGTTCAGTTACTTTTAGTAAAAGAATTCCAACCAATCAGAAAATGTATTGTCATTCCGAAAGAAATGTCTGATACTTCTTGAGATACATATTCAGGGATTTTCCACGGATTTCACTTTGTGTGCTTTTTCGTTTACCGTATGGAAAGCGGAAAACAATTGCCGAGTCAGTTTGTATAAACAACAGAATGAGAAGCTCTACGTCAATTGAACTCCAGCATAGGCGATAAAGGGAGCGTTGTAGGTTTAGCATACTTCATAAAATTTACGTAAGCCTGCAATACTATATATATACATTCTAAGTAATATGAGCTAGTTTAGCATTAGCATTGGGTCGATTTTTATGAAGTTCTTGCTACGAATGGATATCAAGATAAGGGATACAGGGCTGTTGAACTTATATTTTAGTGCATTTGAAGGATAAAGGGCGGACAAAGATGAGATTGGTCATGTGGTCATGTGGTTCGTTTATCCAGAAAAGCTACACTTACTCGACCCGATCATCGTCTAGACGTACTCCATTTAATCACTCAACCATTGATCTTACAATCATTATTTAAGTTTAATTCCGGAGGTACTTTACTTAGGAGGTCCAAGTGGACTTATTATTAATGCTGTGTGTAGGTAGACATCCGTACATTTGCGGTATTTTGATTTTCATGCACTCATTAGTGTTTTTATCTTAATGTCCTGGAGTTCCTATCTTTACCATGTAAGACCATGAATTCTTGCGTTGTTTTAAAAGATGAAAAAAGCTCATTTGAGAAAAAAGCTACTATAAGTCGAATTGTTTAGAACACTGTATACGATTGTGACTGAAACTTTGGCGTTGAAAGAAGAGATATAGTAACATTGAACGAATCGTTAAACTCGACGTAAAAGATGCTACAGAAACGTCGTTGACCTATTTAATTGTGTGGAAGGATTGGTTGAGAACAGAGAAGGAATAGAAATAGCCATAAAGAGTCAAGAAAATACGTTTATTGACGAAACTTCCATAGTTCCTTTGACAATGACTTCCTCATTCGAGTCGTGGGCAACGTACTTTTTTCATGTCTTTTCATACCTATGACCCGATAAGATACCGTTTGTGGAAGGATCGGCCTCTAAAATTGCTCATTCAGGAAAACGGACTCTCTGATATTGAAAACGAGAATGAGAAATAAAAGAAAGACATCTGGGTTTTATTCGCTCACGTTCCAAGAATGGACTCATCGAAGTAATTAATTAAAAAATAGTCACGTTTCACATTCCTTAATTCCGGATCACCATTTAGGGATGAATTAATGAATTTCGGATTGCTTTAATCTCAAAGGGCCAATGACATTCCCCGGGTCTCGATGTTCCAACACAAATACCGCTGTTCAGCTTCATTACATTTATTCGTTGAATATAATTTCACGATTTCCAATCATTCCAGATTGGAGTAGAATTGTCCGGGTGCTATTTCATGGTCTCATTTACATTTAGCTGGTTTTCCTCCACCCTTTGTTCCTATCCATTGTCTCTCGATAACGTATGGACTTAATTGCTTCAACGTCTCATCCCGATTTTTCCCATCCATTCATTGCTATTTTTATGCCATCTTTCTTTTTTACCTCTTCTTACCCATTTCAATTTATATTTCAACCCCGCAGATATCGTTCGTCATTCAAAAAAATTGCAAGGAAGCAAAAGTTCTTGCGTATGAAACTTTGTATTATCTAACTAGAATCAGACAGTTTACGAATGCGAAGACCCCAAAAAAATGAGGGAAAAATGGCAAAATCGAGGAGAAAAATAGATCGAGGATAAACAAAAAAGATGCTCAAATAAATGCGAACCGAAAAAACTGTCGTCGAAATACACACAGAATTTTAAGTTTAATTTTATCTGTAGTGAACCATTGTCTCGAGTTACGACTAAAAACTTTTTGAGCGAAACAGAAGGAAAAAAAACATGCTGCTCCTACTTCGAGGATCTTGAACTCGTAGTTTTGCTCACCTCCTCTTTACAGAATAAAAAAAAAAACAAACAAATCGTATTTTCATACCAAAAATATCTTCTACGATTCAAAATTTATTTCAAGACGCTGAAAATGAAAAATCATGGCAAATATAAGAATTTTCATTAAAAAGACAATAACAACGTTCATGATCTGTAAGTTCATGATCTGCAATGGTGGCATTATCAGATACAACGACACTCTTATGGGAAAATGCTAATGAGCACTGAAGCATAAACAAATGAGGCTAATGTCACTCGGAACGTATCCGTCTTTCTCGCGAATGTAGACTTCGCGCGATATCGGCCGAAAAACAAATGATGGTGCTGCGGTCTGTTCGATCCCTGCCTTCATCCCTTCGGCCCACAAACTCCACGGCACTGAGGCGTCGTCGAGCGTGGCGGCAAGTGGCCTTCTGATTGGCCGAGAAGTCGCAAATTCTATTGCTTGCCATTTAAAAACTATTGCTCCGAAAAAAAACGCTTTGGCAATTTTGTTTGAAACCGCGTCCCGAACGCGCCACTCACGGGGTCGTAACTAGTTGTGAATTACCCTGTATACTCACCCACCACAGTAAGAATGTGTAGTCGTGTATATGCATACTGGTGGCGACGCCAATAGTGAGGAAAAGTAATTTTTGGGAGAGTAATTTTATGTATGTACACGATTACACATTCTCACTTTGGTGAGAGTGTATGAGGAGGCACTATAGAGCGAATAACACTATAGTGGCAACAATGACATCAATGGCCATTGGAGTACGAATATCAGATGTTACCACTATTATTATCGTACTATTAAACGTAATAAGAAGAATTTTAAAAAAATCGTAAAGGACCATTAGTAAAAAAAATAATAACTTTCAACTAAAGAACCAGTCGCAACCAAAAGACCAACAGCAACAACATAAATTGACGAAATTTCTGACGACAGCAGTAACAATAATAACGCTAGTATGAAGAATCCCCAAAAACCCTCAACAACAACATTGTTCATTCAGCATGAGGTAAAGAGGAAAAGACAAAGGGAAAGAGTGAAAGCTTAACATTTGCTGACCTCATCAATTTTTATTCACCCCTTCTAAGTTTTTAAGCACTCCAACGCAACTGTTTCACTCTTTCCTGCTCTCCGCGATTTTTTCTCTTAGAATCTCCTATTCTCTGAGATGGAAAATAAACGTTACTCGGACATCGTTGAAATTCTTGAAGACATGTACTATCTAGATCGTTGTTTTTCTTACTTGAAATCTAATTTGAGTGCGGCACTCCCCATTGTATAATCGATTAAAGTGGCGTGATGGAAGCACAAGTTTTTGTTTCTGTTTAAATGCAAACACCGTTATACCTACGCTAGGAACTTGCAAGTATGCATTTCTACCAACGGCTCTGTCGCTTCATTACATTAAGAACAAACTTATTCTTTTAATTGAACGAATCTGCTGAATTGACAGAATATTGTAGTAACTGCATGATTCCATAATTTATTGTCCAAAGATGATTCAAATCCATGTACAATAATACGAACTTCATGATTATATTATATAACTCATTTAGTAGTTCCGTACTTCAAATAATTCGTTATAATTTTTATTCAGAACTCAGAGTATTTGTAACGTCTACGCATTTCATACTTTCAATGAAACGTCCCATTGTCATGAGCAATGGAAATGTACGGAGACGAACAAGTGTTTAGGAAAAAAATGTCTGTATCGGATTACATTTTTCAATAGTTTTTAATAAGACGATGATAATATATTCTGTTGGCACCCCGTAATAGAACGTTTTGTTGGATCAATGAATTTTCTTTTTACTCAGTAACGTTTTTTTTTTCTATGCGTGAATTGCGACAGGAAATGAATTTCTTTAATTAATTGAAGTTGGCATCAGCACTCATGGAAAAACAGCCAGTGTGAACGCAGAGAAAGAATCGTGTTACAGTTGGTAGAGTGGGTTGAGAGGAGCGAAAATTGCAATGGATACCACCACCAGGAGCATAATTGCGTCACAGGGGGTTGGGTTTCTCACGTTCGCGTCATTCCGGTCACGCTAAGCGAACTCCGCCGACCTGAATCAACTTAACAGGAGCTTTGTGTATCACCCAGGTGCAACGTCAATGAGCTGCGATCTAATTTAAGTACATAATAAAACACATATTTTCCTGTTTTTGTTGTATTTTCCATATTACATGACAATTTCGCAAAGATTTATCTTCAGCTCAACGTTATGTGTTTCGTATTATTCAATTTTTGGCAATCATAATTCAATTATTTCGTACATTAAAGAGGTTGGCTAGATACGACCATATGATAAGAATTTAATAAAATTTGGTGATAACAGTCTTTAGCATCAAATACGATGACACAAATTTTTTGTCTGCATAGTTGTCGAATAATTGGAGTTTACGATATGCTAAAGATATACCTACATATATCAGAATCCTATCCTTATGCATGTAAACTCTATTGATCAATTACTCGAAAACTATGTAGAAGAAAAATCTTTAAAAAATTGTATATTCATATTTAATACCAAAAAATATACTCGCGAAATTTCATTAAATTCTAATCATTTCGAATTTTCCTATGTTTTTAACACGACAACATTGTTGTGTGTAGCCAACCTCCTTAAGTAATTATTCCGCCGATTCAAAGCCATGGCCATCAAATTCACAGAAATTTTGAATAATCTTCTTTCAGTTCCCCTGAATCACCACTCCTCACAAGATTTTTCATTTTATATTGTTTACTCCGAACTTTATTTCTTCCTTTGTTTTTTCGATTAGACTTCACTGTATACAGTAGATAAACAGAGAGGCTTCTGGATACAGATTCCTGCACCGACATTTTCCATTCCGGTGTAGCTGAGTGAGACACGAACGATGATGTCAAGGTCAATTCGAAGATTCTAGAATTTTCTCAAACATTCGATGTCACGCGTCCATTTTGTTTAAATCCTTCTTTGTCGGAACTCGCAGAACCGTCGAAACAATCGGACGTTGTATCTCCGACACTACCGGGTTTCAAACAAACTAACAAAAGAGGAAAATGGATTATCGATTTCGAATACACTGAAATTTTTTTCGCATTTTTTTCGACCAAATTCAAAAATACGTATCGGGCCCGAAAAATATCGGAAAATATCGCGTGCACCTCCCAGGCATAGCGTTACTACTAACGCCGCGCGCGCTAAAAGTCCCACTTTGCCTCCTTGATACGCAATGTACTATTGTGGTTTTTATCGTGTTTTTTTCTGGACCACACAAGGACGCAGAACCCGGAGCTGTGCGGGGTTACATCCATATCTATCGAGGGAGAAAAAATAGAAAGAGAAGTCCAACAAGTTTTTTTCATAATTTTATTTATTTATTGAAGAATCTTCAAATTCTTTCTAAAGTTCACAGATTTTCAAATGTTTTCATTCAAGTTTTAACATATCTAGAGACGCGGTAGCGTCTTGGAGCCAAGTATAAAAAGAAAAGAGTTTAAACGGCTAAGGCCTATACTCAAGATTCGGCCGTTTTCCGTTACGCTCGAGCTTCAACTCGATCCCATTTAAAAATGGGTCGACGTAGGAAAAATCTAACGATAGTTTATTCATATAAATCGTATTTTTTTACTAAATACTCGACCATACATCAATTAGACTTGCGATCTCGTAGAAGACAATTGGCTACAGTACCTCCCCGTTCACCATCGTAACTCTCACATTTTGGTTGCAGTTGAATAAATTGGCAACAAAAAAAGTCAATTTTTAAAATACTGAAAAAAATAAGCAAAGTAGCCTAAGAATTTAATTCATAGAACACTTGAGAAATCTTTTGAAAATGTTATTGAGTTTAGAATCTTTGAACTTCTCCTCAATCATTCTTGTCGAAAATAACACTTCTTATAGGCGTGTTGGCACAAAGGGTTTTCGTGCTATGCAAAAATTGGAATGTTATGAAACAGCTTTTTGTTTTTCGTGCCATGCATAACACGTTCGGTTTCTGGTATTGAACATTTCGACAAATTATTAACTATTTTATGAAGATTCAGCTGGGCTTTTAAAAGTTGTGCCAACGGCGGAATTTGAATACCCTGTAAATGCAAATAAGAAAAAAAACGAAATAGGTAGTTTCTTGGCGAAAATAGATAATAAAGAAGAAAAGAATTGATTTTCTTACATGCCAGGCATATTCATAGAAAATATATCCATGAAAATTTGTCCCTTCATCGCGATGATCCCAACGAAAGGACGATTCACCTTGAACTCCGGCACAGCAGATCGAGATTTTCGATTTGGAGGCGTAAATGCGTCTTTATTACATTGTTGTTCCTTCTTGATGGCGATTTTACGACAATCATCTAAACGCAATTTATAATCGTCGCAAATGCCACAAGGTCTAGTGCTGTAAGCAATCACTGAACAAAAATAATATTTAATAAAATTCAATTTTTTCATTCCTACAACAATTTGTTGATACGACCATTACGTTGATTATATTATCATAACAATATATGTTATTCAATTCAAATGGAAGCGAAATTTTAATTTTTCGAAAAAGTTCTTTTCATATTATTTCAAGCCATAAGAATAAATAATCTAAATATGTTGCGTTAAATATTTTTCCAAACAAAGGCGCTATACACCCAGAAAAAAGATGTATTTGAATCAGCTAGGATTATGTATTTAATTTTTTTATATTTGAAATAACAAATTTTTTATTGACATCAACTAAAGAGCTCTATTTGAATCAAGTAAATAATTCTATTTGAGTGCGTTTATTCAAGAAACCATGTTAAAGCCTCTCGCTCCGACCGCTACGTGGCGCAGGACATCGAGATGTTTCTCGTATACGAATTGTGGCCTTGGTTTGCATAAATTGCAGGAAACAAATTTATTATTACGACAGATAACTGACTCCGTCTAAGAATGAGAAGTAGATCGTGAATTTTTATACCCGACAAACGGTTGCAGATTTATTCAAATATTATTGAATAATAACATTAAAAAAAAAAAAAAAATTTCATTTAACTTCATAAATAATAATAAATAATATTTATGATAATAATAAATTTATACAAATAGTATATAAAATTTACTATATTCGAAAAAATAAGTGTTCTTATTGCTCAGAAATAAATAAAAAAATCAAGTCAAAGAAATTAATTTCTTAAAGTTAAATAGAGTTCTATTAGGCCGTGAGACAAAGAAAAAAATTTATTTGATTTGACTAGATCGTAGTTAAATCAACTAGATGTTTTTTCTGGGTGTAAGGAAATTAAAGAATTTCAACTTACAACTTGACTGAGCGGCTTCAAGGCCGTCTTCGTCGATTTCTATTCTGGTCTCTGTCGTAGAACCAGTGAGAATCGAAGAGTTCGGTGACTTGAAGATCCCGGAAATGTTTGTATTATTGTACGGGGAGACCGGTTTGAACTCCTGTAGAAAAGATCGTCATAAAAACCCGTCGTGCTTTCAATTGATAAAAATGGTAGAACAAGAAATACCAACCCGTAGAAAAGCACCTGTGGGCTCTTGATGATTTTTGAACCAAAATTTCGGGAGAGCAACCTCCATTTCTTCTTCTGTACTGTTTAAAAGCTTCGTTAGGTTGAAGTTTCTAAGTTTTGATACCACGTCCTGCCAATCGTGCCAGTTATCGTAATTCGACATTATTATGAACATGCTCACGGCATTATCCTCACTGTCGCTCTGCAGACGAGATGACAAAAAATGTTGTTCGTCAAGTTATTATGGTTGGAAATTGCATGCTGCTTAAAGTTTTAAGATTAAAAGGAAAGTAAAGTGACAGCTTGAAAGCACAATTGATTTTTCAAGTCTATCTCTGGCTAAGTCGGTACTAATCGAAGGAAGATTTTCTGAGTGCCCGATGTTCCTGAGCACCTGAAACTTGGCTTCGTAAAAATATAGCTGCCTGTATTGGAAAGCTAAGGTCGGAAAGATTGACCCGTGCAAGGACCAAGTCTGTAAAACCCTTGCGAAGTTTTACAGACGCATGGGAGTTAGTGAAGTGGGTAGACAGTAGGGTGGAAGTGATAGGAAATGGTCGTAAAAAGCTGTAAGGTATACAGTGCATACTATACACAAGAACATTACAGACCAATATTGCCTCCTTAGAAATAAAAATGATTCACCTTAAAGGGAAGTTCAATGAAACGAGCTTCCAATTCGTCAATCTCACCGTGCCTAAAATTACCACGTGTGTGCATAGTGAGTGCTTTAACCCTCAGACCACCGTCGTCAAGGAAATCACGAAATGCAGTACGAGAGCTGTTGAAGCCTACCTTCCAAGTCCCCTTGAAATTAATAGTATTTACGGCAATAATACTCGGATCACAACCAAAGAACTCTAAAATGAAAAAAATGTTTTTATTTATAAAAGTAGCATCAGTCTCATTCGAATACGATCTTTGGGCTATTAAAATAATGTTGAACCATTTGATCACGAGAGTTTTAATTCTGATCGTTTCGTTCAATGAACTGTTTCAATAATCATAATGAAAATAATGACGAGTAACAAATTAATATACTCACGTGGCGGAAGATCCGCAGAAATGTGTTTATTCGTTTGGGTAGAAACCCACTTGCTAATTTTACTGCCGTCTATAAATCCCTCGTCGACTTCAATGGGCTCGATTTCCGCATTGAACTCTTCTGCGCTCAGTTTTGAAAAATGCGGGTCCAACTTGAAACTAGATTGCACGTATAATTTCGTTTTCGTTTGCACATCATATTTCTGCAATGATTTTCAAAGTAAGTTGAAAAAACTGTGTTCGGTTGATAATTTTTTGAAATCGAAATAAAATTCGCTTACATTCAATTTTCTCACGAAATTCTGATAACCCAGTTGAGCAATCTCAGTTTTATCTTCCGGAAGTCCAATCGTACTAAGATAATTTTTCCTAGTCTGTCCTCGAGCTCCATAGGACAACAAATACTCAAGCATAAAAATGTTCAAGGGTGAAGTGATACGAGTATCCAAGGCATTTTTAACAACTTCCTAGTGTCCAAAAAAGCTGATTTTCAACGAATGTCCCAAATAACAATGAATTTTTTAGTTCGACTTAAACGTACCCCAAAGTATTTGGACGAGAAACTTCGCATCAGATTCACCACCAATTGTTCACTTGATTCAATTTTTTGTTCTGATAACGAAGTCACAGTACTATTTGGTGTTGGGTTGCCATCAGAATACACTGTCATGTATAATGTGACGATACCGATAACAAGGACTGCAAAAAGTAATAATTGTTAGTGTAGTTTCAACAAAGTATATAAAATTACTCAAATATTCAATTGTCAGTGGTAAAAAAGTGGAAATTTTCATTATAATTTACTTGTTACAGCGGATATAATTTTTTTTTGTTTTTCATAAATTTAGAAGGTTTTGATTTATTTTAATTTAGATTTAAAGAAATTTAGATTAACGATGACATATTATGAATATCAATATCTGTTTCGAACTCAACAAATTATTCCCATGAAAATTGATTCAGTTGAATTATCGTTTTTTTTACAATCATTTTGGTTAAATAACTTACGTTGCCGCATTTTACTCGGTAGATAGAAAGATCGAATTAAAAATTTCAAGACGATATGATTGAAAAAACGAAAAGATCAGACTTTTATACCATGTGCGACTCCGCTCCACATGTGTGAAATTTACCTACGATGTTAAAAACAGACGAAATAACGACATATGGCAGCAGACATTACAAATAAAGTAGAAAAAATATTCCTGGTCGTATGAAAAATTTTAGATAACAATCAGAGGCCGTTTACGATAAAACACAACGCGTGGTAAAAGCCGAAAAATTTTTCCTTAGTGCTATTTACAAATCAGCGATATATATTAAAACGATCATTTTTTCCTCAATCGGTTATTACATGTGCGATCGATTAAAATTATGGTCATTTCAATTGCCACAAAATGAAAAGAAATGAATTTTTAAAAAATACAGCCGTTCGTGCAGCCTATATGTCGTGACGAGAATTTTGCTTACTGAAAACGAAGCCTGCACGAGATATTTCATGAAACACTTCAAAATGTGAAGACATGCGTGCTGGAAATTGCGATAATAAAAAATATCTGGTTTAAATTCTTCAAAAATGAAAAATTGCTTAAAATTTTTATTTTCAAAAAATTTTTTGCTAAGAAAAAGATTCACCTGTGCTTTTATCAATAATCTGGGTCATGATATACTTGCAACAACTTTTTCAAATTAGTTATTGGATACGATGAAAAAAATGATATCTTCTTCATCGATATTGATATTTGAACATGTCTTTATTTATTATTGCTCAAACTTCCCAAGTATGTGCATCACAGGTGTTTTCATTTTTAACTCACCAACCGCAGAAAAATGAATATGTTGCAATACTAGAAACGGGTGTAAGAGTTCCGATCCAGAGGCCATCGTGGTTTTAATCGAGTGGACCATCTTTGGCCAACCGTTTAGACATTTAAAAAAATTCAACTTCTTTGAAATAACAAATTTTTTATTGACATCAACTAAAGAGCTCTATTTGAATCAAATAAATAATTCTATTTGAGTGCGTTTATTCAAGAAACCATGTTAAAGCCTCTCGCTCCGACCGCTACGTGGCGCAGGACATCGAGATGTTTCTCGTATACGAATTGTGGCCTTGGTTTGCATAATTTGCAGGAAACAAATTTATTATTACGACAGATAACTGACTCCGTCCAAAAATGAGCAGTAGATCGTGAATTTTTATACCCGACAAACGGTTGCAGATTTATTCAAATATTATTGAATAATAATATTAAAAATTTTGTTTTTCATTTAACTTCATAAATAATAATAAATAATATTTATGATAATAATAAATTTATACAAATAGTATATAAAATTTACTATATTCGAAAAAATAAGTGTTCTATTGCTCAGAAATAAATAAAAAAATCAAGTCAAAGAAATTAATTTCTTAAAGTTAAATAGAGTTCTATTAAGCCGTGAGACAAACAAAAAAAATTTATTTGATTTGACTAGATCCTAGTTAAATCAACTAGATGTTTTTTCTGGGTGTAAGGAAATTAAAGAATTTCAACTTACAACTTGACTGAGCGGCTTTAAGGCCGTCTTCGTCGATTTCTATTCTGATCTCTGTTCTAGAACCAGTGAGAATCGAAGAGTTCGGTGACTTGAAGATCCCGGAAATGTTTGTATTATTGTACGGGGAGACCGAAAGCCGAAAGTTTTTTCCTTAGTGCTATTTACAAATCAGCGATATATATTAAAACGATCATTTTTTTCCTCAATCGGTTATTACATGTGCGATCGATTAAAAATATGGTCATTTCAATTGCCACAAAATGAAAAGAAATGAATTTAAAAAAATGTAGACTTGTAGACGGTGAGAAATTCACCCCCTATTTCAGTGGGCACAGAATAGTAAGTTTTACTTCTGAAAAGATAAGTAAACTGCCGAATCCACATGAAAACCTTTCTCATAGAAAAATCAGACCGCCTTCTTTTCATCTCCCGTGGGAAATTGATTCGAAGGTTCGCTATAATGATACAGAGCTTTTAGGAGAAAAAATCTGACCGAGCAAAGTGCTATTGCTGAGCACGCAATTTTATGGGGTTTAGGTAGAGTATACATTGTAACTTTTATACCTGTGATGTTGTTGACCTAGATGCACAAGTGCGGGATCATCGTTAAATTGTAATGTATTTCTGGGTATTAAAAGTTCTGATACAGTCGAGGACGATGAAACGAACTTTCTTGAATTTATTGCGGCGAAAGAGCCAACTGAATCTAGATTCATCACGTTCTGGGTGTTGAATTACAATCGTAGAATAATCGGTGCAACGACTACCCGATTACGAGTGACGAGTTAGATAGTGCAAAGTCGTTTCTTGTAACTGATACACCTTTTGTACCACGACCTCGACGACCACTGGCTCATCGATGTCTATATATTATCATCCCTTCATGTATTGGTAGTGAAGAAGACTTTGAGGTCGAAGACCTCAAGTGACGTGTATGCAGACTATGGAATCTTGAAGCCAACGTCAATTTAATTCACAGACGTCAGACGGTCGTTAACGTTGATCAGGCTTATGATGATGTGGACACTAGTATAGAATCTGAGAACTGAACCTTAGTAACAATTTTGACATGACATCTCGAAATGGAATGAAAGGTTTTCCAGGCTAGTCTGGAATCATCTCATTGACCTGCACTTTACACATTGACCTGAATTAAATGGATATTTAGCCGAGTCCAATTCTTCCAGACCTCCAGAATGACCATGCAATAGGAAGTAATCTCAACTGATCTAGTCAGAATCTTTGACTAAAATCAAAATCTGTAATCCTGGTCACAAGGGATGCAATCCACGTTTGCCCTGCGATGGTCCCAGATCATATCCATATGGATAGAATACAATTCTGTTTCTGTGGACTTAGTTCTGAACAAAGATTAGTTTCTCTGCCACTAGTCAGCAGCCTGCAATAACTGACGGATTTCTACTCGTTTTAGAAGTCTCAATCAGATTCATGACATCTTTCGGTGTAGTAGGATGCTCAAGCGGAAATCGTTTGCTCCTATAATAAACCTTACCTCGGCTTGTAAATTTACAGCGTGGTTGACCCAAATCGTCTTGCAAGGATTACCATTTAAAGAAGTTCGGAGAATAAATCGCAACAAGCCGGAAAAAAGACTTCAAAAAAGGGGGTAGCAAGTTTGCCAATGATAATGGAAAGTCTCGATTCGAAAAATAACAATACTTTCCAGCAGGTAGATGAATAAGTAATTCATGATATGAGTAACAATGATTTGAACTACTTCACTGTACAATGAATAATGCAAGAAAAACATATTTTCAAGTTTTTTTTCTTGCTAACGACTATTGGTGCCAGGTTTATCGTAGCAAACTGATACATTAGTCAAGAAAATTCTGGACAAGTGGTCGTTTTGCATGTGCCATTTGCTTTTAAAGAGTTGTTCCAGTAACGCGGGAACGTTACAAAAGCGCTTTTCAATTCTTCCTCAATATTATTGATTCTGTGCTGCGAGCAGGAAAGGGAGAGAGAGAGAGGGAGAGACCGGTAGTTGCTCGTAACCGTTCGGTCCCGTGTGCCACCAGAATAAGATGTAAGAAAGAGGGTGACAAGCGCGGAGGATAAATAGAAGTGGAATGGTACTTTCGTAGACTCAATCGCATATAAGCACATTGTATTTTCTTCTCGTTTCCGGGCCATCCGATCCAGGGTCGGGATTTAAGAGCGTTTTCCACTCGAATTTTATCGATAAATCTTCGCAACGATCGCCAAGATGAGATAGCATATTTTTCAGGAAATAAATGCTAAAAAAAGATAGCAAAAACAAGATTGTCGTATGCTGTCAAAAATTGAAAGAGAAAATAATTCATCAAAGAAACTGGGGCACGTTCATTCAAGATGCTAAAATTTTGCAAAACACTCCGTAGTGGCTGAGATGATCGAAAATTATATATGTATATTTTATTTGCAAGTAGACTTTTCAGCCTTATTGATAAATCAACGATATTTGTAAAAAATTTAAAGGAATCCATATTGCATGCCTTAAGGGCGGAGTAAGGTTTTAGAACTTTTTTTTCGCATTAAAAAAAAAAAAAAAAAATTGAATGTACAATATATCAAGAGATATTGTGTAAAAATTTCAAGTCAATCGGAGCAAAAATAACGAAGCTACAGCGTTTTAACCGACCGGCCGTTATACTCGATGTTCAAGTACAGAAAACTTTAAATCGATTTTCCCGAAAACGTCATTTTTGAAGTCCGTGAATATCTGAACTTAAAATCTAATCAACCGATTCTTGTGAAATTTTGAACGATATTTCTACACATAAATACGCAGGTAATCAAGCAGAGTTTTTTTTCTATTTATTAACAACAAATTTACCGAAAGAGACTTTCTCCATCACTCGGAATTGCCACATCTACCAGAGCTCCTCATAGAACCTCAGCATCCCAGGGTTCAAAATTTTTAAACAAAAATTGGTGCAGCAGTGCAAATGAACCCTTGTACGCGCGTTTCAGCGCCCGCTGGTATTCCCTAGTCCTTGTATATAAAGTTCATGAGTTTCTTAAGTAACGCGTGAAATTGCGGTATTGTCATCACTTTTCTACGATTCTGATTGGTTGGTAACGACGTTGCACGGAGTCGGTGAGGCCTGTCAAAGTTCCAATCAAATTATTTTGACAGCGAAGTTATTCTGTTTGTTCTAAAATGTTACAACGTTACAATGACAGCTGTTTCATTAGAATTTTGATCACAGCTCAAATGCGTTTTTGACAAGTCGTGGATAGGAAAAATTTAATTAAAAAAAAGCAAATTTTATTTTCAACGTAGTAGTCTTGCCACAGTCACGTTCAAAAGTAAACTCTTCGGTTAATTTTCGAAAACTTGGATAAAACTATCGTCTTCCAATGTAATGATGTTAGTTGTTACATCTTATTTTTATAGGAATGTAAAAACATATCAAATTTTATTGTATAAAATCTCCACATTCGAAGTACATGAGATACAAATCTAAAATTTTACATGAGAACCCTTTTCAACAGGTACTAAAAGATGAAATACTTTCGTGATGTAATAAAAAATCAGGGTTACAGATATGCGAGATGGAATGCCCCATATATATAAGTACGCGTCATTTCCGGTTATAGTTTACGATGTCCCGGAATGAAGGATATTCTGTCGTTGACCTAGTACTATTCCGTACTATCCTGTGCAACCCTCTCGGGAAATCATTAAGTTCATGCATCTCATTGCACACGGCTAATAAACTCTTGCATCACACTCCCATGACAAAATAAATTCTGCCAAACTTACATCTTCTCTTCTTCTTTACCGACGTGAAAAAAAACTCTATCGCCACGAAGCTGAGAAACGCGACGGCTGTCTTCATCATGAACCTTTCGGTCTCCGATCTCATGTTTTGCTGCTTCAACTTACCACTTGCAACATCCACTTTTTGGCAAAGTTCCTGGATGCATGGACCACTTCTGTGTCGTTTGTTTCCGCTCCTACGTTATGGGCTTGTCGCCGTCAGCCTCTTCACTGTTCTCGCTATCACTATCAATCGTTACGTCATGATTGGACATCCCAGACTTTATCCAAAGTAAGTTTCCTCATACTCTTTCAGTTCTGACAAAGCTTTTTGTAATATGTGATGTTTATGAATGATGCTGATGTTTACCGCCATGATTCGTTTTCTTTTGCATCGCTTCTGGCACTAATGATTTATCCAAAGTTTGCATTATTAGTTGCAAGATTTTTCGTATCTACTTTGTTCCATGTAATTTAGAATTTTCATCAATGTTTATGGTTTCTGTAAGAACCTTTATGACTGTGATATTTCTTATGTTTTTGAACTTTATTAAGTCGAAATGTCGATGATGTTTATGAAAATCGGATAGTGATGTGATACTGTGGATGTTGTACGTGGTGAACATTAGAAAGTTATTTTTAGAGCATTTTCAGAGAAAGTAATTGAAATTGAGACGCAAGCTGTGAGTTTTTTTTAAACGTAACTTTTCAAATTCTAAGAGCAATTGTAATAATTATACACAAAAAAATTGACGAAACGTCTTCTAAAATTTATAGAGGGTAAACAAAGTGCCGGGTAAACTGCACGGCGCTGCACAATGAAATGTGCCGGTCAACTCGAAAATCATCAACGCACCATGTGAATGAGACAATTCTTATGCAGTGATAATAATGTTGACGTTAAAGATTTGGTCCCGCTTGATGAAAATAAACAGTAGAATAAATCACAATTTCCTTCGATCATGTTTATACGTTTTCTGTCCAAAAAATTACGTGAACTCAAAACGTACACAACGTTTTTTTAAGAGTTTTTGGAAGTATCAGCATACGGCCATCTGTTAAAGTATCTCGAAGATGAAATTGTGATCGGGTTATTTTACATGTTACCATTGCTCGGAACACTAATGCAGATCGAGAATACATTTAGTTTTTTTTTCGGATTGTCAGAATGTCCTCAGCACGCTGGTCACCATTCAGAAATTTTTTCATGAACAGACTTAACCAAATGAAACAACCATGATATAATTTTACGATTTTTATTTTTTTATAAATATGTACTCGCATATGTGTGTGTGTGTATAAATATGTGCACCAAATGAATAAAAGAAACTCGAATAGTTTTCATTTCATTATATCCTAAAAATCACTTATAGGAACAGCATTGACAACAATTATGCCTGAAATTGATAAATCGTGATTCAAGAGCGTGTATCACCTTTGATCATCACATAAAAGTCTTTACTCGTACACCAGTTGTGATCCGCCTTGCACGTATATGGACGAAATCTCTAGTACGACACACACTCTTGAAAACTGTCTTGCAATTTAGAAGCACATATACTTTTTAGCCTCAACTGAGGAATCGTTCGAATTTGACTTGACTTTGAATCTTTCAGGGTCTACAAACCCAAATACCTGGTCCTCATGGTTCTGGCAACTTGGATATCGGGTTTCGGGGCTCTTGTAGCAACGTGGTTCGAGCAATGGGGTCGCTTCGGTTTGGATCCGGGGATCGGATCTTGCTCGATACTGCCTGATGTCAACGGACGTAGTCCCAAAGAGTTTCTCTTCATTCTTGCTTTTCTTACTCCCTGCATCGCCATAATCGTTTGCTATGCAAGAATCTTCTATATCGTACGAAAAACAGCCCTCAAAAGCCGACGCAGAGAAAAGGCGACGACCGATCTTGTTAAAGCCAGCATCGAGGTAACTATAAATCTTATTGAAGCTAGAATCTTATTGTTTGGGTTTGAGATCGTGGCTTAAAGATTGATATCGCGGTACCTTTTTACAAGTATCAATATACAAAATGAGATGCTCTTGTATAAGATTTTTTTAAAAAAACATGAGTACCAATTTGATAATGTGGGGCAAGGACAAGATCCATTATTTGACAAAGTGTAATATAAAGATCCCAAACACTATCGTCCTCTGGGATTAAATCGCCTATCATGAGTCCAAAATTGCGAATGAAACACATCATTTCTATTGCCTTGAAATTCAATTTTTTATTTTTTATCATATCGTGCGTAATAAGGGGGGGGGGGGGGGGGGTTTGTTCCCACGCTCGATGTAACCGTAATCGAAACTTTGAATACGCGCGTTCAATGTTTCTAACGATATCACTGTATTTGTAATGTAGTAATCGATTATTAACGTCATGTCAAAATTACCTACACCCTCCAATATGTCGTGCATCACATCAACAGTATAGTTTTCGGTGACATGAAAAGATGGGACTGCATTGAATAAACAATTTTCTTTTATTCCGGTTAACGTAAAATCGTTAATTTGCAAATCATTCTCGTATCTACGACGCGTTCGCAATAAACTCTGATTTTCTTCCGTATTTTTCGACAAACGACACTTATGTCCACGACATATTCGACAAAAATAATTACTGGAACAACTTGAAAAGCCGAGAATGGAATTTAATCCAGCATTATCGCCCAAAATCATTGCTAATGAGAAATAAATGTGACGTATTTCACCATCTTCGAGCTCAACGCGAATTCCTTCTGTTTCCAAAAAGGTTAATTCGTCTACTAAAACTTGAAAAACGCGATTACCATGCTCGACTTTATCCGGATAGTGTAAGAGTAATGCTAAAAAAATGTTATGCAATCGAGACTGGAATTTGACAGGAAAGCAGCAAAGACTAACGTATACTGCGCCTAATTTATGTACCCCGGCGTGAGATCCTAATGGATTATTACACTCGAATTCGTCATAGTACAAATACAGAGGAACAACGAATTTATTACCGAATTGACGTTTTTTTGCGTTCCAGAAATCACTCTGTGAAATATCTTCGATTATGTTATCCTGAGTTTGATTCAAATAAGAATTTGCCATTTGATAAACGTTAGCTCTACCAAAAAATGCTTTAAAAAGTTGACGCAAAGGTGCACTTCGGTGGCTGACACTCCGGTGGCTGGCACTCCGGTGGCTGACACTCCGGTGGCTGACACTCCGGTGGCTGACACTCCGGTGGCTGGCACTTCGGTGGCTGACACTCCGGTGGCTGGCACTTCGGTGGCTGGCACTGCAGTGGCTGACACTTCGGTGGCTGGCACTCCGTTGGCTGACACTTCGGTGGCTGGCACTCCAGTAGCTGGCTGGCACAGCAATACTTGCTACGACAGGTGACGATGTTTCCACCTCAGAACAGCCTCAGAGCCAATTGTCTGGTAGGCCCGTAAAGCTTCGTACGAATGAATATTCGCCCAAATCATCGTCGGCGTGAAACTTTTTCTCTGGTGGTTCACCGTCAAAATTTATATATTTGTGGTAAATTTTGCAGCTCGACCAACACAGGTTGATTCTCCTGCTGTTTTTGTTCCAAAGCCTTTTTAAATCGTTGCATGGCGATCTCCGATCGGTTCGATCAGAGCCGCAACGTCCTCATTGCTTAAAAGATGGATTTCTGTTGTCCCGATTCTGTTATCTGTAACAATCAATAAAAATTACATTATTTTTTATCTTAAATTAAAAATTGGCCTCGAACGAGAACAAGACGACTTATGAGGTTAGGTATAAGTTAGCCACGCGGTGGCAACCTAACCTCAGTACGCCCGAATAAGCCGGTCGCGATTAAAAAAGAAAAACTATTAATTATTTTAAAAAAATACTCACTTGCGAAAATGCTGACGTACTCGTCGAGACGGTGGTCCGTCAAAAATTTGACCGGCTCTATATCCATGTCCAGAAACTTTGAAAAACTGTTGAACACACCGATCCGTTCCACCATGCGTTCCACTTGGAACCGTTGAAGGCGGAACAATAGAAAAATTGAGAGCCCAGCGGGGAGCACGCTGCACGCCGCGATCGTGGTACAAAACGAATAAGCGGTCTATTCAAATTGACTAAGTGGTTTATTTAAAACAAATAAACCAATGTATCTAAGAACCGAGGCAAATCAATCGTTTTCTTCACGGCGAATAAAGTTTTATTTATTCTGAATTCCATGATTAGAAAACTAATCAAATAATATTATATATTTATAAGAAATTAACCTCGTTATTCGGAATGAAAAAATATTTCTTGGGATTCAATAACAAAATGTATTGAATTCAAAGAAATGTATTGTAATATACTTTTTTATTACTTTCTAATAAACCATTTATTCAAAAAATCAACGCAAATGAACCGTTTTCTTTACGGCGAATAAAGTTTCATTTATTCTAAGGCGTATTAACGGAAAACGAATCAAATAAAATTATATATTTATAAAAAATAAGCATCATTTTTTTAAAAGAAGAAATATTTCTTGAGATTCAATAAATAAGTATTGAATTCAAAGAAATGTAT
The DNA here is from genome assembly GCA_948107755.1 of Campoletis raptor. Taxonomy (NCBI): domain Eukaryota; kingdom Metazoa; phylum Arthropoda; class Insecta; order Hymenoptera; family Ichneumonidae; genus Campoletis; species Campoletis raptor. The sequence goes on along the minus strand of OX403630.1, from coordinate 4,954,245 downwards.
TGTAAATATACTCCTTTGTTACTTTTTAATAAATCTTTTTTCTGGGTGAAGAGCTGAAAGTACATTTGGTTAAGGGTTTTTCTCGACGTCGAAGAACTAGCCCCTTTTACCGTAGTACCCCCTTACCGTATCTGTGAACTTCCGTTGGTATATATACTTTGGACGACTAAAATTCTTACTGGCCATGCATGCCCAAATCGACGTACCGTAGGATTCAAAATTCATATTAATTTTTCAAAACAATTTTTCAGATCAAATACACAAAGAATTTTGAAGACTCGGCAATCGGTTCAAGCTGCGGAGCAACCTTGACGACCACGGAAAACGGTGGTTCACCGAACAAATATAATGCAAGACAGAATTTGATCTCGTCAATATCGCCAAATATAGTCGACAACCACGATGATAAGTCGTTTTTAACGCGAGACGTTATACAAATCGTGGTACCAATGTCAAAGGCAGTGTCAAATGTGGTGGATTCCGAAAACGAGGAAAAAGCGGAAGAAGGAATTTCCGAGAACGTGGACAGCATAAACGAAATTGGAAACAGTGACGTGAATACAGACGATGAACCCAATGAAAGTTCTTCGGTGAAAATCGATGACGTTATCGTCGATAATGCAGACAACTTATCGATCATGAGCCACTCAGATCTCTGTAGTATCGACAAGTTTCGTGGTAAAATAAATACGATTACCGGCGAAGATGATCGCCGTTCAAATTTTGAGCGCAGCGTAGAATTTATACCGTTCATTGATACGTGCGGCGATCAACAAATCACCGATGATGTTGACCGGGATTCGGTACTTGAAAATTCTGAAAACGCTACGTCTCAATCGATACCGAATTTACGATTTTTCGAGACTGAAACAAACAGTCCAAAGTCAGAGGTAACTGGAGAAATGATCGAAGAAGATGAAGTTCGAAAGCGCTATTGCCTTCGAGTACCCACTAGATTTCCTCATTGTTCTGACAAAATTGGTATCCGTGAAAAGTTTACTCGTACCGATTCTCAAAAATCGCGGCAATCTTCTAAATTTCTGCAAATTCTCGACACCAAGAGCCTCGAAAATACTGAACGAAATGGCGCCTCTGAGACAAAACGATTTCTCAATGATCGAGAACAAAATGACGATCGACTTTTGAGCCCTCTGTCGGTTAGGCAGAGTCGATACAACAGTGATTTATCGGACGAGTACGGAAGCTCTAGATCCGATTCACCCGCGGATAGGCGGGACGAGTCGATAAGAAAGATTAGCGTCTTTCGACGCGAATCTCGTTTTCGTAGCGTAAGAAATCGTACTTTTGAAACGGGAAAAATGAGCCCGAAAGATAAAAAACTATTGAAAATGATACTAGTTATATTCTCGTCGTTCCTTATCTGTTATTTACCGATTACTATAACAAAGACTTTCAAAGACGTGATCGACTGGCGTGGACTCAATATCGCTAGTTATATCCTTATTTATCTTACGACCTGCATAAATCCGGTTATTTACGTCGTAATGAGCTCCGAGTACAGATCGGCATATAAAAATATTTTACTCTGTCGTAGCGAATCTACAGCCTCAAAAATCGCTAATAATAACTTACCAACCGGACAGGATAGAAAAGGGAGGCGGAGGGAAAGAAAAAAAGAATGTAATAATTAGTAACGGAATATCAAACTATAGGTAGTTAAAAATGAGAATACAAAGCTTACGGTTATCTCCCGTACAGACTGAGTTGTAAATTCTAATTACTTTTTTCTTGTTAAAGAGCAATCGTTGAGAATGAAATCGAAATTTTAAGTCGAAATGTACCGATAATGTCGGATAATTTTTATTTCATAAAAACTTGTTCGCTTTCTCAATCGTGCATTTTTATTTTGATCAAAATTCAAGCTCAAGGTTCTACCTTCAACGACAAATGACTGCAAATACAAGATCGATCAAGCAATTTCATATTTTGACGATATAACTTCAAAAATGTTAAGACTTATTCTTTCCAAGACTGAATAATATTACAAGCAAACATTTCAAATATGCAAATGATGAATTTTTCATTTTTTACCTTATTTTTCGATCCTAGAAATAAAAATAGCTGATGATATTGGTGTGACTTTGAAGTACGAAATGATTTCGTAAGAAGATCGGAATAAATTTTCTGAAAAATGTTGTAACATTTTTTTTTCAATACATGGCCCTCCTACTTTTGAAAAATTGGGGCAAAGGCTGATACTTGATATCTATAATATGCACGTCTGTACATATATATTACATTCAACGAAAATGTATTATGAACTTTTGCATCCACAACGTACGATTAGGGAGTTCATCTGTTGATACATTTAACTTCTGAGGTTTACCACTTGAGTAAAAAAAAAAAAACAGAAATTACTGGACAAATTCGATGATTAACTTTGGTTCAGATAACATGTCAATCGAGATGGAAAATGTCCAAAAGGACACTCCTAAAAATTAAACTTATGCTGTTATCAACAAATTATGATTGTTGCAGGTAAATTTAGATTAAACAATAATGGTTTTTTCCAAACAGATTTTTTTCTTCGATTAAAATACTTCCTTTCTGACAACAAAAAAAATTGCAAAAAAATTTTTTCTCCATCTACTCCGGTGTAAGTTCTTAATCGTACTTCAATTGGTATTCACCAATTCAGAATCTGTTATGCCTACGATTTCTAAGTGGAGGAGTACGGTCGTAAAACAAAATAAAAAGCAATGTTTAGCCAAGTTTTTTTAACCGTTTGCACGATATTGACCCATGATTTTGGAGATCCACTGTATTTGTTAATTGTATACAAAAATATGTGCAGGAATCTTCAATAATTTGCCTCGACAAATTATGGGTTCTATCCAGAGAGAATTGAAGTTAAAAAATTACTGTACATCAATAGAATCGCTAATTAGAAACCTCGCAACGTTATTGATAACGTCCTAATCATATTGGAATTTTTTTCATCCGATTCACCCTTGACGAGATGTTAACTATTGTACATTTTGGTTACTTTTTTAAATGCCCATCTAATTTTTGCCCTTTTTTAAATACTCCTTCCTCAAGCGACCATAAAATACTTGTCCTATCATTGATATTATAAATTTTAGTGTTGAACCCAAATCATTGGCGTTTCCATTTCTTTTTTTTTGTAAAGTAATTATTTTTTTCCTGTTGTACTGTTTTGGGTAGTTTTTTTTCTGTAGCAACAAATGGAAACAGGGGTTAACAAATGTACTTGTCCAAGGTTTTTTCCCTGGGGAGAGGATTTTTGGCCAGGATGTTAACTATTCCCAACAAACTTTGTCACTGCGATTATTAGTCTGCATTAGAAAAAAGCTAATTCATAAGAAAAATTGATTCCACATCATTGAATTCATAATTTTGGCGGGAGCAACAGGATGCAGCGCAGACATTTCAAAATTGTATAGATTGTACCAGCAGCCTTCAATGAATAAAATTTCAAAAAATGCGACAACTAAATCACAAACGATTTCCGCGTGTTGTTCGAACTAATGGAATGACAAGGAACTATTGATTCAACGAGGATGTAGTTAATTTCCTTGTCGCACGGCCTCATAAAGCTCCATTCAACAAAATATTGAACTAGATGTTTGTTTTTTTCTGCAGAAATGGTCATGACCATTGGAAAGGCTAGTTTTTGAATTTTTACTGAAAAATAAAAAGAAAAAAAAAAACAATTCAAATAAATTCGACGAGCATGAAATTAAACTAAAGATAATATCTACATGTAGAAAATAAATTTGTTGAATCATTGAAAATTTTGTTGAGTCGACTAAATCCGGCGTACACGAGCTGTCAAGAGAGCGTGCAGTAGAATGACCTGAATGGAATAGAATCAACTAATTAATAAGTACACCGAATTATTTGTTTTATCAATTCTAAAAATATTTATTTACTCAGACTATATCAGGGTTGAATCAACCAATTTGAAGTCAACTGAATTTATTTTTTTCGTTTTTACCATTTTCTTTTCTCAGTGTCTTATAATTATTTATAAATTATTCAATGAAATTATTTTTTGATAATACATCCAAGCCATGGATTTGCAAAGTACAACCATGCGACATGCGTGAGTATACAACATTTTGTTCTCCGAAATAGTCAGCAATCCGTCACACAATAATGAACCTTCCATGATTTCAACAATTTATACCCACCTGAAATCGATTCGTACAATTGAGAGACACCCCTCGAGACGCCACGTAGTGTCCGGAACGAGTGGCATTAAAGTGAGCATAGCAGATAGAATTATTGATTTGATTCAAATACAGTTTTTCAATTGAAACAAATATAAATTTTGTTGATTCCAATTCTTATAAATCGAATAAACAATCCTTGTAGATTTAAACAGATATTTTTTTCTGGATTTACTGAAGTTGATCCTGATTTCAAGCGTAACGACTTCGTATTAAACATTTCTTACGCAGCGCATGAGATGAGATTGACACTATAATTAATAAATTCATAAAATCGCGGATTTAGCTGTTCTAAATTTTAGACGTTCGAACTTCTGATACCCACCCATTAATATTTCGTAAATGATGGTACGGAGAAAAAAATTGTGTTGATTGTTCTGCACTGCAAAATGACTCAGACTCAATTTTCATGTAAAATGCACGAAGCTCGGTAACGTGTTTTAAAAAATTTATTAATCAATATTTTACAACAGTGGTGTTATCGTTTGAGACGAAAGCTACTTACTAAACATGTCGACGAACCTCATACCAAAATCATACATGTTATGTATAAAAGCATGTAATATATAATTAACGCATAAAAAGAACAAAATATTGAAAAAGAGAAAAGGCAAAGAGTTTTGAGAACCAAGCTTTTAATATTATTGGCCCATAAATTATAAATAGGATGATAAGTTAAGTTCCAAGTCAATGGGATCGATAAAACGTTGGCCATTGTTCAACACTAATAATCATATAACAACAATAATATTATCAAATTAAATTACTAAATTATTTGCTAGAAAAATATTTATTCGCCCCTTGAATTGTTGTCCTGAATGTCAAGCAATCACAGTCAAATTCCTTCATCAACCGAAGTAAAGGAATACACCTTTGGGTCTAAGAATCCCGAGAAAAGTGCAAAGCTCGATTTTCTTCTTCGCGATTTTTTTTTTTTTTTTTTTTTTTTTTTTTTTTTTTTTTTTTTTTTTACTTAAAGGGTTTATTTTATTCCTTGGAAATATGAACCATACAAAAATGTAACCTCCATAGGTACAATCTTGAAAGTCCGTTCTTTCGAGTTGAAAAAAATTTCGAGCATTTTTTTTTTTTTTTTTTTTTTTTTTTTTGCAAGTTGGCTCTTCCTCACAAACTCGGTGTGACAAGTAGGCAAAATATTGGTGTTTTCTTAGAGTTACTTCGCCGATGAAAATCGAGAAAAATATACACGTGATTTAAAAATAAAAGAGTTTCTTTTTGAGCCATCTATTTTTGGATATATTTAAAATATTTTATCATTTATCTTAATAGGAACTAGTTACGATCGAGTGACGGTGGAATTTGAGCAGCTTGAAGAGTGCTAACGTTGAGTGGCCACTTTTTTTCGTTGCCACTCTCCGTTCGACTTCCTTGTTGCGGGGTCACCTTCGTTATGTCCAACTTTTTTTCGCTTTGACGTTTCCTATACTCGAGACCAGCGGCGGCACCACCCAGTCCCAATCCCGAAACCAACATCATCCATTTCATTATTCTAATCATAAAAACCGAAATAATAAGTTAATCGCAGTCCAAAACTTTTTTCGGCTTGTAAATCAAAACGTCAGAGAACAATTAGAACCATTTAAAAAGATAAAAAATTGATAAATCAATAAAAAAAATTCCATTGGGTTCCAAAAATGAAATTTCATGAACTTATTTAAAAACGATTTAGATTTTTTTTTTTTATAACATTAACAGAGGTCTGCGAAATCAAGTCATATTTGATTTTCAAATATATAGCAATATTCCAAAGTGTAGATTCCATACATACAATTTAAATTTGTACCTAAAAAAAAGATGCGCTCTCAGACACATTTATGTGCATGCGAGACACATTTTCAATTTCAATAAAATAGTCAAGTGATATTTTCTGTAGGAAAATTAAGCTACTGTAGTCTTATATTTTTGTGTTGTTCGTTATTATCAATATTATCGTATATTACACGCTTCAAATCAATTTTATGGAACGAAAAATTAGAGGAATCCACTTTTTTTTCCATTTGAATGACAAATAATGTAGTTTAAACAACGTAATTAAGAAAATTTCGTGAATTTCGTGGTGAATCAACCAAATCACTGTATACATAGCAAAATGATTCCGTGCGAACAATTGGTGCGATTTATTTACTAACACATGCTGTTTGGTTGCTGCAACGAAACATTTGTTTCGATCACAATTATCAAATCGACTCAATAAATCGAGAAGTTTAGTCGAACGATATTTTGTTGAATCAACGTTAATTTGTTTGGATGCATCACCGTTTCATTTTTTGATCAACAACTTGTTCCAGCATTGATCAATCATTTCGAAATATTTTATTGCGCTGATCGAACTAAATATTTTCATTGTATGAGGCCAATTTCGTTTCGTAAACAAAAATGTCAAACTTGGTAAACGGTTGATAGAAAAATTCTACTGATGACTTCCAAAAATAAGTGGTATTATTAAAAAAAAAAAAAAATTGGAAAACATTCAAAACAGTTTGAATTTTAATTAACATTTACATCAAAAATTGCATAGCAGATTAATCTATACGATTCATCGTTTCACCATTAAACGTAATGTGATATGCAAAAACGGGATTCTTATTGGAATCCTATCAGCCATTATCTGTGAGAATGACATAATATATGGAAACAACATTTTTATCGCACGCTTGTGTAATTATTGTTCAATGGGAACCAAACTTCTATCCTTTGAACAAAATGCAGTTTTCCAATGGGTTGTGAATTATCGAGGTTCACGCGTTATAATTTTATAGTCATATATATACTTGGCGTTAAGACGCTGCCGCGTCTCTATAGGTACAAAGAAACGACAAAATCATCAGATACAATTTTTTCCAAGATCATTTTTTGAAATTTTGCGTGAATCTTCTTGAGCATCGTATTATAATGTGTAAAAAATTTGAGAAGGTTTCACCGTCTAGTAATCGAGATATTCAGTGTTTAAAATCGTAACTTTAACATGAGGTCTCGTGGGAGGTTACGAAAAAAGGCAATTTTTCACAAAAAATAACTCGATTTCTAGAGGGTAAAACTTTCTCAAATTTTACCCACAATTGAGTATTATTGTTAAGAAGGTTCATACGAATTTTAAACAATTAAATTTGGAATTCGTCTAACGCATGCCTAACGCGTGAACCTCTTCAAGAGGAAGGCTTTTAATTAAACGTTATTATGACATACGAGAGAGATTCTATGCTAAGGAGAAAATTCGGGTCATTTTGGACACTGTTGTAGGTTTCACGTTCCGAACAATTGATTCTTACCGATCAGATATGTTCAACGTACGAACATATCAAATTTTCAATGTACGAAAAAGAAAAATAAACTGTTCAAGTTGAAGTGATTATGTAAAAAAAAAGTGTAGCTTCTTCCTGTACTTACCCAACTATTTTCATCATTTTAAAAACCGTACGTAGTTGATCGAGAAACTCATCACCCAGTGTGACGCCTTCCTCGATCCAGAATAATGGCAGCAAAGCGGTGGGAAAGGTTTTCATCGTCTTAACTTTTTCGATTGGGAAAACAAACATGTTAAATTGGAGACGTTTTCTCGCACTTATTGGCGTTCCGGTGACCGGTTCGAAGTCAATATCGATCTGATGATCTTCCTAGCAAGTAATAATAATTATTATTAAATTATCAACGTAAAAGTGCGAATATAACATTAAGCTCGAAAATCTCTAATGGAGCATAAAAATACTGCCGGATTTTAATATTATTATATAATTTTAAACTAAATAATACCTTAATGGGATGAAGACCGTCAACTTGTTTGAGGTAACTTTCGTCGGTGTCGTAAAAATGTGGCAGGGAAGCGACTATGGGGGCACTTACACAAGGGAATAAATCAAAGAGTCCTTTTTTTAGACACGTGTCTTCGGTTGGACAAAAGCACTTTAGTTCAGGATCAGTACTCATGTCACCGAGGTCGAGAGTGTAATGATTGGCTTTTATTCCTAAAGAAAATAAACGAAATTTAAAAACTTCTCGCAAAACTATACATTTTTCAATTAATTCGTGACCTGTTTTTTAATGCAACCTGTTCGAATTAATCAAAATTGAAGTATGATCCATTTGAAATTAAAGTCATGTAATTCATGGGAATCAATGCATAATTTTGAGTCAATATAAATGTCCTGAACGTTTAAAGACTTACCATACACGTGGAGAGATAAGAAAAAATGGATTTTACAAAATTATTTTTATTCGATCCTTTACATATCATTTCCTAAGGAATTTTCCGGAGAATCAAATTTTATCTCGATTTGACTGAACCTTAAAAATCAAAATGCTTTTATTCAAAAATATTATTTTTTGAAAACATTCCATCTCTCGTTTTTCTTTCAAACATTATAAATTTATATTTACTAGTGAAGAAAAGAGAAAATAAGTTTAGCAAAATCCGGAATTTACGATTCTACAAACCTCTGCCATTTTGCAGTAAATTTCACCTCGACAGAGATTCGTTTTTTCTGTCAACTAAAAAAAAAAAAAAAAAAAAAAAAAATTTGTTTTATTTCTAGATAAAAATTTGTAATCATAGGTAAGCCAACGCTTTTCTTTCTATAGAATTATCTACTTTCATCGACAACAATATGACTTTCCAAATGAATAAACACTTTTCCCAATACATCCTTTTTTAGCATTGTAAATAAATTATTAAAATTGATCCAATTTCTCACGACTCTACGTGTGCGTAAGCCCTTAATGGCCCTGATGGTGTTGATATTAACGTAAATTCATGTAATAGCTTCAATTGAGGATAAAGCCTCACGTTTCTGGCATTTCGACGACCCAATCGTTATTTACCATTCAAATTAGACGAATTAATAAGAAACACACCTCAACTATCAACGCCACACCTCAAACGCCACACACCAAATCTTAGATTCGAACAAGAGCTCGACCAGAACATCGAAAACCATGAAAATCAACGACAAAATCTTTATGGAAATAATGATAGACAATATAAGTAATTGATGAGTGCTAGTGAAGTGTTCGTAAGTTGAAAAAGTGTTTTTATCAATGACAATTAATAATAACTTCTTGTATATGTCGAGGATCGTAGTGGTCCTAGCTTGATTCATTTATTTTACAACTGACAGATAAAAAGAAGGAAGACGGAAGTGTCAGTCCGAGCGAGAGAATCGAGATCGCTTGACGTGTGTTTGACATCGATGTCATAATTATCTAAAATTCGGTTAATGTTCGATCTTTTAATTGATAAGGGAGATTATACGTCCCTCACGGGAAGCGGAAAGTTAAGTTAAATAGTGAATTCTAATCATTCTTCGACATATACATATAAACGATAATGAAAACTGATTAAGAGTATTCAGTGCACCAATGGTACTAGTTGACATGTGTTTTTTCCTCTGCAACATGACTAGTGAACACTATTCTTACTTATGATCGTAAATAAAAACTTGATTAAAAACGAAATCTCCCGATTTCGGAAAGTTGACCTTTCCTTGCAGGTGCGATGAAAAATCGTATACGCTCCACGGGAGTAAAATTAGACTGCCTCAAACCACGTGCTTGTCAACCTCGCTTTCGGTTCGGCTGACAATTCTAGGTGCGTAATATACTAATTCTCTATTGATTACATTCAGCTCAAGTGTATGCACTGAATGCTATATGTTCGCCAAGACAATTACGAAAAACTGAAAAAATTCTAACAAAAAATATGTTTATTTAGATGTTTGCTTAACCCTTTGTGCCATTGTGAGACGCTGAAGGTGCTACTTGTTTTATAACCATTTTCAATAAATTCAATAAATTATAATGATAATTATAATTAGAATGAGAATTTATTGAGATGTTTGCTTAACCCTTTGTGCCATTGTGAGACGCTGAAGGAGCTACTTGTTTTATAACCATTTTCAATAAATTCTCATTCTAATTCTAATTATAATTATAAATATAATTATAATTAGAATGAGAATTTATTGAAAATGGTTAAATATAATGGTTAAAAATTCTCATTCTAATTCTAATTATAATTATAATTAGAATTAGAATTAGAATTAGAATGAGAATTTATTGAAAATGGTTATAAAACAAGTAGCTCCTTCAGCGTCTCACAATGGCACAGAGGGTTAAGCAAACATCTCAATATCTAATTATCTAATTATAATTCTATCTAACTAATTATAATTAGGACTAATTACTAACTATAATTATAATTATGTAATTTTTTAATAATGTGTGACACAAAGGATTAATTTTATTTATTCGACCAATCTGGTTTAACCATGATACTAAAACTTGAGGATCAACTTATCAGTAATTCGATTGTAATGGAATCCTTGATATAATCACTATTAAAATAACTAGTGACATAACTGAAAAAATTACTAGTGGCATCACTAATAAAATGATTAGAAGTACTAATCGTACTGATTAGGTTGGTGGGTGAAATCACGTCGTCATTGATATCATTTAATTAGTGTTCTTGCAATTAGTGCTAAAACGTGTTTTTCATAAGGGAATATTTTGTTTTGGGTCGGAAAAGAGGTTTTAAAAACATGCATAATTTCAAAACAACTCCTGAGAATAGGTTGAAATGCGAAAAAAAATGTGCACACTGACCTCCGACCGAAGAGTATGTTCCATCCCAACGAGCACCCATACTTCGACAAAGATCGGGAGAAAAAGATACAATGTCCTCGTTTTCGAAGAGATAAGGATGAAATATTGTGGAATCGGTACCATTGAAATCGTTGCAATGACCCTCCTCTGCCCACATCGATAGCTGAGGTTCGCCTTTGAATTCAACAACCTTACCAACGTCTTTAACATCTTTTATGCCTCGCTTTACTCTTATTCTGTCCTCGTACAACGATCCGTTCTTCTAAAATGTCCAGTGGTCAACGATCAATAATTACAGAAATAAGCAAATGGCTCGAAATTAATTCAGCAATGTTGTTATCTTTGAATATAATTTATTATCTATTCATTCAAAACAAATAACTTTTTCCCGATTTTAACACGTTTTTCGCAGACGTTTCTTCGAGACGTTAATTATTCATTTTTTTCCAAATTTATATTTTAAAGATATTGATAAATAAATGGAAATCGTCAAATTATAAAGCCTCATTGTTATTGAAAGTAATTCAATTTTTTTTTTTTTGGATTTTTGCTCGTATCCCTTTATACGAATCTCACAGGACTAAAAAATATAAAAATACGTCATCGAGGCAATCATATTTCGATAAAAAAAAGGATGGAATACAAATGAACATTAAATTAAAATAAAGTGGTAATTGAAGGTGAAGTTTAAAACTTGAGACTCGAGGCACAAAAAAGAGTATGACGGAAAAAAAGTTACTTGACGAAATCTTGAAAAAGTCGAAATAATTGAAAATTAAAAAAAAAAATAACACAATTACATGGCCAAAGAGCGAAAATCGGTACCGGTCTTCACCCTCGATGTAAAGACCGTCGGAGTTTTCTTTGAGAAGAGAACAAACTGCCGCTCCTGCAAAATCTTTGACGGTGCAATCGATCGGTAAACCCCCGAAAATAATGTCATGAGCTGTTGCTTTGACGAATACACTGTCAGGTTTTTTGAAAATACTATCAACAGCTTTGGCTGAAATAATAATAATAAAAATTATTCTTCTTTTTTCTTTTATTCTAAATTCTTACTTTCTATTCCAAATTTTCTTAAAAATCTTATGGTTCTTTGTAATTATAACTCTCGTAACAAACATCGGACACACTTGAGCGATTAACGCCTCAAACAGTTGTTGCATGTAAAAAAAAGTTTTTCACAAAAGTAAAAATTAAAAAAACCGAATCCTGATGAAATGTTATTAAAGAGTGAATTTTCCGAATTTTCTCAAAAAAAAAAAAAAGATTTAATATAGTCAAATAGCTCAAAAAGTGATTATTGATTTCTCGTTAAAAGTTGAGATGGAACTTAACAAAATGTGTAATAAAAATAAAATGAATATTATTACAATACCGATATTTTAGTAAAAAAAAAGAATCGGAACAAAAAAAAATTGAAAAAAAAAATCTTAGCTCAAGTACTTGGCGGCTTTTTTTTTTGCTTAATTAGTTCATGGATGACGGTCGGGAAAAAAATTGAATGAAAAACACGTGAACAGCATTCTCAAAAATGCTGTAATTTGATAAAAATTATGGAAACCTGATTTGAAGGTTGTCGAAAACAGTTGAGAAACGCGATCCTTCCATTTTAAAATTGTCTCTTCTCGTCTTTAATCGAAAAGACATGTAAAAAATGTTACTTTCGCTAAAACGCAACTCTTGATGATAATTATGATTATAGAAGTCATACGCCTCTCGTTATCATTGACGAATTTATTATGGCATTAAATAATGATCGTCGTGCCTTGTACTACATAGTATTGATCAACAGACACGGTAGAGGCTCGACGCCAAGTTTAATAATAATTTTAATTGCAATTACTATTTATTTTTATTTCTTAATCGATGTTTTTTTTTTTTTTTTTTTTTTTTTTTTTTTTTTTTTTTTTTTTTAACTCTCAAGAGACATCGTTGTAATTGCTGCATGTCATAAATGCACTCCAATTGATTGTCAAAAGCAGTTTAGTCGTTAGTCGTTCATACGATCAATCCTTATAGATTTCAAATATTTATATGCAATAAGGCGTTACATCTCGAAGCGACTGTTTCCGAATTGTTTTTGTAATTAGTAAAAAAGGATGTGAAAATCGATTAATTTCTTATAGTTTACACGATAAAATCAATAATTTTCTTTTAATTATAGTAATTTCTTTAAATGTCTCACCGGATAGACCAATCATTGCTGGTTTTTCTCTCATGGTCGTCATTATTACTCCGAGCATAAGCAAATGGGGAAATACAAGTTCCTCATTACCCGTTAGGCCGTTACTTTTTGATGGATTAAAAATCCATGTTATTCTTTGGCTGTACTCCACAGTGTCGTCCTCTTCGCGATCGACCAAATCGACCTTTTCTTTCCATTCACTGTCACGAAAAAAAAATTCAATCCATGGACAAAAAGAATAAATTTCATAGAAACACGGGAAGAAAAAAAATAAACACGTTCATAAAATTAACTTCGTTGAATATTAAAATGAACTAAAATCATTTTTTATTGTTTCAAGTTCAACGGATTTTTTTTTTTTTTTTTTATTCGCCGAAACATTTCTCCGAGAAATCCTTGAATAAAAAGTTCAGCTAAAATTAATTACATCGGCCGTATCGAATGTTTTTTTTTTCTTTCGCAAGATGAACGAAGTTAATTGAATGGAATCATCCGATCAAAATAAAAATGAAAAATAAATGAAATTTCCGAGATCGTGTGAAAAATTTCTATTGTCTGATCATTTTTTTTTGCCATGAAATTTATTTCTTTTCAAATTGTTTGTGTTTTACTCTTTGCTGACATATATCTTAGAGGTTTAATTGTAGCCTGAATTCTTACTCGTAGAAATATGGGCCGATTTCTTGGACAATGGGTTTTTCACCCTGTTTTATTTCCGCTGGATTGGTTACGTTGAAGAGATAAACCTTGAAATCCAGTGGTATCGGTAATTTCGACCACACATCGCGCATTTCTGCACCTTTTTTCAATTTCACAGCCTGTCATACAAAATAGTACAAAATATAATTAGTTGAACAATTACATTAATTGATTATGAAAAATGAGAAAAAAAATTACATTATTTATTATGTAATTACGAACATTAATGCAAATTCATATTTAAAAAAAAAAATCGCATCAATATTGTAAAAAATATTTTCATATCTGGTTAATATTTTTATTAATTAATTGCATCTCGAAAATAATTTACTATCAAATCCACATTGACACATGAAAAAAAAAAAAAAAAAAAAAAATCAGACAACATCCTGATATCCAACCATCTGAATATGAATAATCGTATGCAGCAACATTGAAACGTTTCGTGTCATCCTCAGGGTATCAATTAATGAATGGTGCAGAGGAAAAGGGGAGAGGGAAAATAATAACATGCACTTTGCGAATTCAATTAAACCGTGACATGTGTTAATGTCGAACATCTATGAAAAACAGTGCGGCAATAATACTCAAGAGTTCAAGGTATTTGCATGCTCGTGAGTGAATTACGTAAAACATGACTGTTCTTTGTTAAAAAACAAAAACGATTTGTAATTAATTTATAATTTATTCAATTGAATAAATTATAAATTATAATAAATTGAAAAATCTGTTATTTGCTATTCGTCCATTAGTTAAGAGCCTAAAAAAATGAAAAATCTCTGCAGAACAATTAAATCCAAGATATTTAGTGAAAAGGTGTAATAACAGATAGAAATTTCAGGTGCTTAGAACATTTTCACAACATCTTTTCCGTTGCAGATATCTTGATTCGCGCCAGGACTATGTTAACAGTTTTCTTATAGAGCGTGACCTATTTCAGACAATCCACGCAAATATCCTCGAAATTCGACAATTTCTGAAAAAGTAAACTTTCAAGTTCAATTGCAAGATCAATTTCGGAGTAGCCATCTGATGTCCCCCTTCAAGTCTGACGAATCTTGTCGGAACACTTTTTTAGAAATTGTCGAATTTCAAAGATATTTGCGTGGATTGTCTAAAATGAGAGATTTTATCTCTCAGATTTTTTCTCTCATTTTAGATTTTCTAAAATGAGAGAAATAGAGATTTTTATATGATTTATTTATTATTCTTATGGGATTTTCGAATCAAAGTGTTTCCATTTTTTTTAATCAGTTGAGCACTTATATTAGTTTAAAAAAAAAATTAATAAATATTTAACAAATATACACATATTTATTCAGAAGATATTCCTTACCGCGCCAACTTGTGACTTGAGTAATGGTGGAAAAGCTATCCAGCCGAAAGTTATACCGAGGAAGAACAGAGCACCTCCACCAATACCAAGTTTTTTAGGAAGCTCCATTGCAAAAGTACTTCCGTCGCGAGAACTGACGGAAATGTAAGCAGTTTTAATTGAATAATTCACTATAATTCTTTTTATTACTGTATAGTTTCACGAGGATTAAAAAAAAAAAAAAATCTACAATTTCATCTTCAACTTCACTGTAAAGATTTTTTTTATTTAACAGTCGGAAATTCGCATTGAAAAAAACGCACAGTTATTAAACTTTCTAAATTTTCCAGTCAGAGTGCATCAATTTTTCGTTCTGTAGATATCATTTTGTATTTAATTATTCATTAAATTCGTTTCAAAATAATATTTCGCACTTTAGTAGAGTTGAACAATCTTTATTCGAATACAAAGAATCGCGTCGCGATAAAAACTACTTTTTATAGTACGTATGCGTATAGGGGAGAGCTACAGGTCAAAGCGTACGAAAAAAAGAAAAATCGGTTAAGAAAACCGTCAAAATTTAATCATTAAAATCTTTATATTATTAAGTTGTTGAATATTAAATAAATAGTATAAAGAAAAGAACAACAAAATTTGTGTGCAATTATTAAACCTAACACGACAAAATTGGTTGGACAATCTTTATTCGAATATAAAGAATCGCGTCGCAATAAAAACGTAGTTTTTATCGCGAGAAGAAATCGTCTTTCGTTAAATTCACTATTCCATTCATTGTATTGTTCATTAAAATTTAATAAATTGAGTATTGTTTAATTCCGATTTGATTCATAAAAAATTGGAAGGTTTCAAACACTAAAATTTGTAATGTAAATAGAAATAAATGTTTATATCGATTTTATTTTGTCCAAAGTGAATGAATTTTTCTATTATAAAAGAATAAAGTTTATAAATCGCATCAAAATGTTCAATTTTTGAAATATAAATTTTCTAATTTAAAAAATGTTCAAACCTGATCCACCCAGTTTTTTGCCAGGCTAAAACAAAAGCTTGAGAAAAAATAGAAAAAAGTGAAGTTGGGAAAAGAATTGAGTAAAAATTGGTACGAGCTAATTTACGCCAATCGCTGATCGAGATAAATCGCATCAGCTAACGCGACAACTTTCGAGACTCCCGAGAACGGACTGACAACCAAGACCAACATAGATATTGTTATTCTCCCCTCCGCCTACTCCTTCTTCCAACAATTTCTCACCTCGTGTTTGCATGATGTTTTGCGTTTGCGCGGTAAAACGGAAAAATAAATAAAATTCACTGTCGTGTACATTTACCTTGAGGTGCGTAGGGCAATCCTGAAGTAATCGGCAGGTCCGTTACCTTCACCTTCGCAACTTTTTCCTAATATTTATAACCAATGATAATTTTACTTTCTTTGTGATACAAGGAATATTTAACGAATTTAATGTTTTTTTTTTTTTTTTGCGAATTAAACATATTCCTGGCTTTTTTCATAAACCAGTTACTGTTATTAATTTTCTAGCAGCAAAGGCGTATGCAACTGTAAGAAAAAAGATTTTATTCATTTTATAATTCTATTTACATTTTTTACATCAACCCATTGAAATATTGTGTGATTACCAAAAATCAATTGTTTTCAAATACTTTGTAAATTCATAGAAAATGAGACATTGCAAAATTGTTTTTTTGGGGGGGGGGGGAGGTACGGTAAATTGGAAAGTATTAAATTTATCACTTGGTCCTTTTAATTTCCATTTTTGATGACAAAATAATCAGAAAAACCTTATATTGGAGTACATGGTAATGTTTTATTTGACGGTTTCTATCAAATACTTGGAGTCAGAATAAATTTGAAAAATGAAGTCATAACTTTTCTCAAAAGTTTTCGTCTCTTATGGTAGACGACAACACGTTCCAAGAGCAATGAAACTTTGTGCTTATGAGTTTCAAAAAATGTTAGCAACGTCAGTCAACAGACCATCCACCTGCTTTACAAAGCATTGAAAGAAAAACTTTGTTGCTTCAATCATCCATTTATGATTCACCTTTGCCTTCATCAAGAGTAACAATTAAGAGAGGTGTAACTTTTCTACGCCTGCCTATATTTATTAGACCATAAATGACGCAAGAAATTGCCCCGTTTTGTGCTGTTTCATCGCAATAGATGGGAGTTAAATATCACTAGATACCTGGAAATAAGTGCACGAATAACTCATATTTAAACCGTACTTTCGAATGTTACGTATTTTATGCAAATGAAAAAAGAAAATTACACTAATCTTTACACACACTTAAAAATTACACACTTTTCATGAAAATATACAATTATTATAAGAACCTCAAAACGATTGAAAATTTATTCAAAAGACTTGGATATTTCAACTGCTGATAATTTTCAGAGCACCAAAAACTGTACTTAAAGTTGAACAAAGTAGAGCCTAGGGTTAAAAGAATAATTATAAAATTAGCAAATATTAAATTTCTACAAACGGTCATTTGACTAATTAACCTTCACCTAGAAAATAAAAAGGGCATTCCTTAAATAATTTATTGATTGTCCATAGTTTCGAAGCTATTTTGTCTGGTGAGGTTTGTCGGTGTCAAGTTTCACGCCGCGTTTTCTAAGCTCGAAGGTGTAAGTCCGTAGGTGGTATCTCATAAATAAACCACAAGAAATGGTAGTTTCGTTCACGCTTGCAACCCTCAAGTATCCATAGCATCTACGTTTATCAATGCACTTATAACTAACACTATGTAGGAACCGACCCTCGGCTTCTGGTCGATCATTCTGAAAGACAATTTTACTGAGGAATGTGCATAGCAGTGTGAAAGAATGATATAATGACGCTGATTTTCTGCTATTTAATTCTGCAAGAAATCGATGTCTCGTCTTTTTCGAGTGTTGTGTTTTTTCCCTAATAATCCATGCGGATATCCAGGCGCATTCGGAAGTTCTACTGCTGCTTCAAGAAATGCTTGGAGCTACGAGGATCCGCCATAAGAAATAAAATGACGTATCTCGACAAGGGGTAAAATTATGTTATTCTACACTTTACGTTTTATTCTAGAAACTTCGATACCGATTTAAGAAAATCATTTACTTGCAGAATGCATAGATTTCGAAGCGAGAACTGTGATAACGCTGCAACACGTAATACACGTCTGCTGACAGCTAGCCGATAGCAATTTCACTTGATTTAGACTGAGTTTTAAGGACTTTTTAATCATAAATTGTAATAGAATTGTAATTGTAAATTACAATAATATCATAACGTAATAGATATTCAGTTTCAAAAAGCAACTTAAATGGAAAGTTATTTAAAAATTTTAGCCCCTTTTTGCCAAGTTTGATCCTATTCTCTACAATAGCAGGCGACACAACCCTTTTTGCTCCCTTAATTTCTCTGCGAACTTGTTGCTCTGAAGGATTGTGTGGCCATATCTCAACAAAAAGTATCTCAACAAAAGTGTATTTTGTTAAAATTGTGCTGGAATGATATACTTCGTAAGGTGTTGTCAAAATCTCGAATACCCACCGCTTTTTATATCCAAGGAAAACTTTCTTGATGCAAGCATGGTAGAGAGTCATGGCAATCTTGCTGAAAGTTATGTAATGCCTTGGAGCAACGTGGGATTTTCAATCGTAGACTGCTATGACAACTTCAAAAAAGATCCCAATTTTTTTTAGCAAAAAATTTTTTTTCCGCTTTTTTTCAACCCCTTCTTTCATATTGTGGAATTTGTAAATATTCATAAACTGCAACAACACCTTGCTTTTCGTTTATTCAAAATAAAAATCGAATGCCCTATAACGGACTACGAATGAATTTTTTTTATTTGAGCCTCAAAAGATTTTGGATTTTTCGGCAATTCCTTATTTAGGTTATACAAGGATGTACCTTACGTGACTTGAACTTAAAATGGCATTCTCCTCAGCACATATTTCTTAGATCGTGCGTAGAAGGTCTTACGCATCAGTAGATCATCGTTTTCCAACTTAGATCATGAATATTTATGCTTGAATTCAATTTCTGTAAATTTCTTTTAATGCGGAATGTGAAATTCAACTCAACCTGTTTCTCCAAAATTAATTGGATTCCTTTAGTCCGGATTAGGATGCTCCTGAAGAGTCACGTACTTGATCTGCAATTCAACTTGTCATGATAACAAAAACCATTACAGCTACTGTACTTGTCCGATCGAACTCAGAGACGGCTACTCACGAAAGCATACTGTATTCGTTTGCTGACGCCCAGTGTCAAATCTAACACCTGCCAGTGACACCAGGGCGAAGGTTACAAGGAGTTAATAAAGAATGAGAACTAGCGCATGTAGAGTGTGAGCTCGATTACACCTGCCGCGATAAAACTGCGAAGGTTGAAAACTTTTGATTCTTAAAGCGGTATCAAAGGCGCTATAGTCTTTGAACTCGCATAGCAGAGGTCGTAAACGCTGATATTCAAAACTGCCAATGACGCGGATGTGCTCGATTCTCTGAGACAAATCGATTCATCTGCTCAAATGCCACCTACTTGAATCAATTGGATAGTTGCAATGTAATAAATATTTCATTCCTTGTTGGTAGAGCCATCGTCATTCTTGCACGGATCAATAGAGCAATCAAGTGACCATGCACAAAAATCGCTGCTGTTCTAACAAAAGCATGTTTGTCCTATGATTCTATTAAAAGTAACCAGGATTTTTCTCCATGAGGCGCGAATGATGCGAACATGCGGACTTGAAAACCGCCAACTTGCTTCAACTCAAAAACGACCTCCCTGAAAATCTTACTATTTTTTCATGAACTTGATCCACTTCGATGGTCTTTGAAAGTTTTGTTAAATTCTTCTCAGTACGCTGTTTTTGTTAACATGTAACACTGATGCAATATTCTCTATATCTCTAATCGGGACTAATCAATTTAATTTTTCTGGGAATTTTTTGCAAGAATCATTGTAAAATTGAAATTATAATTTTATATGAATTTTTCGTTTTATTAGAATATAATTTTTAGATCGCGGTTCTCACATTCGTCACATTATCTTATTCATTCTCACACTCACACTTTTTCACATTAATATTATTCACTCATAAACATTATTATACTTTGTCAAAATTTTTACATGTATATATATATATGGGATTGTTCGATTTTAAGAATGGAAACTTAGCTTAATTTGTTTAGTGATCCCTTGTTGGCTCCTGCCCTGGGACTAGGACCCGACAATATTTAGAAGACGTATAACAATGATAGTAATGACTGGTCAGTCGATGATAATTTCCTTTCTGGGCTTGACTGATCCCGTTGACGTCCCAGAGCGAAGAGAAGGATTTTTGGTTCTCTCACTGACAATATACTACTCATAGTTCAGGGAAGGGGAAACTTCGTAGAGCCCACCCGAACTTAATTTGAATTTGGGTGGGAATTCAAATTGGCATCTTACATCATGTTGACAAGGAGTCAATGAAAAATTGAACGTAATTAAACCAATGGCAGAGCGGAAAACCTGTAAAAAATAGTACATCACCTGACGGGAATTCAACTGGTCAGCATTATGTGAGTTCCCGACCACAATCAGCTCAGACTCAGACTCAAATAAGTTCAAATCAAGTCAGAATCAAGTCACATCAAATCAGAATCAAACAGACTCAGAGAATGAACGCGAGTTCGACAGCATAGCGGAAATAAACACAATTGAAGAATTTGATTTTGACACTGCTTTGGTTTATTCACTATAAAAATATACATTATATATACAGGTACATGGCTTGGACTCGAGTTTAAAAAAGACGATTAGTGGTTCCGACTCCGTCAATTCTTCATGGCTTAGTCTTACGTTAGTGGCAGCTTTGATCAACTGCGATATGAACCAGTAGGCATCTTTCCAGCGTCGTTGATGCTCACGATTATTAGGCCAGAATCCAGCGTTATTTGAACCCACCACTCATGATTTTCCAATACAAAGGACTAGTTATATAATCCAGCAGTTATTTTACCAGACCTGATTGTAATGACTTTTTAATTGGTGACCTCCATGTATGGCAACTGGGACTGGGTATGGTTTGGGCACATGGTACGGAACGGCAACATGAACAGGGTAAGGTCGATCTACGTGGACGATTTTTTCAACATGTACTGGGTAGGGTCGTGGGACGGGAACTGGAACCGCATAAGGTCGATCAACAGGAACGGCAATATGTTTTTCAACTGGTACTGCAACTGGTCGATCGACGGGTACCGGAATGGGTCTATCTACTGGAACAGCGAATGGTCGATCAACATGAACGGGATAAGGTTTCGGCACTGGAACAGCAACTGGAACTGGATAAGGTCGATCAACATGAACAGGAACTGCCACGTGCTTGGTGACCGTTTGGTAAACTGGGACTCCAACTGGGACTGGATGAGGCACCGGTTGTGGCACCGGAACTGCTTGAGGCACTGGAACTGGCACTCCGATTGGTTGGGGGACCGGAACAGCAGCTTGAAGAAGAAGAAAAAGTGGAAGACGAGTTAATTGAGAACATGTTTAAAACTGGTTTAACAAATGGATCAAAGTTCTTCATGCTCTTGGAAGATCATTCTCGATTTGTTTTTATTGAAGTTGATCGACTAATGAAACAATTGTACATCTAACCACTCATTGATCGATAAACTGTCAAGGGAGTGTTACCGGTTTATTCGAATGAGTGAATTAAATGGAATAACCCATCAAATTTACGACTTATGGACTATTCCGTCTTTCCAGTCAGATTAACTTCCGTCTATATCGAGGATGACGGTGATGCATCCAATGTGCTGATACATGGTCTAGTAGATAGATAGATAGATATGGAATTTTACATGCATACCCTTATCGGGTTTTTATATGGGTGGTACTTCTCTTACTCACACTTTTCCTCAATTACTCCTCTCTTCTTTCCCACAATTCCATATTACCACCTGGACCTACATTTTTACGTGGATTCCGAACCACAGAGCGAACAGTTTTATTTAGACACTTAGAAAAAATCCATTGGTGTTGGCTGGGATCGAACCCGGGCTCACCGGTTGTGAGCCGGGCGCGTTACCACTATGCCACTGCCTCCCCTACATGGTCTAGTAATTTAATAACTTTCTATAAACTAAACTTTCCATAGCAGCCTCACCATGGAAAGCTTTTTCACGGATATTACGTCATACTCGCTTCAACTACAATAAAACAATTGTTTGGAAGTCACTGTCTGCAAATTGCCTCATCTGTGATCCAGACTTGTCTATGGACACGATTTTTGGATTGTTTAGTGTCAGAAATTCATCGCCATAACTGTTTCAAGATCGAGCATTAAGTGACTGAGGATTTTAGTTACAAAGATGGAATCCCGTCATGCGTAAAAATTTGAAGGTAGAATCGTAATCATTTTCATTTTCTTCAAGTTTGCTTCATCTGTTCAACGATGTTTTGTTTCTAATACGTAACTTTCTAGACGCTTTCTAGATTTTAGACTACAGCTTTCTTATAGATTAGCACCAAAAGATATTTGCGAATTGGAATTTGGATTGATCAAATATTGAAGTACGTAATAATGAACTTCGATGAACAACTGAAGTAGTAACAAAGTAATGTTCTTGGAAATATTGCCGAAAATTTATCCTAATAAGCACTTGACGCGGACATTGGCTCATCTCACTATACGACGAATCACCCGTTTTTATCCGCTTTTTTTAACCATTTGTTAAGTATGCCAATGAATACATTTTTTAGGACTACCTGAAGCCGATCAAATACAGAAATCTAAGAAAGGTTTATATCATTCACTGTGGAAAGCTACCCCCTTACCCTGCAAGCGATCGTCCCCTTCTTTTTTTTTTTTTTTTTTTATATTCGATCCTAATCGAATAAACGACTGATAAATTTTTCCCGATTCATTTCGGTTTATTTGCATCGATAACAAGATTTTGGACGCTTAATCTATAAATTGAGTAGACTTTTGAGTTTTGTAAGATTGGTAATCAATTCACTAATCTTGTAATTTACGAATCGTTCCGGTCTGTGTGACCTTCTAAAACCTGGCGTGTCATATTTGACACCCTAATTCAGATACTTCTGCAAAAAAGTCAATCGCAGATTTATATAATTCATCTCACTGTTTCACTAATCCACTTTTTGCATTAAAATCACTACTTTATGGATTTGAAATTTTTTATCAAGGACTTGATATTTGGAGCACCAGGAGTAAAGAATTGCAAATCTTGCAATTTTCAAACTACTGTAACTCCGAAAGGGCTTGACGGAAAAATTCGAAAAAAAAAAAAAAAAACATGAAAGTTCACTTTGTTATGTATTTTCGAAATGCATTATTTATTATATATAAAGTTTCAGACCCTCAGTACAAATTTAGAGAGGAATTGGTGGAATTACCCATTGACATATTTAAACTACTCACCAACTGGATGACTGATAAACTGTTCTGGATGATGATGATAGTGATGATGATCCTGACCAATCAGGTGGTCGGGATGTCCGTGCGGTGATTGGGCTGGTACTTCGTGAATCGGGGCTGCTTCATGCGCGGGTGGGCCATAAATGGCAGACGGTTGAAACTCCTGATGAGCATGATGATGATGTCCGTAAGCAAGATTGACGAGACCACGTTTCCCGTGTTTCTTTAGAGCCTCGGAATCATTTTTGTCCTTCGTATCCACCCTGATGGCAGTGCTGACTCCCAAAAACAGAGTCACGATCTGCGAAGCACAAAATATTTACATTCTTTAAATCCAATGGAACGATCACCTTATCAACGAACATTGTGATCCAGAAAATGGATAATTGATAGGTCGTCGGTATGTCTTGACAAATAAACACAATTTTCAAGCTTATAAAAAATAGTTTGTACCAGAATAAACTTCATGGCAGATGGTTCCGAACACGAGCGTGGACGGATTAAAACTGACTTTGCTCATCAATATTGACCTCCATAAGTATTTATAGGCCGAGCATATCCTGCATTGAAAATGAGACGTCGATTCCTCGCACTGATAGGTCTTTACCGATTCAAATGTGTAACTTTCCCTGCTTCTAATCTTGGACCTTCGCCAACGACGTGTCGAACTGTTACGATGTTAACGGGACGTTTTTTCTTTCATCCTCCTACGATAATAACAAATGTGGGGTTTTGATTCAGCGCGTTATTACGTATTACGATTAATCCCCGGTTGGTTCTGTAATCAATTAGCTATAATACTTGGCAATTAGTTGTGAAATTAAAAATTCCAATCTGAATATCGTAGAAACTGGTGATTGACAGCGTAATGATTTAACGAAATTCAAATAAAACATTCTTAATGATCGGATTCTTTAGTAAGCGAAGCAAATAAAATAAATATAAACCTTTAGCTTATCAAACAAAAGGGTTGAATTTCTTCGTCAAGGTCAAATATATGTCAAGTTATTTATTACAATAGATCCATTTCAATTTATATAATTATATCATAGCAGTTGAATATTTCGAATCCTCTATGAAATGTATGGTTTACCGTTTCGGGAGGGAAAGTGTGGAGCGTGTAATAATGTTAGAAACTTTTTGAACTATGTCAGTGCTGACAAAATGAGTTTACATTCCACGTGGTATAGTGCATAAAACAATCAAAAAGACCATAGTTATAGTTTATCCTTTCCATCACATCTCTATACCTCTATTTATGAGATCCATTTTTTAACGAAAAAAGTTTGTCTGTCTGTACATTTAAGAAGGCCTGAGATCTACCGAATTAATTTCAATGAATTCGCGACTAGAACCGAATTATTCGCCATTTGGTGGGTGAAATAAACGAAAAACTAAAACTAAAGTGATGCAGCTGTGTAAAAGTTAAATTTAAAAAATTGAAAAAAACACCACACATTGGCCGATGCGGGAAACCAGAGGCCAGGTGGGGCTACCTCCACTCTCAGAGACCCCACCAAAAAGAATAAAAAAAAGAACAAAGAAAAAGCACTACCATAATCCTGCTGTATACCTGCGAGGGACATTTCACTGTGGAAATGAAAGAACAAGATTCATAATCGTATTTGGTTGTTGTTAAGAACTAATAAGGTTTAATTGAAAATTAACTTTGTTCCTTGAAGTTCATTGATCAAGTTAGAAAATAGTAAACACGTACTCCAAGCAGCTATCCTAACTAAAGGTAACGAGAAAACAATGTCAACTCATAATCTACATGTTTGATACCATTACTTATTATTGATGCTGGCAATGTGTTCGTATTTGGAGCCTTGTCGGGACTACTCTCGCTAGTTATACCTTCGACTTAATAACTAAAACTTGACTGAGTCAATTAAATGGTTTTCATCCAGAAGCCTACTGATTTTCGTCTATTAATCGACTCATTAGATGCAGTGTGTCCGAGACATCGCGTTGATTTTTTCTACATTTACAGATTCATTGGTCTAATTACGCTCATAAGCCTGTATGAGACCCTTTCCGCGTATGAGCCGACTCCGTAAAGATATGTCCTGAAAACGTTTGGTACAAACCTTTGAATTACTTTTTGTAAAATGTCGGTCCATAAGCCTATTTGACAATTAATTTCGCCTATGAACTTACTTATTCTACCAACCATCACATTAACTCCATGCCAACGTTTTTTTATCGAGTATGAGCCATTTTCTATTCATTTCCACTTTCGACATGGCTCTGACTAATTCTTTTTTTACATTACACCAGGTAATTTTTTTTTCTAACAGTATTTCTATTGTTTATTTACGTGAAATATAATTCAAAGTTTACCTAAAACTATAACAATTTATTCAGGAGGACAAGGCAGTAATGAAAACGAATCCTGGAAAATTCGTCCTCAGAAAATTTGGCCCCGGAAAATTCATCCCCCGGAAAATTCGTCCCCTAGAAAGTGCATCCCCATTGCATACATCCATCAGTGCTACGCATGATTTTGAACTCTGTGTTAGTGCAAATAGTTTGGGTGGGTTTGAAGCACCTCGGAGTTGTAGTAGCCAGTAGCCACCCCAACCATCGCCGAGTTGTTAAATGCCTGTTCATTTTGCCACCGGGTCCTCGAAACTACCGATGTATAAGTGGATTCTTTTCTGACCTCATATATATTGAAATGTATCTAAAAATATATCAATATATGATATTTATCAATAATAAATATAATAAAATGATTTAAAAATGAACAGAGTAGCCTTTTTGTCACTCTCAGGCCCATAAACTATTTTTAGGCAAATTTGTGCAATGAGGACGAATTTTCCGGGGGACGATTTTGATGAATTTTTCGGGATGAATTTTCCGACGAATTTTCCTGTTACCGATGAAAACATTAATTTTGCAGCTTTTGTTAGAAAAAAATTAAGTGAACATAATCGGAGTTAAATAAGTGAGCATAACCCATTGAAACTTGACAACTGATTTTGGCTGCCACTCATCATGTCAGTATATTCATTCAACGCATGGAGAAAATTGAACAACAGCTATTACAACTGCGACGTTGCCAAATTTATGAAATGAAAAATGATTTTTCACTTTTTCGTAAAGCTGGTACCACACTTCATGGGCTTTATCCTGCACTGGAATGGAACCTCCTTAATTGATGTCGGAAATGAAGAAATCATGAAAAACCAAATGGATGACAAAAATAAATAAAATGAAATAGCATACAAAAATTTCAAAATTGATGTAAAATCGATGTAAAAATGATGTTTAATCGATGTAAAAAATGGAATAACTTCAGCCTAGATTTATCCATTTTATTAAATATAAAAATAAAATCATTTTGTTCAACCAAAAAACTACATGTTTACGAAGTATAGAAAACATTTTAATTTTATATCCCATTCATATTTTTTCCAGCCAGGTCAGTTGTTATAACATGAGAAATATTTAGTTATTGTTATAGATCTATGTTCACACGAAGATATGTATATATAAGGCCATGGCGTCGATTATGCGATCGTCGTAGTGTCAAGTCCCCTCTATTATGAATAATGAATGACGCGTACGAGTGAACTCGATGCCTTGCCTAGAAGTGGCTCGGTCGCGTTAGAAAATGAAAGTCAAGAAAGTAACCGTAGTGCAAGTGCCTTCGTTTGACGCGAAAGGCTCAACCCCTCTCTCCTCGCGCATTTGCCCGGTCGATCTCGTCGAGTGGACGCATTTACACTATGCTATATAATTTACACACTGAATTTACTTTATATTAACCAATTACGAGAATATATGTCCACATTTGTTCGATCATGTGATAGCTCTCAAAAATTATTGAAATATCTATTTTCAATCGTTTTGGATTATTTATACAAAGTGTCAATGAGAAAAAAATTTCGTTGATCGAAACGAATTCTATTTTTTTCAACTAATATGTTTACTTCGACACGTGCAACAAAGCTTCTTTGAGACGGGACAAAATAATTCATGAACACTACTGGAACAAGTTATTGTTCGCACAAACTGAACTGTGATACAGCTAAACAAATTAATATTATTACGACCAAATATTGTTCGAATGAAAGAATTTTTTATTTGTTTAATCTGTTTAGTTGTTTTTATAATTAAAATTAAGACAAACATTTCGTTAATGCAACTGAAAAATGGGCGTCAAAATGAATGCACCAGTTGTTGGAACAAAATCATTTCGGTAAAGAGATTTAGTCGATTTTTCGAGAAGGAATTTTCATGATATATTTGTGGATAACCTACATAATTAGCCGTTTTGAAACACACACAAAAAATTAGTTGAATCCACCACCATCACTATCCAACGAAATGTAATTAGCCTCATCACGAATTTTTTCAGCGTAGAAATCACGGAGGGCTCTATTTTATTTTAGTGAATAAAATGTCTATAGAATGCCGTTATCAAAGGTGATTCTTTAATGAAGTGAAGTAATTTGGTGAAGTGTTGAATTTTTCAATTTTGTCGAGGTTCATATTCTTTGTTTGGAGAACACGTAAAGAATTCTTATGAAAATCGTAGGTCCTGTACGATTTAATAAAAAAAAAGTGTTCAGGAAAAACTCTGACCGGCGACCAAAGCACCGGACGTTCCATGAATCCCAATAACAAAATCAAGCGTATTATTAATTAATAGCAATATTGTGCAATGATGACACAATCAGACAGCAAAACCCTATTTTTCCAAACTTGCTTTATGCTAAACCTCGATTATCGATCTTCCTGTTTTTTCATCCCCTTCCATGGGTCGTCAAAACGGAACTATTGCTGAGGAATAAGAAACAAGTTCGACAGAAAACCTCCCTTGAGTTTTTTATCATCCTTTTTTGGTCAAAAAATAAATGGTACGTGGTGCTTGAACAATCAATGAACATGTATATAAAATTTCAGAAAATCATATGAGAATCTGTAAACATCAATCGATCGATCAGTTAATCACTAAACAGCATCAATGTTTATAATTCTTCAGCCAAACATCTTATGTTTTTGTCCTGCGAACTGTCAACTAGAAATATTCATAACGATGTCCTGATTTCACAATAAAGTTATCCGAAGTAAGGAATTTTTATGTATGATTTCCATGCGACCTGATGGTCACATTTCACTCGACATGGTCCATATTAGGTTTACGTACACTGAAAAAAAGTAAAGTATCCCCAACTACGCGATGAGTTTGAACGGTTTTTGTTACCTCAATAGTTATATTCCGTTGAGTCAATGAGTCAATTGATTGATTCAAGAAAATTCATGTTGTTGAACCAACTATGCGACGATTTGGCAGCCAATTTTCTATTCACCAAAGTTGACCATACTTCATTTGAGCATGGCACATTCCACCAATTGTGGGGTATTTCAGCAAAGAAATAGAATTTTTTTTTTTT
Organism: Campoletis raptor; assembly: GCA_948107755.1. Taxonomy (NCBI): domain Eukaryota; kingdom Metazoa; phylum Arthropoda; class Insecta; order Hymenoptera; family Ichneumonidae; genus Campoletis; species Campoletis raptor. The sequence goes on along the minus strand of OX403630.1, from coordinate 4,925,346 downwards.
CAAATAAATTTTTCTCGCCTTGTTCCTGAAGGAGTCTCACTCCCGATAGAACTTGAATGTATGTAAAAAAATCTCAGCTTTTCAAAAAAAAAAAAAAAGAAAGACCTTTTTATAGGGTGGAAGACCAAAAGAACGTGATTTTAAGAAATAAAGACAATTTTTAGTCATAAGGATGATCAATAGAGTAAAATTTATATTTTTTTTGGAAAATTTACAGTTTTTCACGAAAAAAATACTTCTGTCAAAAATGTCCTAGGAACGAAATTGAATGTGAAAATGACCCGTGAAGTTAGACAAATTTTGAAAAGGTTGAAAAATAGGACATCGTTTATCTCCAGTCCTAATAACGATAGGGATCTAAAAATTTAGCTCAGAGCTTTTCTTGATGTCCCCAACATGTGTACAAATTTATAAAGAAAAAAAAAATAAGCGCACAATCGTTCCCCCACAATTGGTGGAACGTGCCATATAATAGTGGGTGTCAGGTGAATAGTGGGGCTGGTGCGAACTTGCAATTACCATTTTTAAGAACTCTTTACTATGGCTCAAAGAGTTCAAGTTTAATTTATTACGGATTCTCTAGAAACCTAAAAACTTTTCCGAATGATCATTCATCATTCAAATCGAAACGAAAAAATATAATTTAATGCCATAGAAGAAACCAAAAGTTGTGTTTTATGTGAGTAATCTTTTACTACAGATTAAAAGTGAAAAAAAAATCTAAACAGGATAAGAAACAAGTTTTTATACTACAAAAAGGAGGAACTTTCGGACCCTGTTATATATTTTGAGGGTTCGAAGCAACAGCCAAAGTTATTCGAACGATGATACATGCATGACACGTATTAGCTCAATCGAAAGTAACAGTGCAGAGTTAATAAAAATTTTGCGGCACGGTGACTTTGATACACAAAAATCCATCGAATGGACGCTTCGAAAAATCTCTTAGACAGTGTTCTGCATAAATTGTCTGTTTGTCTGAATAAATATTTACAGTATAGGCGAAAAATGATTTGTTTTGAGATTCGATCCATACGAAATTCTTCGCGATATTACTTTCTCAACGTTCCTTTTCATCCATAACTGGCTGCTGTCATCGTTTCACCGGAAATCAGCGTTCGCTACGACGAATGAATAATAAAGCCGGAAGTGGGTCAGTATTACATATTGACACTTGTACTTGAGCACGGTCACCCAACCCTCTGTCGTCTCGCAAGATGGAACTTTCAAGAATTCGTCTGATATCGAGACTGTCATGACACTCGTAATTTTTTCATTTTTAATGTTTTTTTTTTTTTTTTTAATATTATTTTCATTTATTCCTATTATTCCATAGAGAGTGTGCAGCAGCCGTCACATTTATATGGACCGGTTACATCGAAAGTTCACGATCGACTATCTTGTCTACGGCCACGCCACACACGAGCCAGATCGTCAAGATTTTTTTGTTCCGCAGCGGCCGGAAACGTGGCACAACAATCTGTCCGGTGCTAAGCATGGTAAGATTGTTAAATCCGGTCAGAGACGCCAATACAGAATGCCGAGATCTGACTGGACCACTCTCGATCTTCCAAGGAAATTATATCGATCGGGTAAATGTATAAAAGCGCTCAACTCGACGATCAAATTAAACAGTCCGTGTTAACAAGAGGCAACGCCATGTTGAGGTTTCTGGTAAGGGGCTCTCTTCAAATTATTTTTTCGTTTGTCATAAGCCACGTTTTTTCGTTAAATTTTGCAAATTTTTCCTAAAAACTGTCACTTTATTATAATATAACCCAATAATGGAATCATTTCGAAACTTTGGTATTTTTTCATCCTTCTGTTAGTTGATGAACAGATTAAAATTCTTTTTTTTTATTTCTTCATAATATTACACATTTTCTTCCACTTTCAAAAATTTACACTTTATGACCTCCAACTATTTCTCTAATCGCTATTAAAACAAGTGAAAAAGGGATTAAAGATTTAATTGTGAGAACAAAATTGCATGACTTTTGTGCACTGTCCGGAAAATACATTTTTGAAATTTTCAGCTTTTAGTGGCTCTTGTAAGTGGTTCCGCTTTTGGGGTGGAACCAGAAACAGAAAATGGTAAGCAACGAAAGCGGGGAATTTTGAACGATGGCTGGGTTGGTATTTCAAATCCGTACGGTTATGGGCATGGCCAACCATGGAGTGATAACAGTAATCCATGGAAAGCCCTTAAAGTCTCGGGAGGACTTCATCACAGTCATGGAGGGTATAAAAAAGTTTATTTTTTCCAAATTTTTATAAGAAGAAACTTTGGGTATTCATTTTTTGGTAATGATTCATTTATGTGTTGTTAATAATGATTATTGTAAATATGGACAAGTTGGTCGTACGGAGGTGCGGACAAGTATCATTTTCACAAACATGGACTTCACATACATCCTGATATACCACACGGACACTCACTTCCCATCTACATAACCAAGCACGTTGTAGTGGAAAAACCCGTCCCAGTACCGGAACCAGTGTACATTGAGAAATCTTATCACGTGCCAGTAGAAAAGATCGTTCCGGTACCGGTAGAGACAATAATCCACAAAGCAGTACCAGTTCCAGTTCCGGTGCCGCAGGTAAGCTCATCTTTTCAAATTTCCGGTTCAACATATATTCTCAGATGTACGTCATTTCCCTCTTTCGCTTTTAAGGCGATCCCATCTTGGTAAAAATTCTGCTGCATACTTTTCTCCGAAACTTTTAATTATAGAATAAAGTATAACTTTTTTGTTCAAAAAACAAAAACAAAAAAGTGTGCCTTAGAAAATGAAAAATTTATTTAGTGGCTATACCTCTCTTGCACTCGCGCAACTGGTTGCTCAACGCTGCGATTTCTGATAGTTTGAGGTTCAAATCAAAACCTGCCACTAACTATTTAAAAAAAGTGTGACAACCCGTATATAAAAACCGATTTGTCCATTCTGGAATCTGTCATTTCGTGCAATTAAATTCATCGATGTCGGGCACGTAAACAAATTGAATAGCTCCAAAATCAAGACATATTTTTAAATAATCCTATCGGTTATTTCAGTCCGCAACTTCTTGCCGATTTTACCCTAGACTTTGACAATCCATCTTTCTGAACGAGAACCCTACACGGGGACCGAAAATAACTACGAAAAATTAAATTCAATAAACATTTATAATGCCGTCGCATTTGGTGAACATTTACTAATAAAAACTCCACATAAAACGATAAAATGTTTCAAAAAAATAGGAAAAAAGATCATTTACTAATACAATTGGAGTCGTTTGACACTACGTTGTAAAATCTAGAGTTGAATTGGAGTTTCTAGCATATAAGAACTTGAAAAACTCGATACTTTGTAGAAATATTACATTTTCCAAAAAAAGTAAATAAATAAAGAATCGAACGGATAATACGACGCATTATTTATATTTATTTATACAGGCGGTACCGATTCCGATAAAACATCCGGTAGCGGTGCCAGTTCAACATCCATATCCAGTTCCGGTGAAGCACGCGGTTCCATTTCCGGTACCAGTGCCATATCCGATTCCAGCTTATCCAGGACCGTTTCATCACCACGGCGGTCATTACTACGGTGGACATCATCACGGCTTACACTATGGCGTTGGAGGACATCACTATTATCCCCATCATTCGTTCGGTCACGGTTACGGACATTCTTATCCCCACGGACATATTGGATTCGGACATGGACATGGTTTCGGAAGCGTTTTCGGTCATGGACATGGCTTCGGTCACAATTATCATGGCCACGGCCACGGTCACGGCTACGGATTTTCACATTTCAATGCTCACGATCACTATGCCTCTCATGGACATGGTGAAAGTTACAAAGCCAAACGCAGCAAAACTAATTCGGATAACTAGACACCAAAAACGTTGAAAGCCTCTAGATTTTATTTGTAAACCAATTTAACATGTTATAATCAAAAACTCATTTAAATATGTGTGTGAATATATGTATATTCATTACGCGGCGCGACTTGCCTTGGCCGTTCAAACACTTTCTTTTTATACTTGGCGTCAAGACGCTGCCGCGTCTCTAGATAATACTGTAAATATTTTTAAATATCCATATTTGTAACTGTTTTCTCCGTCTGTTGTTAATAATAAATCGTCCAATTGTTATCGAGATTATATTACGAAATATTTGCGTAGTTCACCGTATCCTTCATTCAATAGAATTCGTTTTTCGGTAAGAATTGGATGCAACACACATAGAAGAGATAGAAAGGAGTGTAAGAAAAAGAAATTTACAATATTATTAGGTCGATTCGATAACGATTTTTCGTATTAAAATGGTATTTCGAGAAAAAAAATGGTTTTTACCCATAATAGTGATACACCGAATGAAAAAAATAATATCAATAACTACTATGGCATCGTAACAGTTCCCTAGTAATATTCTAATCAAATGTCTATGGAACTAGTAAAAACATTGAAAGTATTGCCTACATTACCGATGAAAAATCGCTATTTCTTCGCTTCAAAATTTCTTACAGCAACGATATGACACCAGAGAACTATGATGACATAGTATTTTCTTTATATCACAAAAATTTCTAATGTAAGACATTTTTCCCGAAAGTTAACAATCAGGTTTTTACATTTCTCCAAGATCTAACAATTACGGTGATGGAGAAGTCGCATTCTCGCAATGTGAGTGCGAGAGAGATAGCTGCAATTTTCGAAATTGAATATTTCCGACACGGTTTCACCAATAAAAAAAAAAACCCTGTCAGCCGATTTTTGCCATCGTCCTGCGTACGCTGACAGAACCTTTTTTTGATTAGACAAACGACATCGAAGAATTTCGATTTCGAAAATTCGAAGTGACTGATTCATCATCTTAAGATCTTTTCGTGGCCTATGTTCGAAACAAATAACCCTCGAAAATTATCTCCCCCAGTTAGGTTCCTTACATTGACTATGTGGAATTTTTTAAATACAAATCGCTCGTTGATTATTTAGTATAGTAACTACGTTGAAATATATATAATGGCTAGTATTCATCATCCAACCTCCACACCAATTTGCCTTAACGGAAGCACGCAAGTCGTTCTTAAGCACCGGTTAAGAGTACCATCTTATGAACCTTCGCAATATCGAAGATAGGCACCGGTGACACTTGACGCAGTAATAGCCGAGAATGTCAGCATACAACTCCGGAAATGATGTCACTGATGTAAGACATTTGCCGGTATTCACAGTCGGTTCTTAAATATAAGTCCGTGCTTAAGTCCACGTTTTCATTGACTCATCGAGTGTTTTCGTTCACAAATCGAGTCTTAAGCACGGACTTATATCTGAGAACCGACTGTGAATACCAGCCTTTGTGTTTTGAAACATATCTTGTGTATTACCAACCGGTTCAGCATGGTCGAGGAATCGTTTCCTCTCTACTTAATGTTAACTTTTAGAGGACGGGACTGGTCTCTATAGGGGTCACCTGTTTGGTTGGAGACTCACCCTGAGGCATATGCTCGATTTATGTATGGATTGCACGATTTGAACATGTTATCAAGTAAACATTATCGTTTCTTTTGGCTACATCGTAGTGTTGTTGACGTCTCGCAGTTATTTCTAGGCAAACATAAACCCCAGGAATCGGTGACGCTTCGCTGGTTTGTTGGCTTTGCAGGATTGCCGGTGCAAGCAATCGAGCACAGTCGTAATTTGTGGATAGACAATGTTCTTAAAGGTAGGCCTTTGCAAATATCCAGAGGTGATACGTCGATATTTTATGGTATTTTCAAGGCATACTTGGTGTTGTCTGCATATCATGCCGCTTGCTGAGCAAACAATGCAAACAAACATGAATTATTCAGTTACATTGGCTTGGCAGTCCAACGAAATTTGAGCAATCAAACATACTTAATTGGTATGGCTCCAGATCACCAGAAAAAACCATCTATTTAGAAGATTCTTACTTCGACACTGAACAGCCATCGACCAACGTAGAAACCGCTAGCCGACTAACGGGTTAGTCGAAAAGAACGTGAAAACGTTCAAGATGCAACGCAGTGCAATTCATTGTTACTGCCGAGCCATGCCCGAGACCTTATCCAGATAATATATTAAAGTGACCCATGTACAGATTGCTTGATTCCATCATCTACTGCTGCGACTCAACAGCCTCGGCTTGTAACATCAAAACACCATTCGTCCTCTGATAGTCAGTTGCACTGATAGTTCACCCGCAGTTAATTTTGAACGTTGGAATGCCATTCTTTGGTTACACCGTATACAGTGACAGTGAACCCTATCAAATCATCGAGGGGAACACAAATATCCAAATTCACAACATCCGTTGTGAAAAAAGTCGTATCTATCAATAAAGTTGAACACATCCAATAGTATTTCGCTGAATTCCATCGAGCTGTCTTCATATTTAATTCAGGTAATCTGTTTTAACGACAGAAACGAACAGCCAACTATATGGAAATAGTGCCATGGAGATATTGGCGCAAAACCTAGCCAGGGTGCAGCTCGTACGACTGAAGTGGGAGCATCATCGGTCTGAATGCAAAGCATAGATCTTCTCGTCACCACTACTTGAAACTCTTAGAGTTTCACAAAGTTATGAACCGAATCTATAATTATTATTATAACTGTCAGAGCAACAAGATACACAAGGGTCTGTAACAAAGGTCGGCACGGAGAATCTGTACGGAATGTTAACACGTTATACGCCAACACTAAGAGTATTATCAACTTGAACCCGATGGAGATTCCAAATAGAATATCTTTACGGTATGTAATGAGCAGCCATACACTTTCTTGCATATGAGGAGAACACAAGTTTTGTCTTTGTGACGAGTTAATGGCGCATGAGTTGTGTTCACGTTGGATTTCATCAAGGGATGTGCGACATTGTTCTTTTTCATCTAAGCACTGACTGATATTATATGTAATAACCATAGATGTCAAATTCATTGAACACGCGTTATACATCCTCTGCATTTTGACAAAGGTGTCGTTGAGTGTAGACAACTCCTCCTGTGAGTCATGTAACAGACTCTGCCATGTGCTATTCAACGTCTCTTGTTCGTTTTGTGAGTCGTTGTACCACTGCTGCTTATCGTTCGCGTATTGCTTAATTTTTGCTTCCAAAGCTGTTAAATTCGCTGAACACGAGTTATACATGCTCTGCATTTTGTCAAAGGTGCCGTTCAGCTCACTAGTGTAAACTGCACACCGTTCATTCGTCTCTTCCAAGTCTTTTATTGTTGTCAAGTTTCGCACGCATGTTTCATATTTTCGTGTAATTTCATCACGAAATGTGCGATATTCCTCTTTTACCTCAAAACACACACTGCTAGTCTTTTCGTTCAGTTCTTTGCATTGCTTCGCCTTATTCTGAGTTTCAAATACAGTGAAAATGTCTATCAACATCGGTGAAGCGTTATCAGAACAGTACGCAAACTGAAATTTGGTACAATCGGATGAAAAGTCATTGTTAAGCGTGGCTACTTTGAAGCGACCAGGAGCGAATATCAGTAAGATCGTTATTAGTCGAAGCGATCGCAGCATCTTGGATCAGGCTAAAATTCGGTTGTGTAAAAAAAAAAGGTTTAATCTTCTACAACAATCTGTTTTTCGTTATGACTCGAAAGCCTTTCGCTCGACTGTTGTGACACAATTGTCCATATTCATAAACCCTTCTGTGTCTGCGCAGGTATTCTTATGATCTCATTCATTGTTCTTTGCTGTTACGCGTAGTCCAGTTTTTTTTTTTTGGGGATCCAGTCTTGAACCGTCCGAAAGCTTTACATTCAATAGTGCACGGTGCTGACAATGTAAATTTTTCCGCAAAATGAAGGCTTCTCTTTTTCGTTCACATATGGCTGAATATGAATTCTGTTTGATCGCGGTCAGCTATCTGAACATACTTTATTCCGTTCTAATTTGTGATGTTTTTGAGGCTGGAATAAATATACAGCACATAGACGTTGCTATTGCATGTGTAGGGATCTGTCCTTTGATGTATTCTGTGCAACATCCGCTATAATGCCTAAAGTATGCTCAAGTGGTGCGTGTAGTGGACTGAAGGTTTAGGAACGAATTTCTGTTATCAATATTGATTAAAGTTCAAGACTTCCACGATCCCGGTTAAACAGAAAAAAGGTAAAAGGATTGATAGCCGAGATGTGAAAGGAGTTTCGCGACCGATCAAACTAATTACTTGTGCAAACATCGGCAGTACGACATACTTGAAAACAGTGTAGATATCTAAACAAACATCATTTTGATCCACACGAATCGGATCTAATTCACCCATGATTGTTTGTCTGCGAATTAGGTTCGATTGTCGTAACAGGACTGCAACGGCAGTGTTATCGTTAGACGAACTTGTTCCCAGCAACTATTCTACATACGTTAATTTATCGCGGGTGACAATCATTCAAGGGTTTCGTATCGAGAGAGGTAAAAATGATCGTCAGAAATTCTACCACAGTCGAAAAGCTGCCATGCCCCATCAATGGGCAAGAAAAACACAGAATAGAACTGAAAAAAATATCGAAAAAATCACAAGTAAATCAGGAAGAGCAAATGATTCCGTTTTTCAAGATATCGCCAGCGATGCAAGAGTTTCTTGCAACAAACCTATTGAGTCTTTTTAGAATATGAAGGCACAGAAAGAGAATTGCATGAAAGTTTTATTTCTACCAGCAGGCTATAGGAACACTGGTCACTGACGATGAGATTACATAATCAGTGATTCTTTGAGATAATTCACAAACTGCGTCGCCGCGTCATCCAAAATGAAATCAGCACCACGCACGTCGATGTCCCGTTTCGGATAATGTCTCTACAATACGTGAGCAACATTGGTTGCTTAAGGTATGCATATTAGTGCATAGGTTGTCCGGGTTGTACTTCAGACCACGCTTCAGATTGAATAACAGACTATTCGCTTCAACATACAGCTGTTAAATGCAGTGTCCACTGATTTCGAAACTTATTTAGAAATACGGCAGCATCTTGGCGTCAAGTGTTTAAAAAGAAGTTTTTAATTGCCAAGGTACGTTGTGTTGCGTCTCTGCATTTGTAGATATTTCTAATGAAAAATAAACGTTGTAGATGATGATGTAGGTGAATAAGTTTATGGTTCTTAATCTATAGATATTATGTTTCATGACCACATCGAAAAGACGTAATTGACTGTTCGCTTTCAGTCCTCTTGCTAAGTTTGTCTTGCGAACTATGCACCAACAGGATCTTCACATGATTAACAGTAACAGTGGACATCGAATGTTGTGCATGTCAAGACACAGAGTTTTCGAGGTAGTTGCCCAATGGACGAGTTTCCCACATTCTACGTCGTTGCTGTGTATAATGTAGGTACGTTCATAATGATTGAATCGTCCAGTGTCAATGAAGGCAAACTCACAATTTCGACCGGGTTATGTCTTATATATCCACGGATCGAGATTGTATGTACAAGAATAGTTGAAAGTCTTGGTACGTCTCTTTTGCATTATGTCCCGTGTGCAGTGCTGGATTCTTCGCACACATACATAAGGGTCTACACTTCTAGTATGTTGAAATGGTCATCATTGACAATGTTCAGCAAGAAACATCAAAGCCGAGACATAGAATTATGACACTCATGCTCATGCTCATACTTATAGATTATACTTATGACTGTAATAAATGGAGGGGCTTCAGCTGATTCTATTACGAAATCGGATCTGTTTTCTCGGATGACAGATATTGATCACGAAAACCTTTTTTTTGTAAGGTGGAACGCTGAAGCTCTGAAGTTTTGTCGGAAACGCTTGCTACCGGCGAGTTCTATTTATTTCGTTAGCCGTCAATGACGAAATAATGATGAGCTGTCGATTTCGTCAGCATCCGATTCCACATTCATTGGTTGTAATAACACGTGGAAAACCCGAAGCGCAGAGACTGACAACGATAGGTACGTGGTCAGTGTGTAGCTCTGGCGATCAGAAAGTTGAGCATCTTCGGATGAGCTCAATACATAGTTGGGTGACAGCTTAGTAGTGCACCGGCTGGCACATCAATCGCTGAGCGGGGAAAAAACAGTTTTTCTGATTCCCGGATGGTGCCAACCAACTAAAACGCTGTAAAAGTATAGCTGCATGCAATGACTGGGTTTTCCATGTTTCCATTGGCTCTCGTGCAAACATAATAAAGGAGTGCATTGGTGAGGAGGGGCTGTGGACAACACTCTTCGGTGCTTTCAGAAAGACAGGAACAGTGAAGTGGAGAAAATAGTGAGGTCGAAGTGATGGTAAGAGCTCGTGAAAACCCGCAAGAGCGTACGCAGAAACTATTAAAAAAAAAAAAACCAACATGTGCGCAGCGACGAAATTCTCTCTCAAAATATTTCTACAGTTTCAAAGAAGCGTCCAATAACTTATGAAACCCAAGTATAGCTGCAATGAACGAAATTGCTGGCAAATCTGATGATATACGGCATGGGGACCTTGCAGTCGATTTTTTTACCCGTGGAACAATTGCAATACTTTAGCTTTGCGACTCCCGCGGCCATTCCCATTCGAACGGATTGTGGTAGTGGCTTCTAGCGGATGGATGGCGTGTCTATTAGCAGCGTATTGTCGACGTTTCGCAACGTTATAGTATGCATCATCAGGGCTGGGAGCTCCGATACTACTGAAACTTCCTGCGCTCCGGCAGTCCTTACACATACTTATGATCATCGTTCCGGATGATTGCACCAGCCAATCGTAGTTATTGATTGATCAGCTGGTCAAATAAAAAACCGGGACGACTCTGTGCCAGATCGGGTCAACCTAGTAAACTTCGTCTCTGTTAAGATGAGGGATCAGTCGCTATCTCGCCACTGTAAGCGCGAGAGAGATAGCTATAATTATCGAAATTGAATATTTTTGACACGGTTTGACCAATTAAAACAAGCCCCTCTCAGCATATTTCTGCCATCGACCCGCGTCCGCTGACAGAGCCTCTTTCGTGCCCAGCAAACCAAAGCTGGCGTTCAAAATCGTCCAACGTTAGACTAACGCTATATTCCGGCGTGTTGTGGCGCAAAATACGCAGGATTCTATGTCGCTATTTGCCGCGTTTTCTAACGCCAGTGAGTAACGTTACCGAGTAACGCGATGCTAACGCAAATATCGCGCTAATCAGTGCTGCTATATCGCAGCAGCCCAGCGGCAGAGTCTGACGACAGCCTAGCGGCAGAGTCTAACAGCAGCCTAGCAAGCAGAGTCTGGCACAATCCTGGCGTTAGCTTGTATCATGAAAGTAGCGTTCGGTCGAATCTGAACAGCATTATTCCCATAGTTATTTTGTGCAACTGATGATACACAAACATGACAAATTATAAAATAAATAAATAAACAAAAAATAATAAATAATTTATGATAAATCATAAATAATAAATTGATGTCAAATTATAATGCGGTATTCCCAGAATAAACACTACAGAAATGTTTATAAAAAATTCCAATTAGTAACCCGCCAGAACCTGACGGTAGAATGATGGTGTAAGACCGAACGCTAGAGGTTACGTTTGGAGCGAGCTATCGATGAAAATAAATCGAATATTCCTGGCATGAAAATTATAGAAACGGTTGAAAAAAACTTCAATTCGTAACCCTTAAATCTTAAGCGAGCCAGCTCAAAAAAAAAAAAAAATTAAAATCTTCGTTCTTACTAAAATATTGGGTAAGGCTTGGGTAGTCGCAGACGTTAAGTCAATGATCACGGTGCCGAGGGCGTAGGTTCGGCTTTCCAAGAGGTCGAGATTTTTTTCATTTTTTACTATTTATACTAAAAAATTATTTTCATAATAAAAGAGTGAAAAAGAAATTAACCACATTCTGGTCGTGACGCAAGTACGCCAAGCAAATAGAGGTTTTTTTTTGACAAAAATAATAATCGAATGGAACCAAAGAAATGCTTTTTGTTGCACTAGATTGTTAATTTAAAAAAATAATTACAAATTCGAGTGTAAAACTATGCAGTTATGATCTGGGGGCTATTCCGCGACCGATGATACTCGGGGTTATCTGTTATTATTTTTGTCAAAAAAAACCTTCATTTCCTTGGCCTACTAGCGTCACGGCCGGAATGTCGTTAATTTTTTTCCCGCTGGTTTATATTATAAAAACAAGTTTTGAGTATAAATGATCAAAAAAAAAATCTTAGCCTTTGGGGGAATCGAACCTTTATAATTTATCATAAATTATTTATTGTTAATTTATAATTTATTATAAATTATTTATTGTTAGTTTAGTTTTATTTATTCATTATTTATTATTCATTTATTTATTATTTTTTGTTTATTTATTTATTTCATAATTTGTCATGTTTGTGTACCATCAATTGACCAAACGAACTATGCGAATAATGCTGTTCAGACCCAACGCTAATTTCATGTTACAAGCTAACGCCAGAATTGTGTCAGACTCTGCTGCTAGACTACTGCTGTTAGACTCTGCCGCTTGGCTGCTGTTAGGTACTCTGCCGCTAGCATGGCTCTCCTTGGCCGCTAGGCTGCCGTCAGACTCTGCCGTTAGGCTGGTGCGATGCAGCAGCACTGAATGGCGCGATATTTGCGTCAGCATCGCGTTACTCGGTAACACTCACTGGCGTTAGAAAACGCTGCAAATAGCGACATAGAAGTCTACGTATTTTGAGTAAAGGTCGAACGGCATATTCGATGCAGGCTAGATGCTAACGCAAATCTGGCGTGTTTCTGGCGTTGCTTGGTTTGCTGGGTACCCTATTATTTGTCTCGAAACCTCAACTCCATCGATTCAAATGCGCAGCAGGTTTCTTACCGACTGACCGTCCGATAGATCGCTGCTCGACGCCCCAGAACGCGTTATCATGGGAGCATTGGTCCGCGTTCGCACATGGAGTTACTCAAAAGCAAAGCCAAGGCAACGAGAGGCAGCATCATCGTTACTACGACGCGATTGGGCGAGGCAACGTGTTTTTTTTCTCATTGGCTCAGTCTTCAGTTTGCCACGATCCACACTGGCGAGTGAATCACAACGTCCCGTCGAAAACGTAAACACGCGTGTCACAAATACACACAATCCCCTAATCCACAAGAAATGTCAGCCGATCTCGCGTCTATCAGCTGTAAAAAAACAACATGATAACGAAATAATCTTTATCCAATGATTCACAAATAAATACTCGGTCTCTGTGTTTATTGAGGCGTCTAGTAGGACAAAGGTATTGTTCCTCACAGCCGATTTTAGACAATTGTCAAAAACAATGCATCCAATCTCAGTATATAATGCAACTGCTCTATATTATCTTCATTTTTATTTTCACTATTTGACTTTTTCTCTTACTCGTAATATTCGAATTGTCGTTTTATTGGTGTCGTGGCCTGAATTCAATTTGTGCAATCTGAGTTATGCGGTCACGAGTTTAATTGAGTGTTTATACAAAACTTACTCACATATATATATGGATACATACGCAAATATTTGCATATACATGTGTATATCTGTAAAATTCATGATCTTTGTCACGTAACGTAACCCCATCGTAACTTTACTCGTTAAATCATCATGTCATCGATAATTATTACGCACTCAATCAACAATAAATTCTTCAATGTTTACACAGGAAAATACGGATGTGTCTAATTAATATCGACGAATGTATATATAAATAAAATACAATGTGCCCAGCTCGGTCGTACATATTAATTAATTTGGAAGACAGTAGCAGATGTAACAAAAATATTTAATTTTCAAAAGTACTAAAATTCGACATATACATGAATCTGTAGAAACGTTGTGTAAAAAAGTGAACTATATAGAAATAAGTTTTGAAAATCATATATTAATGATTTTATCTCGGATAACTAATTGGATGTAAATTTTTCCGAAAAAATCGCATTTTTCTCTACTGCCAAATTTCATACTGAATCCAAATAATTACTTCTAAGCCAAAAAAATGTAATTAAAACCTTTTTCGTCATATGAAAATCAAATGGCTCATTGCTTGTGACATCTAAAAATGAGAAAACAATAAAAATCTTTAGGTACCTTAAGAATCATTGATAAATCATGAGTATTTCTTGAGAAAATAACATTCGATTGTGGATTTTTATAAAATCACATTAACTAATGAGTAATTACATAAATTTTAGGAATAAAATTATTCAATTAACCCATTGGTCGCGCACATATTTTTACCGCTCAATGTGATATTTTCCTGTTTTCATAAATTTATTTTTTTTGGCTTGAATCGTTCAATATAAATTTGATACGATTACTCGAATCATTATTCATCATTAAAGACAGAAAGTATCATTTTTTAAAATAATGTTAATAAGTCTTACAAATTGGCACCAGTGCGCAGCCGAAGAATCAAACAAATAAATTCATTAACCGGTAAATGAAAATAAACTTTTGAGAAATGTGTATAAAGAATATAATAAATTTTCAGAATAATATGGAAGTTCAGTATTAAGTAAAAAAATTGATAATAAACAATAAAATGGGCGAAGACAATCACATAAGGGAGCAATGGCAGCTTCTACAAAGTCTCAGGTCAACCGTCGAAGGTTTACTAGTCTACGGAGTCTCTAACGTTTGGAACGTTTATGGCGGATTGAACAGATTGCACAGCGTTATCGAACAGATTTTCAAGCACGGGTGTAGAATATTTGATCCGCTGGTAAGTTTGAGGTCAAAAATTAATTCCATAATTAACTCATTATATTTAACACCATTTTATTTTCCTCATTGTGTTTAGAAAATATGAAAAATGCCTATTACATCACTTTACCGTTGCAAAAATATAAAAAAATTATATCATTGGAATAATTTTATTTACAACAATAGTTAAATTATTATAGTATTTTTATTCCATTTTTTTAATTTTTTATTATTACGTTATTAAATGTAACGATGATAGTTGAAAATAAAATTTGACGAAGGTATTTTGTATTTTTCATATGCGATAAAGACCTTAAAGGTATAGAAAAAAAAAAAAACGTTTAAAAATCATGAAAAAAGGATGCGAAGAAATAACGAATTAAAAATAATGCAATTTCATCGAGACTCAACATTCTTTGTCGCATTAATTTTTGTATCGTAGCAATTATAGTCAATCACCGTCGAACAGTGCAGAATCATATTTTATTTATTACTGCTTAAAATTTTTTTTTTTATTTCAAGGGTGAACCTGATTGCTGGGTTTTTATACAAGGTTTGAACTGGTTGCAACCGTCCCTGGCAATTTCGTCCTCGGTTGTCCAAGGTGATGATTATTTGTCGAATTTGCCAGCAAGAATAACGTCCCGTAAAGATATACTATGGATGTACAAAAGGTAATTATTCTTTTTCGAAATTGTGGAAGGTATAAATTTTTTTAACGTAAATCCTGCAACGGGGTCACAAATGAATTTTGACGATGAAGAGAATGGTGGAAATAAAATGTTCAAAATGAAAAATTGGGATTGTTTTCAGAATTTAAATGAAAAATGTTCATTTATTTGAAATTTTACTGAACAAGGGACTCGCAGGAAGTTTCAATGAATGAGTCTGTATTTAAAAGTTATAAATATTGATTCAAAAAATTCCATTCAAAAAACCAATATGAATGAAAAAAACAGAACACATTACCAAAATTACAAAAAAACAACAAAACACATAAATTTTACAAACTGCTGTGAAAATTGATTTTTTTTATTTCCAGTTTAGAAAGTCACTCACTTTCTCAAAAATTGTCTTGGCTTTTATCGGACAAAGAGCATTTGATGTCTTGTCTCGAGCCATGGGCTTTCCTTTGTCAAGAAAGTTTGGCTGAAGCGACACTTATTTGTCTCAGAGCTGTGGAGAGGAATCAGGCTGCTCTGCTCACCGAAATTGACCCCTGTTTGGTAACGTACTTTTTCAAGTTTTTAAACCAAATTTAAGTTCATTTTTCCTTCAATAATTCCTATTCGTTTCTATTCTGAGTTATTGTTTCCACCAAATTGACAAAATAGGCAATAATTATTGGTTGCAACTTTATTTTCAAATTTTTTGCGGATTCTCGTTTTTTTTTTTACATGCGCAGAACAATGAACTTCTATTGCTTTTAAATAAAACTGTCAAGTAAATCGAAACTTTTCTCGCGCTTCTAAGTATTCAAACGTTAGTGGACGACAAAAAAATAAAAGCTCGTGAGAAGAAAAAACTTCAGAATTTAGACTTTGCGTCAAAAACTTTGGAATATTTTTTCGAAGGAGTTGTAGCTCAAAATTTCGATTGTAAGTCCTTTTTTTAACTCTTTTTTTCTTATCATACACACTAACATTCGAAGAACGCGAAGGGGTAAAATGGAAGAATCAATTATTTGTGACACGCTGTACAATAGCCATATTTTTTCGTTCACAATTCTACTGCTGCAAAGTACTCCTTATGCTGTAACGATCGATAAATTTTTTAACAATTTTTATTAATTATATTGATATTTCTTATTTAGCTAACGATTTTGATTTTTTTTATTCGCAAAAATCCGTTATAACTGAGATTAGCTTGAAATATGTTACAAAATATTAATTGATTGTTACAATTATGTTGGAATTAATTTTTTAATTTTTTTATAGGCGTGAATATAATGGAATTTGAAGCGTTTTGTCGTTATTATTTCGATTTTCGAGGGCTCTTGACTTCGGTCCGGGACCCCAATTTCCTCCCGTAGAATTTCCAAAAGTTAGAATAATGAGACTCCAAATAATCTCGGGATGGCCAGTCCCCAGGATTGAGATATTTCCTGGTCGAAGTTCCTCGGTTGACGGTCCTGTCACGAAAATGAGCGATCGATATCCAAAATTTTGGATTTAAGATGATGGATCAGTCACCTCGAATTTTCGAAATAAAAATTCTTCGATGTCGTTTGACTAATCAAAAAAAGGCTCTGTCAGCGCACGCAGGACGATGGCAAAAATCGGCAGACAGGGGCTTTTTTTTTATTGCTGAAACCGTGTCGGAAATATCCAATTTCGATTTCGTTCGATATCCAAAATTTTGGATTTAAGATGATGGATCAGTCACCTCGAATTTTCGAAATAAAAATTCTTCGATGTCGTTTGACTAATCAAAAAAAGGCTCTGTCAGCGCACGCAGGACGATGGCAAAAATCGGCAGACAGGGGCTTTTTTTTATTGCTGAAACCGTGTCGGAAATATCCAATTTCGAAAATTGCAGCTATCTCTCTCGCACTCACATTCCGAGAAAGCGACTGCTCCATCGCCTTAAAAATACACGCACGGGAAGGGTTGACTTTTGGAGGGGAGATTTGGAGATCTGAGTCTTAATCATGATTATTATTACTAATATTATGATCTCACAATCTAAAAATTATTTCACAGACTAACCCGCGAAAACCATAACACTGGAATTTGCAACATTGGGGTTCAATGAAAAATATTATTTCAATTCATTGTTTGTTCAATTGAAAAAACCATGACAAATTTTCCAACCGATTTTGTATTTGGATCCTTAAAAAAGATTGTTTCATTGTCCTTACTAAATATTTAATGAGAATCGTGAGCTCTGCTTAAGAAAAAACAGAATTTCTTTATATCTTTACATCAACTATCATGCCAAATTCCATGCTCAGCATCCGAATTATTTTTCCTGCTAATCGCGAACGCAATATCTCTTACGCGCGCCATCCGCTCGACTATCGCTCATCGGAGTCGGCGGAGCCTTTAAGCTGATGGAGCAGTCGCTTTCTCGGAATGTGAGTGCGAGAGAGATAGCTGCAATTTTCGAAATTGGATATTTCCGACACGCTTTCATCAATAAAAAAAAAGCCCCTGTCAGTCGATTTTTGCCATCGTCCCGTGTGCGCTGACAGAATCTTTTTTTTGATTAGTCAAACGACATCGAAGAATTTTTATTTCGAAAATTCGAGGTGACTGATCCATCATCTTAACGTCGGAACAGCGTCGGGTCTCTTTTGCGATAGTCCCAAAAAGCGGCATAACTCTCAGCAGTCCATTTCGCTCTCTTGAACCGTACACTAGTGCACTTTTCCAATTGATACCACCAACTTGATGCCGCAAATCATTAATAGTTATCATAATTTATTTTTTTTTCATCAGTTTTTACCGGGCGGTCGTTTTTTAAAAAACAGTCCAAAACGTCATCGGCGATCATCCTCATATCCGACGAATTTTGGAATTATAAGGAACGAGATGCCGAGAAATTCGTCGCTGGATTCAGAGGAAAAAACTGAAAGAATCGAAGGGAGGAACAGAGTGAATGGAGAGGAAGAAAATAATGAGATTTTGAGTAGCGAGGTTGAGACTGAAGATCGGGAAAAAGAAATTTCTTTAAAGTCGTGGAACAGCTTGCCAGTGCTTTGCAAAGATCACGAAATTTGTCAAAAAAATTGTCCGCTGCCATTAACTGTTTTTATGGCATCAAATCGGCCCGAGGAGGATGTAATTCGTGCCGAAAAATCGATAAAACTGGCAGACGTGATTAAAATCGATTACAGCGAAGCCAAAACGACCGAGACGAGTTCAAAAAAAAATTACCTTTACGGAAAAAAGCCAAAAACTCCACTTCGAAAATTAAGGCACAAAAAAAATGGCCATATAACGAAAAACGATAATGTTGACGCTCCGAGCGTTCAAGAACTTTCGAAAAATTACCGCACCGAAGCGAACGGACCTTCTTGTGCAACAAACAGTGACAGTTTTTCGGGACATTCGAAGAATATTGACTCACCGAGAATGCCAAATTTCGGGAACATTTCTAAAGATTCTGAGAAAAATTTTCAGGATAATTGTAAAGATTCGTTTCTCATTGATTCTGAAAAGCGAGAAAACAGCAATCCTTTGAGCGACAAAATAAAAATCGAGACTCATCAAAAAGTAAGAAGAAAAAGTATTTTTTCTTCCGGTTCAGCCCCCGAATTTTCCGGCTCTTGGAGCCTAGGCGTTGAAGGACAAAAAGATGTGAGAACGCCGAAAAAAAGTTTTATGGAAGATGGCGGCTCCAGCATTCAACCTATGGCCACCGGATATTTTCCACGACCTCTTGAGGGACAGAGTCTCACGAGTTTTCTCTCTTCTGCACAATTTTCACGTGCCAATGCTGAGCTCGACCGTGAAAACGCTCATTTCAGTATTTCTGAAGCTATGATCGCTGCCATTGAACAGGTAGGCACGAATTTGAGCCAACAGAAACCTCAACTCCATTTTTCCGGCCATAAATATTTCAAATATCTTCGATGAGTCATAAACATCAAGGAAGAGTAAAAAGGAGTCATGACACATTTTTTTCTAACGATTATGCTTCGAGGCACGCATTTTCGGGTTTGCGGTCAATTAATCTCAGGCAACAAAAAAAAAAAAAGTGGTACACGACCGTGACACGGTTTCGTTTTTGGCTCCCAATTTCAAAAAGTAATCCTTTTGTTTTCGACAGTAAACTAATCAATTTTGTTACCAAAAATAGTCATTTTTGTTATTGAAAAATTGTTGAAAAAGACCAGAGATGTTCGTATGTAGTTCGATATTCCACTCCAATTCTGTTCTCGGTTGATAACGACGATATATTATAGAAAATTGTATTTAAAGTGTGCAAATACTTTTTATAGCACCGTGTGACCTAAACCCGCACTTAAGGTGATGGGGCAGGCACTTTCTCGCAATGTGAGTGCGAGAGAGATAGCTGCAATTTTCGAAATCGAATATTTTCGACATGGTTTCACCAATAAAAAAAAGCCCTTGTCAACCGATTTTTGCCATCGTCCTATGTACGCTGGCAGAGCCTTTTTTGATTAGTCAAACGACATCGAATTTTTTAAACTAAAATTCTTCGATGTCGTTTGACTAATCAAAAAAAGGCTCTGTCAGCGTACGCAGGACGATGACAAAAATCGGCTGATAGGGGCTTTTTTTATCGGTGAAACCGTGTCGGAAATATTCAATTTCGAAAATTGCGAAAATCTCTCTCGCACTCACATTGCAAGAAAGCGACTGCTCCATTACCTTAAATAGTCGATTTTTTTTACTCCCGGCAAAAATGAATCGACTAACTTCACAGATGCACAATCAATAAGAAATGTACTAATTGTAGCCACTGTAAAAGTGACGGTTTGTAATTTTTTTTTAATCAATTTTTTTCCCGCCACTCCATTAGCGTCATGTTCAATTTTGAAAAATAAAACAAACTGTAAACGTTCCATCCGATTAGGGCTTTAATGGTCTTCTGAAAAAACTTTCCTTACCAATTTTTAAAATCTCCTTGACCCCTGAAGGTTTTTTTACACCACTTTTGAGTCCCTTCATCAGGAAGCAACTTTCAATTTTATTATTCAATTTCAATTTTGTGTACAGTGTGAATTGGAGGAAGACATTAAATTAAATCGAAATTCATAAACAATTGTCGTAGGTAAAATGCAATCGACAATTGCGTTCAATAGACGAAACTGTGGACGAGAGTGACGAGGAAATAAACAATTTGAAGCAACGGATTCGTATGAGAAGACGACAAAGACAAATGGAGCAGAGAAAAGTTGGCAACTGGAGCAGGGAACTTTTAAGCGACGGAAAAACAGATAGTAGGCTTTATTTGAAATACATTTTTTTTTTTCACCAATTCTTATCAAATTCTGTTAAAAACTGGATTTTGAAAGAATATTTTTGCATTGATTCCAATTTATTTTCAACACAACACCGAAAACTTGATTTCTTCATCGAGTAATCTTTTTAATTTATACAAATTTTGTTCAGCTACGACTACGGATCAAAGTGTCAGTCCTTTATCCAGCTCACCGGATACTCCATCTGCTACAATGTCAACGGACGGTGTGGACGATCTTGAAATCGATGATGCACGAAATTTGTCTCAACTGCGATGTTACGGTAAGAATTTTCTATCACAACGTCGCAACAAATATCTATTTACTCGGTTAATTTCAAATCGAAATATGTCAAAAAAAAATTAACTTAATAACAATTAAATTATTATTAATTAATAATAATTAATTAAATTAATTAATAAAATAAAATTAATTAATTAAATAATAAAAAAAAACGACAAAAAACTGTCGTTTTTTAATTCGGTAAAAAAAAATATAAAAATATCGTTCAACAGATTGGAATAATTCATTATTGCGATATTAGAGAAACATCTTTTTCATAAACAATTTATTTTTAAGGAGCTTCCATGTCAATGGCGTCTTTGTACTCGGACGCGGATTTATGTCGATCGTCTCCAAGACGAGGTAATGAATCCGCTTTAGTTGACAGTATAATTTCGGCAGAGGGAGTTGCTCTTTGTCTCATAAGTCGATTCAGCGAGAGACATTTGCCAAGAGCTAGCGAATTGCAGTGGCTCGTTTCCGAACAAGATGCTCCGCAGCAGGTATTCAATTTATTATCTCAAACCAAAAATTAACTGTCCGGTTTTATTTTAATTTTTTGATTATTTTTTCTTCTCAAATTATAAATTGTTCTGCTATCGTTTGTTTCAAACTGAAAAAATATAGTATTTCAAAGATTTTTTTCGTATTGCAAAAAATTTTTAAAGAAAGTTAATAAACTGAATTTTTTTTTTTCAACTCGAACGATTAATACGAGTTCACCAATCAAAATTGTCACAAACTAAAAAATTTAAGTCGGAAATTGTATTTGTTTCAAAAAAAAAAAAAAAAAGAAAAAGAAAAAAAAATCAGATAATTCAAGATTTTTTATCGTTTCTCTCAGCTTTAGTTGTTTTTTTGCCCCCGAATCGTAATTCTATTTTTGAATATTTTGAATATTTTGAATATTTATTTTGTATTTTTTTTAAATATTTTGTAAATGACCTAATTGATGTAATTTTTGTCTTGATATTACAATTGAATGCTTTAATTCCAAAGCTACTGCCAATGCCTAAAAATTGGTCACCCAATTCTATGGACGAAGGACAAAGCGACGAAAGTGCGAGTCAAGTCATTCCGTTGAGAGGAACTATTGAGTGGGCTCCTCCGCGGCCTCAAATTATTTTTACGCCGCATCCGCCACCGGCGTAAGTGTAAAAAACAATCAAGTTTCTCAAATTAATCAATAAAACAATGAAGAAAAACTTCGTCGTGTCCAAATCGAATATTTTTGTAAAAACATATTTACCACTAAAGAATTTTTAATATTTCAACTCCGAAGCATTTACGTGATTAAAAAGATAAAAAAAACGGTCCCGCTTCGAGGTAATAGTGCCGTCAAAGTGTTTTTTTTTTTCCAGCATTTTTTGATTTAATTTCGAAACCACGTTCAGGACATGATCCTGAAACAACGTACAAAATTTTAAAAATATTCACCGTCCTGTTTTTTGTACTTATGGAGAGCATTAAAAAGAACTTACATTTCACGAAAAAACTCCCGAACGTTTGTACTTGGAGAGAGTATAATATCAAAAATTGCTACGGCATCATTGCTCCGTTTTCCGCAAAAACATAGTAATTTATTATTCGGAATTGTACCAAAAACTTCAATATTTTTGTCAATTTTAATAGAATATGAATAAAAAATGACGATGTTTTTGGTAGAAAGCCACGGAGGATATTATTTTTTCTCCATTTATACATTTTTTTGCTTTTTTGCCCACTTACAAAGAAACATACGATGAAGTTTTTCAAAAAAATCAAATAAAAAACGTCGAACAATTAGTTTCAGAGTTACAGCGATACAAATTATAAGCTCCGTGTATAAGATTTATTTTTACTAGGAAGTTTATTTTTCCTATAAAATATAACAACCAGCGTAATTATTCCGCAGGCTGTATGTCGATTTTCAAAAATTAACCAGAGAGTTAACTTTTGAAAGTGACTGTCGCGAGATAACTTACGTTAAAGAATTCATTGGAATAATGATACGGCCCATTTACAAAATAATTATGAATGAATGATTTATTAATTGCAGAAAAAAAACTCTGATAGCGAAACAGAATTATAGGTGTGCAGGCTGCGGAATGAAAGTTGCGGTCGAATATGCCAACAGATTTCGTTACTGCGAATATCTGGGAAGATATTTTTGTACCGGATGTCACACGAATCAAGTTGCGCTGATACCTGGAAAAATATTGTCCAAATGGGATTTTAACAGGTATGAAAATATTGACATTTCTAATTTTTATGTCATTTGCATTAAGGAGGTTGGTTACATACGACAATATGATAAGAATTTAATAAAATTTGGTGATAACATTCTTTAGCATCAAATACGATGACACAAATTTTTTCAAATTTTTCGTTTTCATAGTTGTCGAATAATTGGAGTTTACAATATGCTAAATATATACCTATATATATCTGAATCCTATGCTTATGCATGTAAACTCTATTGTTCAATTACTCGAAAACTATGTAGAAGAAAAATCTTGAAAAATTTGTATATTCGTATTTAATACTAAAGAATATGCTCATCAAATTTCATTAAATTCTAATCATTTCGAATTTTTCTATGCTTTTAACACGGCAACTTTTAACACGGCATTTTGTGTGTAGCCAACTTCCTTAATAGAAGCATTAACAGAAGCTGCGAAGACAATTCTTTCATAAAATAGTGAATAATCGGCGACAAATAAATGTTCGGTTGATTCAAACCTACGTTATTTAAAAAGTAATCAAATAAGAGATTTATTTAAACCAGATTTTTTTTCATTTTGCAGATATCCGGTCTCAAATTTTTCCTACAGATTGTTGGATCAAATGGCTGTTGATCCATTGTTTCAGGTCGATGATTTAAATCCACTTTTGTACAGACGTGTAAAACAACTCGAACGAACGAGATCATTGCGCACACAATTGTACTATCTCAAAGATTTTTTACTTACGTGCAGATTCGCCCAAAGGTATTTAACTTTTCGTAAATATATTTATGTCGTATTTATTTTGAAAAATGTGGGAAACATTTTTTGTGGCTCTTTATACATGTTTTTAATAATGTTTATAATAATTTTATAAAAACGAACTTGAAACTTGGTGTTCAAAATCACGGCAAAAAAATCTTTTTGAAAAATAATTTGATCCAGAAAATTTTTTAGTTTATTTTTAGTTTAAAGGTTTATGAGATTTGGATTGTTGCAATTATTATTTCTCTTCCAGTGTCCAAGAAGCTCTGAAAAAACAACCAAACTATATTTTCAATGATCCACATATTTATTCTATGCAAGACTTGATTGCCGTTAAAGTTGGAAGTCTCGCAACAAAATTAAACGAACTTGTGCAAGATTGTTGTGCTCACGTTTCTGAATGTGTGGTAAGTTTTTGTTTGTACATTTATAATATTTTATGTATTTAAGAATGTTTTACAAAAATAATTATATTTTATCAATTTATGCGAAAAAGTACAATTGATAAAATTCATATCCACGGTTTTTAGACTCTTTCGAATATCAAAATAATCAAAAATCAAACAATTATGGGCAACAATTTGGTTGGATCAGTTTTGAATTAGACAAACCTTTCATGAATTTTTTTTTTTTTTTTTTTCAATTTTATTATCGATCGACGTACAACATATATATATTTTTTTTTTCGAAGTTTTGATGATTTTTTCAAATGCTCACAACTGTTACAACCGAAAAATAGACCGCATTGAACTTTCCTTCTGACAATATTGATTTTTCATCATACTTTTTGGTTGTAATTTAGTACAAAAATCGTCGAATATCTTCTGACTTTTAGTGCGGTTGAAAAATAAAATGAACGATCTTCAGATGACACATTTTGATTTTTTTTAACTTCTCAATTGGACTTTGACCAAAATAACAATTTTTAAGACCAGTTCCACTGTGGGAACGCTATTTTTTCCTTTTTATTTCGTAATTCAAAACATATTTTCGTTTTGTGAATTTAACGAGGTTCACGCGCCATAATTATCTATATATATATAACTGTTGCGTGACTGACTGACTGACTGACTGACTGACAGACAACGCACAGCCTAAACGACTGAAGATAGGAACTCGAAATTTGACATGGTAACTCCTTTCCCGACGTAGACGCTCACTAAGAACGGTTTTGATCGTTCTCTATCCAAAATAGTTTTATCATTCAAAAACATTTCCTACCAAACCGAATATCTGTGGCCACCGTTGCTATGGTAACCATTGTTATGTTTATCATTGCCATGGCAACCGTTGTCGTGGTGACCGTTTCCATGGTAACCGTGGCCTTGGTGGCCGTGGCCTTGGCAACCGTGGCCTTGGCAACCGTTGCCATGATAACCTTTGTCGTAGTGACCGTTTCCATGGCAACCGTTGCCATGATAACCGTTGTTATGTTGACCGTTGCCATGGCAACCGTGGCCTTGACAACCGTTGCCATGATAACCGTTGTTATGGTGACCGTTGCCATGGCAACCGTTGTCGTGGTGACCGTTTCCATGGCAACCGTGGCCTTGGCAACCGTGGCCTTGACAACCGTTGCCATGATAACCGTTGTTATGGTGACCGTTGTCGTGGTGACCGTTTCCATGGCAGCCGTGGCCTTGGTAACCGTGGCCTTGGCAACCGCGGCCATGATAACCATTGTCATGGTGACCGTTTCCATGGCAACCGTGGTCTTAGTAACCGTGGCCTTGGCAACCGTGGCCTTGGTAACCGTGGCCTTGGCAACCGTGGCCTTGGCAACCGTTGCCATGATAACCTTTGTCGTAGTGACCGTTTCCATGGCAACCGTTGCCATGGCAACCGTGGCCTTGGCAACCGTGGCCTTGACAACCGTTGCCATGATAATCTTTGTCGTAGTGACCGTTTCCATGGCAACCGTTGCCATGATAACCGTTGTTATGGTGACCATTGCCATGGCAACCGTTGCCATGATAACCGTTGTTATGGTGACCATTGCCATGGCAACCGTTGCCATGATAACCGTTGTTATGGTGACCATTGCCATGGCAACCGTTGCCATGATCGGCCATGATAACCGTTGTCGTGGTGACCGTTTCCATGGCAACCGTGGCCTTGGCAACCGTGGCCTTGGCAACCGTTGCCATGATAATCTTTGTCGTAGTGACCGTTTCCATGGCAACCGTTGCCATGATAACCGTTGTCATGGTGACCATTGCCATGGCAACCGTTGCCATGATAACCGTTGTTATGGTGACCATTGCCATGGCAAACGTGGCCTTGACAACCGTTGCCATGATAACCGTTGTTATGGTGACCGTTGCCATGGCAACCGTGGCCTTGGCAAACGTGGCCTTGACAACCGTTGCCATGATAACCGTTGTTATGGTGACCGTTGCCATGATAACCTTTGTCGTGGTGACCGTTTCCTTGGCAACCGCGGCCTTGGTAACCGTGGCCTTGGCAACCGTGGCCTTGGCAACCGTGGCCTTGGCAACCGTGCTCTTGGCAACCGTGGCCTTGACAACCGTTGCCATGATAACCGTTGTTATGGTGACCGTTGCCATGGCAGCCGTGGCCTTGGCAACAGTGGCCATGATAACCATTGTCATGGTGACCGTTTCCTTGGCAACCGTGGCCTTGGCAACCGTTGCCATGGTAACCGTTGTCATGGGGACCGTTGTTATGGCATCCATTGCTTTAATAATCGTTGCCATGGAGACTGTAAGGAAGGAGCGTCGAGCGTCAACTTCGTGCTTTGAATCGGTCCTGAAAAGTCTACGAAATAGGCGACGCTGCCGTCAAATGTTCTTGATTTGCTATATATGTATGCATGCGCATAAACGATGCGCTGTACCACGGAAAATACGCTGTACATGCGCAGCTGATAAGAAGTATGTTTCTAATCTTATATTGGTCTGGAAAGTTTGAAATTCGAAATTCGACATTATTTTTCTTGAAAAATGACATTAATAGTTTAAATGAATTTCTTTGATTTCCAGAATACTCTTAAAAATTTTCGTGATTTAATCACATATTTTGATTGAAATTTTTTTGACTTTTTTTCAATGGCGTAAAAATGAATTTTGATCAGTAGGTAACTGGAGAAATCTGTCGATATCGTCTACAAACTTAGCTGCGCCAATCGTGATAGAAAAGTGTCAAGTTTTTATTCAAATTCGAAAAAAAAAAACAAACTGTCGGGTTTTTGTTCAATAAGCAATAAATATAATATACTTTAATTCAATTTAATAAATATATAAATTCCAATAAATTTGGCGAGATAATCGGGAAATTGAAAACAGAAGGTGTTCTTTATTTTTCTTAAAATTTATTTGGTCGAGATTTTTCCTAAACATCCGAAACCGTAAAACTTTGTAAAGCGTTTTTCGCTTCAGAAAAGCTCGCTTTTCACGTTAAATCGTTACCTGATTTCGTGAGGTTAAGGTACGGGAGCTCGGTTAAAAATGAACCGGAGAAGGTCATATTTACACACGACTGTCAAAACGTAAGACGCAAAAACAACCCAAATCGTTTTTGAACCGACCATATAGGAACCTACTATAACTATATATATCAAGAACTTTCCACAAAGGCGCCGCGGCGGTGGAATTCGTAGTTATTATTTCGTACGCTTTTTACGGACGTTTTTTCAAAGGTTTCTTTTATGAAGTTGAAGCTCCTTCCTATAGTCCCCATGATCAGGGATGGAAATGAATGATAGATTTAATTTTATATTATCAAATTATAATTTTACATCAACGAACAAAAAATTAATATCAATGCGAGCAAAGTCGCGTGCGGAAAGTTAGACAATGAAAATGAATATCTTCACTGTACATAGGTCATGTGGAAATCTGGGTGTGGTATTATTGTGTGCCCAGCGAAGCGGGCGGACACAGGCTAGTAATAATATATAAAAAATAACGACAAAATCATCAGATGCAATTTTTTCCAAAATAATTTTTTGAAATTTTGCGTAAATCTTCTCGAGCATCGTGTTATAATGTGTGAAAAATTACGATTTCGTGACACTGAAAAATTTCTTCTTTGGTGAATCGTGTTTTGCATTTTTTTGTAGGAATTTTCATACAATTGTTTAGAAAATGTTTTCCGAAATTTCTTTATTTCTGAACGGCTTCTCTGAGAAGAAAAAAATGCAAATTATTTTTTTATTTTTTTGAATTTTAACTAGTCCGTCATTCAATGTTTTATATAAGTTAAAAATATATATAATTGTAAAATGGACGGTGAAAATATATTATGTTCGAAATATTAAATAGGGTTGACCAATGATTTTTGTTTCACAGCTTTGCGAAGCTCGGGGCTTCATCTGTGAATTGTGTTTCACAAAAGGTAATTCGAACATAATTTTCCCATGGGAACTATCGAAGGTAACGAGATGCAACGAATGTGGTTCTTGTTTTCACATCGAGTGTAAAAACGTGACGATAGACTGTCCGCGTTGTCTGAGGCTACGTGAGAGACAAACGCTCAAAGACTAATCTTTTTGAGCGAAAGAATTTAGCGACGCAAATGAGAAAAATAAGAATTTTTCTTCCTTCACAAAAATATTTATTTTCTTCAATTACAGAAACTTTTATTTTTCAATTATTTTAGTCATCATGAGTTGCCTAGTCTTTTTGTAGATGAAGCGTTCCGCGTCACTTTTACATTTCGAAAAGTCGACCCCTGTTGATTCGAACGAATTTTTTTCTAAATGTTTTTTTTTTTGTTTTTTTTGGCTTTTTTTTTTGCTGAAACTTCTTTCAGCACATTGTTTTTGGTAAAGAAAAAAATTAAATATTCCAAGTAGTTCTGACATTCGGAGGAACAGTTGATTCAAAACATTAAAAAAAAAAACATATAAAGGTGTCACCAATTCAAAAGTGTTGGAAACTTTTGCAATGTAAGAGTGAAGTGAAATGACTCGAATATAATACTTTCCAGGGGATCAAACGAACGAAAAAGTTGAAATTTTTACATTCATTTAAACGATTAGTAGTATTTTTTGAGAGTTCTGGTCTAATTCTATTTTAATTATAACTAAATGTCAAAAAATTTGTCAAATGTGTTGAAGAATTTGAAAATTTTTGTATAATTCTTCAATATGCCAATTTGAGATCTGATTTTGCAAAAAAATTATTCAATTCAGTTTACTCTATTTTCCATAAGCAAAGCAATCACCAAATTACGGAGATAATTGTAAAACTTAGAGAGAGAAAGATTTGAGCGAAGTGGAAATAAACAAAAAAAAATCAAAGTCACATTGAAATTTCATGATAAAAAAAAATATATATTTAAACTAAACTGAATTATTTATTTGTTTTAAAAATTCCATAATCTTTATTTTTCATTATAAAAGTTCTTAATAATTTAATTTTTGTTTATGGTTTCTTCGTACCTTGATCTCCTTGAATAATAATGAAATAATAATTATAAGATGCATGAATCGCACTTGAAGTATTCTTCGATTAATTTTTCTAATGTTTCATAAAATGAAATGTAAAAATATTTTGCAAATAATGTATTTTCAAAATTTTATCGATTTTTCTATACTAATGGAAAGAAGAAGCCAAACAATTGCAAAATATGCGCAAAGTATCTGTTATTATTTTCATAGAAAAATAAAAATTTCTATAGAAATATAAAAATACATCAAGTTCCTGAGATTCTAGACCGAATGTTACTTATGATAATACTTTTAATTTTGCGTTTTAAATCACATTCCAATAGAAAAATTAATCGAATTTATTAATTGTATTTCAAACGTTAAGAAAAGGGAAGCCACGCAAGAAAATTGTTATAAAAATGCTTGTGCAATGTATATCTTTTTTTTTTTTTAATGATTTTTATTTCACGCATAAAAGTGGAGTCTACAACGACGGAAAACTTTTAAATGAATAATGTCGCTTACGTTGATTAAAATGAAATAAAGCTTTAGTTCAATTGAAAAAAAATAAATAGGATGTAAAATTTTATTAAATTTTTGCGGTCTAATTTCAAAGAGATTAATATTTCTAATTTGAGAGTAATAAAGACTGAAGCTTTGTCAAATTGATCTTTATATTTGTAATACAACGGAATGTAAATTTGAAAGAAAACAAAAAACTGTTTTTCTTAAAACAACCGAATGTAAAAAATGTGTTTCTGTGATTCACGATTCAACAGTACGTGTCATATAATTTGATAACGTTAATTGTATTTATGAAAAACCTTGTATTTATGAAAAAAAAAAAAAATTGAAAAAATTGTTAATTTATCGCTGTTGTCTGTTTTACAAAGAAATTTATAATAAACAAATAATCTGCTCAATTCAAGTGTTTTTTTTTTATTATTATTAATTCCTGCTTGGGTGTCGATATAAAAAAAAAAACAAATTTATTGACAATTCTCTGTCGTCTGTTGGTGTCAAAAACTGTAAATTCTCACGAATATTTCATCGTAAAGCACAGTTCGAAATAACAGTTCCCAACCGATCGAAAACAAGAATTTTTGGACTTCTAACAGACAACCATTGATTCTCCTATAATTATTTGTTCCCAAAAAATAGAAAAGACCAAAAAAACCACAGACCGAAAAATAAAAAGACACCAAATATGCAACTATTTGTGCAAAAAAATATTATCATTTCATATCAAGAGACTCGGTAGAGTATCGGGACAAGTACATTTGATAATCCTGTCGTCTGCTGGCTCGAGACTTGCCCAAACTATATTATCTCTGAATAAAACGATTCGCGGTGATGAGAGAAACTCCAAGTCACATTCTAAATTACGAAGCTCATTATACCATTCGGCGAAAAATAGATTCAATAATTATTACTAAAAAAAAAAAAAAAAAAAATAAAGCTGTGGAAAGAAAGATGTAACAATGCAAATTTCTGCAGAAATTTTCATTGTTAAAAGGTGCGAAAAGTCCGGACAATGAAAAAAATTTGAAAATTAAAGCTCTTTACTAATAAACAATCCGTGGTTCAGAACCCACGTGAAAATGTAGGTCCAGGTTGTGGAAAAAATTGTGCAAAGGAAAAACCGAAGAGGCGAAGCAAAAAGAGAGACAATAGAAACATGTAAAAACCCGAGAAGGGTGTGCATCTAAAACTCCTATTTACCTACTAAATAAAAAACTTGATCGGTGCTCCAGGTTGCACCGATTCACGAGGTTAAAAAGTATTCCTTGGTCTTTTGAACCAACAACGTCGTAACGGTGTTACAAAATCAATAACGAACGATTGGTTTATGCGAACGAAATGGCTGCTTATCGAAGCAAACAATCCTTCCAATGCTATCGACGCTTTAAAATAATGTCGTCTAATTTAAAATAATAAACGAGTTTTATTATATTCGGTCGAAGGAGGTACGCGGATATCTTTGCAACCAAATGCGTTTGGATTGTACGTGACCTCGCACGTGCCATCGATCGATCTTCACTCACTTCCGCATAATTTAATATGACAGTCCCGCAAAGCTCCTTTTCGCAGATTTTTTATTTATTTATTTTTTATTATTTCTTTTGAGAACAAATTTAACGCATTATGAGTCTAAGTGCAAAATTTCAACAGAATTCACGGTTTGGTGTATCCGAGAATTTTGGCAATCGAAAATTGCACAGTTTTTTTTATTTATTTATTTGTTTAATTCATTGAAGAATTAGTTACATGGAAACAGAATTTTGAATGACAAATTTTTAAAACGTGGAATTGATGGCATGCGTTTTGGATGAATAATAAATAAGTGCAAAAATATGGAAGAGCATTTGTACTGAGAAACGTAGAATATTGAAAGCTTATCGCAACAACGAAATGACAATTCCAACGAACTTGATAATTACAGTCGTTATTACACCTGAACCTGGGTATTGATTATTAAATTTTATAGATGATTTCAAAGGCGATATGAAAGGTCGTACTTGTTTGCAATGTACACTCGTAAAATCTCCCCTATTATAAACGTACAAAACATAAAAAGACGCATACGCGTTGCCTTGTCACTCGTTGAAATCGCGACGAACGTAGATTATAACACTCGATTTTGTCTTATGTAGGTTTCTGGTGAGAAAATATTTCCAATAAACGCGGCGAATTATGGCTCCCAACGGAACGATAATTAAAAAGACTCTTTTAAAGAGACTCGTGAACAAAAACGTTCTGTCGATCGTTCAGTCGAGACTATGAATTCGAACAAAACTAATCGCAAGAAAATGTATTTCATTGGGATATACTGCGTTCTCGTGTATTTTGGGTCTCTCCAACAATTAGTCGATTCGACTGACTGGGTGGACGAATTAACAAGATACATAGTCGAAGATGCGGGATTTTATCAAGTGAAGTTGATTACGCGGCTCATTGATAACGGAACCCTCACGAATCCGCTGATCGAAGAATTGTCAGTAAAATTAATGCACAATTTACCTACCGTTAGAATTGATCTCGGAAATAATTTCGAACCTCCGGTAGATTTAACGTCTGGTGAAATTGGAGCAATTACTCCGATCGATACTTCGGAGACTCTTTTTCTTCTCGTCATCGAATGCCGCAGGAATTTGCCGATTTCGATGATGAAAAAGTTCATCGACGTCGTAGCGGAAATGGCGACGTACCATTATAGCTCGAAATATCTCGTGATATCTTTCGTTAGTTTTGGTCGTAACAGCCTCGAGGAATTGTTGGAGCACGCTTGGACGAAGAAAATGCTCGACTTTACTATAATTGAATTGGTTGAATCGCAAGGCTTGAATGATTCAATCACGATCAAACGTTCAACCGCTTCACCGATTATTCATCAGCTCAATCCATTCAAGGGCGAATACTCGAAAGCAAAGGATTCGATGAATAAAAATAATCTGTTTCCGGACAAAGTTAGTAATTTGTGGGGTTACAAACTTACGGTATTGGGTACTCTGTACACGGACGGCCTACCACTTTTGTTACTCTCGCCAAAAGCTCGGATACTGAAAGCACTTTTCGAAAAACTTAATTGCGGTTTTAATTCTGTGAGGGAGTACCCACAGGATGGAAGGTCTATTTATTCTACGATAGAATACAATGACATAGATCTCACCACCAATGTATATCCGTATTTTTTTAAAGACGTCTGGAATGATACGCAACGAACAGCAATTGTAGGAATCGATCGATTCTGTCCTCTCGTGCCGATTCTGCCTAAATATGAAACTGGTTCATTCACAGAATTATTCAAGGCGTATGCATTGAGCTTTGGTATCGTGTTGATATTCTGGATCTTCTTGCGATTACTTCGATTCAGATCATATTCTTCGCGAATGTTCACCATTGGTCGCGTACTTTTCGGTATTTCGGTCACTCAGCAACCCGGCCGGAGAGTCGAACGTATTATTTTTACGTCCCTACTCGCAATTTCCGCTGTGTACTCGTCTATAATTTATTCTGCGATTACGGACATTACTTTTCAAAAAATCATCGAAGTGAAATATGAATCTTTAGAGGATCTTGACCGTTCCGGATTAATACCCTACATTAAAGAACGCGATTTCATGAGAGCTGAAGATGTTTTCATGGGTCCATTGAAAAATTTGGGAAATCAAATGAATATAGAAAGTAGTATTTACAGATGCCTCAACTTGGTAGAAAGTCAAGAAAAAGCGGTTTGCTTTACTGATGAGCGTTCGGCAAAATATTTCATCAACTCGCGCATGGGACTTCCAACAATGAAATTTGGTAAACCATGCTTGTGGCACGAGCCTTTGAGTTTTATAGTGGGTAAAAGATCACCATACCGTTCGAGGATAAACAAACTGATCATGCGTCTGCTAAGTTCTGGAATTGGAACAAAATCTGATGCCTTATGGGAACGTTTGTATTCAAGAAAAAAACTTGCCCGTGAAAAAATCGAAACAACGAACCCTTTACCTCAGTTGCTAGCAGTTAGTGTTGTTGGTTATTCACTTTCGATTGTCTTTTTTGTCGGAGAAGTTATCTATCATCGTGTATTATTGTATATTAAATAAAAATAAAAATATATAGTCACATGCACTTAGTTTGTTAAATATGAGCTTGAAATTATTACCGAACGATTTGGGTGACTAAAACATTTCGAAAGTTCCGGGATTAACGTTTATTTCGGCACATTATATGCACATCAACCCTTGGGTCGTTTTGGGCCAATGCTTTTTTGCTTCAATTACTGTCTTAGAAAAAATATTAACACATTCACTGAGCTTGCTTGATACATTTGGAGCAATCCACGCCAAATCGACTACTTTTGAACCCGACCCCTTTCGATTTAGCTACAATTTTTTTTCTGTTTTTTATCTCACTAAAGACTTTTCCAAGAATTAAAAAAAAATAGATTACTCAACAAACAAAAAAGTTACGAATTTTTCCATTACGAAGTTACGAAAGTTACGGATTAGATATCTCTAAATTTCTGATACAAACTGCTTCACTCGTAGAAAAAAGCTGACTAATGAGTGTATATACATATATACGAATTACCGTCTTTGACACTCATAATTTTCAATATCGAACAAAAGACGAGTGCCCTTCTCATGCGCCCTCTAAGTACGGCCCTCCGTGAAAGAATTTCCTTAAACCTTCGTTAGCGTGTAAGTATCTTAATTACCTAATTTGTAGAGGCGATTATTTCATCAATTCACCGAAGACAATTATAGCTTTGAGAGATACAGAAGAATGCAATTGTGCGTTATGCGATTCGCTTTGTATCTTTATAAATATTCTGTTGAAAGCATGAAACGATGCAATGTTTCAAAAAAGCTGCGCTGATAGAACATGCTGAATGAAGAAATAATCACTTGGAAAATAATTCTGCATATACTTTGTGAACCACGAATTTCGATTGTGACTCAATGTTAAAATAGAATTAAAATTTTTTAAATAATGTCGCACGTCGCTGTGATGATGCTTGAGCAATCACTATATATACGTACGGGTCTGGGTATTCCCCGTGGACGCTCCTTTATCGTGCGGGCGGGTCTCTTTGCCATGTATTGACTAGCGAATTGCATCACAGCTGAGAAGGTACCTCGCCGCCGTAAGCCCTTCTGCTTGCCACCCGAGGGGATTATTCACGGTAACGGCTGCATCGGGAAGATTTTCTGCAGTTTTCCTTCGCCCGTGGCAAATACGATACAGTTGAGGATAAATCGGCTGCAGCCGCATAGACAAAGAAGACAAAAGGAACTGATAGAGAAAGATTCTTAAGGCCGCACGCGCAAAAATGGACATATTAATAGAAAATGAATATTTGTATGCGTGACACATTATCATGAAAAGCTTATTTTCTTCCAATAAAGCAATTAATGAGGGATTAATTTCTCCCTCTATTTTTTTTCTTCGAATAGTCACTCTATTATTATCTTTTCCGTTCATATTTTTACCTATTGGGGACACATTTTGTGATTACAATGCGATTAAGTCCTATTCTAAAATATACTATTAACACAACAATCATTGTCAATTTTTCAGGGGCCTTGAAAAATCATTTTAGAATCAAATTCGCATATTTCTTGAAAATTTCAGTTAGTTGTGCAGATCAAAACTCGATTGGAGAGTTTTCAATATTCTTTCCTTTTCCTCGAAGTTTCCTTCGAGCTAAAATTTGTGGGACGGTCTACCGCCACGATTCGTAATAAACGAGTCGTGCAACACGTTTGTTAAGGCTGTCAAAATTCAAAACGGCCTCCCTCAGTGTCAAAGTGTCAACTGTCAATTGTCGGTTGGCTGTTTTATTTTCCGAGAATACATTTCTTGCCGTTGGCTTATTTGATTTCCACGAAATTGCGCAAGCGCAGCGCGATCAGTAACAGCGAACAGTGGCGCCATCGTACGTATGTATTATACATGGATGAAACCTCGGACGTATTATACAGAGTTTCATCCATGTAAGATTCATCTGTATAAAATGGAACGTATAATACATGCCCAACCCTGCCGCTCAGCGATTGATACGCCAGCCGGTACATGGCTAAGCGATCACCCAACCAAGTACTGACCGAAGTTGATGCTGCTTAACTTATGTGATCGCCGGATCCACGCAACAACCGCGTACTCATCGCTGTCGGTAATTACATATTATTAATATGTCAACAACATTTCGTAATTTTTTGATTGCAAAATATCAATAAATAAGCCGATGACGGCTCTTTTCCGAGAACGCCTTTGAGGAAAGTCGTGTTGCGGTGATCACTGTATTTCTGCAGAAATATATTTTAAAAAGACATTTTACTGAGAAATGTAAAATATTAAAAGTTTATCGCGACAATGAAATGAAAAATTCCACCAACTTTATAATCACAGTCGATATTAAACCTTTACTCGAGTACTGATTTTTAAATTTTAAAGATGATTTTAAAGCAGATATGAAAGGTCATACTAGTTTGCAATCTGCACTCGTAAAATCTCCCCTATCATAAACGTACAGAACATAAAAAGACATATCACGCATTGCCGTGTCCCTCGTTGAAATCGCGGCGAACATAAATTATATATAACACTTAATTTTCTCGTGTGTAAGTTTCTGACGTGGAAATACTCTCCCAATAAATGAATAATGGCATCCACGGGAGTGATAATAAAAAAGCCTCTAAAAAAGAGATTGATGTAAAAAAACTTCCTGTGGAACGTTCAGTCAACACAATGATGTGGAACAAAACAAATCGTAAGAAAATGTCTGTAATCGGAATATACTGCGTATTCGTGTATTTTGGGTCGCTCCAAAATTTAGTCGATTCTACCGACTGGGTGGACGAGTTAACAAGATACATAGTCGAAGATTCTGAATTTTATCAAGTGAAGTTAATAACGCGGCTCATTGATAACGGAACCTTCACAAATCCGCTGATCGAAGAATTGTCAGTGACATTGATGCACAATTTACCAACAGTTAGAATTGATCTCGGAAATAATTTCGAACCTCCGGTAGATTTAACGTCTGGTGAAATTGGAGCAATTACTCCGATCGATACTTCGGAGACTCTTTTTCTTCTCGTCATCGAATGCCGCAGGAGTTTGCCGATTTCAATGACGAAAAAGTTCATCGACGTCGTAGCGGAAATGGCGACGTACCATTATAACTCGAAATATCTCGTGATATCTTTCGTTCGTTTTGGCCGAAACAGCCTCGAGGAACTGTTGGCGCACGCTTGGAAGAAGAAAATGCTCGACTTTACTATAATTGAATTGGTTGAATCACAAGGCTTGAATCATTCAATTGCGATCAAACGTACAGCCGCTTCGCCAATTATTCATCAGCTCAATCCATTCAAGGACGAATACTCGAAAGCAAAAGATTCGATGAATAAGAATAATCTGTTTCCGGACAAAGTTAGTAATTTGTGGGGTTACGAACTTACGGTATTGGGTACTCTGTACACGGACGGCCTACCACTTTTGTTACTCTCGCCAAAAACTCGGATACTGGATGCACTTTTCGAAAAATTTAATTGCGGTTTTAATTCTGTGGGGGAGTACCCACAGGATGGAAGGTCTATTTATACTACGATAGAATACAATGACATAGATCTCACCACCAATGTATATCCGTATTTTTTTAAAGACGTCTGGAATGATACGCAACGAACAGCAATTGTAGGAATCGATCGATTGTGTCCTCTCGTGCCGATTCTGCCTAAATATGAAACTGGTTCATTCACAGAATTATTCAAGGCGTATGCATTGAGTTTTGGTATCGTGTTGATTTTCTGGATCTTCTTGCGATTACTTCGATTCAGATCATATTCTTCACGAATGTTCAGCATTGGCCGCGTACTTTTCGGTATTTCGGTCACTCAGCAACCCGGCCCGAGAGTCGAGCGTATTATTTTTACGTCCTTGCTCGTTATTTTCGCTGTGTATTCGTCTATAATTTATACTGCGATTACAGACATTAGTTTAGTAAAAATCAGCCAAGTCGAATATGAATCTTTAGAAGATCTTGACCGTTCGGGATTAACACCCTACATTGAAGAACGTGATTTCATGAGAGCTGAAGATGTTATCAGGGATCAATTGAAAAACTTGGGAAATAAAATGAATAAAGAAAGTTCTATTTACAGATGCATCAACTTGGTAGAAAGTCAAGAAAAAGCGGTTTGCTTTACTGATGAGCGTTCGGCAAAATATTTCATCAACTCGCGCATGGGACTTCCAACAATGAAATTTGGTAAACCATGCTTGTGGCACGAGCCTTTGAGTTTTATAGTGGGTAAAAGATCACCATACCGTTCGAGGATAAACAAACTGATCATGCGTCTGCTAAGTTCTGGAATTGGAACAAAATCTGATGCCTTATGGGAACGTTTGTATTCAAGAAAAAAACTTGCCCGTGAAAAAATCGAAACAACGAACCCTTTACCTCAGTTGCTAGCAGTTAGTGTTGTTGGTTATTCACTTTCGATTGTCTTTTTTGTCGGAGAAGTTATCTATCATCGTGTATTATTGTATATTAAATAAAAATAAAAATATATAGTCACATGCACTTAGTTTGTTAAATATGAGCTTGAAATTATTACCGAACGATTTGGGTGACTAAAACATTTCGAAAGTTCCGGGATTAACGTTTATTTCGGCACATTATATGCACATCAACCCTTGGGTCGTTTTGGGCCAATGCTTTTTTGCTTCAATTACTGTCTTAGAAAAAATATTAACACATTCACTGAGCTTGCTTGATACATTTGGAGCAATCCACGCCAAATCGACTACTTTTGAACCCGACCCCTTTCGATTTAGCTACAATTTTTTTTCTGTTTTTTATCTCACTAAAGACTTTTCCAAGAATTAAAAAAAAATAGATTACTCAACAAACAAAAAAGTTACGAATTTTTCCATTACGAAGTTACGAAAGTTACGGATTAGATATCTCTAAATTTCTGATACAAACTGCTTCACTCGTAGAAAAAAGCTGACTAATGAGTGTATATACATATATACGAATTACCGTCTTTGACACTCATAATTTTCAATATCGAACAAAAGACGAGTGCCCTTCTCATGCGCCCTCTAAGTACGGCCCTCCGTGAAAGAATTTCCTTAAACCTTCGTTAGCGTGTAAGTATCTTAATTACCTAATTTGTAGAGGCGATTATTTCATCAATTCACCGAAGACAATTATAGCTTTGAGAGATACAGAAGAATGCAATTGTGCGTTATGCGATTCGCTTTGTATCTTTATAAATATTCTGTTGAAAGCATGAAACGATGCAATGTTTCAAAAAAGCTGCGCTGATAGAACATGCTGAATGAAGAAATAATCACTTGGAAAATAATTCTGCATATACTTTGTGAACCACGAATTTCGATTGTGACTCAATGTTAAAATAGAATTAAAATTTTTTAAATAATGTCGCACGTCGCTGTGATGATGCTTGAGCAATCACTATATATACGTACGGGTCTGGGTATTCCCCGTGGACGCTCCTTTATCGTGCGGGCGGGTCTCTTTGCCATGTATTGACTAGCGAATTGCATCACAGCTGAGAAGGTACCTCGCCGCCGTAAGCCCTTCTGCTTGCCACCCGAGGGGATTATTCACGGTAACGGCTGCATCGGGAAGATTTTCTGCAGTTTTCCTTCGCCCGTGGCAAATACGATACAGTTGAGGATAAATCGGCTGCAGCCGCATAGACAAAGAAGACAAAAGGAACTGATAGAGAAAGATTCTTAAGGCCGCACGCGCAAAAATGGACATATTAATAGAAAATGAATATTTGTATGCGTGACACATTATCATGAAAAGCTTATTTTCTTCCAATAAAGCAATTAATGAGGGATTAATTTCTCCCTCTATTTTTTTTCTTCGAATAGTCACTCTATTATTATCTTTTCCGTTCATATTTTTACCTATTGGGGACACATTTTGTGATTACAATGCGATTAAGTCCTATTCTAAAATATACTATTAACACAACAATCATTGTCAATTTTTCAGGGGCCTTGAAAAATCATTTTAGAATCAAATTCGCATATTTCTTGAAAATTTCAGTTAGTTGTGCAGATCAAAACTCGATTGGAGAGTTTTCAATATTCTTTCACCACTTTTTGTCGCAGTAAAAAACAACATTCTACTAATAAGGACAAATCAAATCGATTTCAAAAAAATGAGTATACAAAAAAAAACACACAATTTTCAAGTAATTAATGACCTCATTGAATTTGGTTCATTCACTTGCTTTCCTTATTGTTATATTTTATTATGTTTTATTACGTTTTATGTAGAATATTGAAGAGGTCGTGAATTATTTTACGACGATTAAGAGGTTTGTTATTGGAAAAATTGACATTAACAAAATCAAGAGACTCTGCAGAGTCTCGGGACAAGTACATTTGACAGCCCTGTCGTCTGCTGGCCCGAGACTCACTCGAGTATATTATCTCGTAATAAAGCGATTTCGGTGGTGGGGGGAGACATTTTCTTGAATTACGAAGCCCAGGGGTAATTTCATGATGTGAAATTTGGTGAATAACGATTGATGATTGGTGAATATATTTGTCACTTTGGCAACGATTGATGTTTGGCACGTAAAAAGCCAAATATCGTTGCGGTTCGAGGTCAGGGATAAATTCTCGGTCGCGATGACTGCATAAATGTTAATTTTGAATTTTTCCTCCGATATTTGTATGGCTTCGTTAACGATGTCCGTGATGTCAGTCTCATTCCTCGGTATTGACCAAACTTTGAGAAAAAATATCGCATCGGATGTTCTGCGAACAATGCCAAAAAAGTTTTTCGACTCCACACCTTGACTCATTTCTGAGATCATTAAGATTCCATCCGATTGTGGAAATGTTGAAGAACCTTTCGTCAGTTCATCATATACTAAAGTCAGGAGATTGTTGGTGACTTTCTTCGTCGATGGAATTTCGTAAGCTGGTTTCAACGATGACATTAAACTTTTGAAATGTGTGGAATCCACAACTTCAAATGGAATATTACATCGACACAAAAATTTTACGAGCTTCGTATCAATCGTGGCTTTTTCTTCCGAAGACATCTGATCGAAGAATGCATCGACCCTTTTTCTTTTTTTGTTTACTGAACCTGAAGCCGGAACCTGTAGAATCAGTTTAAAAAATATATATATACATATGTGTGTTTATATATATATATATCGTTCGGATCGTTTCTGATTTTTCCCGATGTATCAATAATGTCCGAGAACAACGTGTATCTAGTTTTCATAGCCTCTCTCGCACTCACGCTATTGATGGATAATCGCCGCAACCTTTTTTACTATACTTACAGATTCAATACGTGCAGGTGGAGTTTCATTTTCATTATTCTCAGGAGTGCAAATAACGTCTGCATCAATTTCTTCCTGTGCAAATACCGGTCCTTGACAAAATTTTCTGCAATGGACAATTAAACCGAACACCACCAACCAATCATCATCTTAGAAACCGTACTCCAAAACCAAAACTAAAATACTCCGAAACTAAAAATGGAATACTCCAAAAACAAATACACATGCAACCCTGACCCCTCACCCGTAACTAAGTAAAAAAAAGTGTTGCAACACGTTTTCTACTTACCTATGGTCTCTCAGTCTACTTTCAACGGAATGCCGGATAGTTTTATTGCACACTAAACAAAGCGGGAACAATTTTTTATTTTCGTAAACTTTTTGAAAGTTTCCTTCGAGCTAAAATTTGTGGGACGGTCTACCGCCACGATTCGTAATAAACGAGTCGTGCAACACGTTTGTTAAGGCTGTCAAAATTCAAAACGGCCTCCCTCAGTGTCAAAGTGTCAACTGTCAATTGTCGGTTGGCTGTTTTATTTTCCGAGAATACATTTCTTGCCGTTGGCTTATTTGATTTCCACGAAATTGCGCAAGCGCAGCGCGATCAGTAACAGCGAACAGTGGCGCCATCGTACGTATGTATTATACATGGATGAAACCTCGGACGTATTATACAGAGTTTCATCCATGTAAGATTCATCTGTATAAAATGGAACGTATAATACATGCCCAACCCTGCCGCTCAGCGATTGATACGCCAGCCGGTACATGGCTAAGCGATCACCCAACCAAGTACTGACCGAAGTTGATGCTGCTTAACTTATGTGATCGCCGGATCCACGCAACAACCGCGTACTCATCGCTGTCGGTAATTACATATTATTAATATGTCAACAACATTTCGTAATTTTTTGATTGCAAAATATCAATAAATAAGCCGATGACGGCTCTTTTCCGAGAACGCCTTTGAGGAAAGTCGTGTTGCGGTGATCACTGTATTTCTGCAGAAATATATTTTAAAAAGACATTTTACTGAGAAATGTAAAATATTAAAAGTTTATCGCGACAATGAAATGAAAAATTCCACCAACTTTATAATCACAGTCGATATTAAACCTTTACTCGAGTACTGATTTTTAAATTTTAAAGATGATTTTAAAGCAGATATGAAAGGTCATACTAGTTTGCAATCTGCACTCGTAAAATCTCCCCTATCATAAACGTACAGAACATAAAAAGACATATCACGCATTGCCGTGTCCCTCGTTGAAATCGCGGCGAACATAAATTATATATAACACTTAATTTTCTCGTGTGTAAGTTTCTGACGTGGAAATACTCTCCCAATAAATGAATAATGGCATCCACGGGAGTGATAATAAAAAAGCCTCTAAAAAAGAGATTGATGTAAAAAAACTTCCTGTGGAACGTTCAGTCAACACAATGATGTGGAACAAAACAAATCGTAAGAAAATGTCTGTAATCGGAATATACTGCGTATTCGTGTATTTTGGGTCGCTCCAAAATTTAGTCGATTCTACCGACTGGGTGGACGAGTTAACAAGATACATAGTCGAAGATTCTGAATTTTATCAAGTGAAGTTAATAACGCGGCTCATTGATAACGGAACCTTCACAAATCCGCTGATCGAAGAATTGTCAGTGACATTGATGCACAATTTACCAACAGTTAGAATTGATCTCGGAAATAATTTCGAACCTCCGGTAGATTTAACGTCTGGTGAAATTGGAGCAATTACTCCGATCGATACTTCGGAGACTCTTTTTCTTCTCGTCATCGAATGCCGCAGGAGTTTGCCGATTTCAATGACGAAAAAGTTCATCGACGTCGTAGCGGAAATGGCGACGTACCATTATAACTCGAAATATCTCGTGATATCTTTCGTTCGTTTTGGCCGAAACAGCCTCGAGGAACTGTTGGCGCACGCTTGGAAGAAGAAAATGCTCGACTTTACTATAATTGAATTGGTTGAATCACAAGGCTTGAATCATTCAATTGCGATCAAACGTACAGCCGCTTCGCCAATTATTCATCAGCTCAATCCATTCAAGGACGAATACTCGAAAGCAAAAGATTCGATGAATAAGAATAATCTGTTTCCGGACAAAGTTAGTAATTTGTGGGGTTACGAACTTACGGTATTGGGTACTCTGTACACGGACGGCCTACCACTTTTGTTACTC
Source organism: Campoletis raptor (assembly GCA_948107755.1). Lineage (NCBI taxonomy): Eukaryota > Metazoa > Arthropoda > Insecta > Hymenoptera > Ichneumonidae > Campoletis > Campoletis raptor. The sequence goes on along the minus strand of OX403630.1, from coordinate 4,882,059 downwards.
TCGCCAAAAACTCGGATACTGGATGCACTTTTCGAAAAATTTAATTGCGGTTTTAATTCTGTGGGGGAGTACCCACAGGATGGAAGGTCTATTTATACTACGATAGAATACAATGACATAGATCTCACCACCAATGTATATCCGTATTTTTTTAAAGACGTCTGGAATGATACGCAACGAACAGCAATTGTAGGAATCGATCGATTGTGTCCTCTCGTGCCGATTCTGCCTAAATATGAAACTGGTTCATTCACAGAATTATTCAAGGCGTATGCATTGAGTTTTGGTATCGTGTTGATTTTCTGGATCTTCTTGCGATTACTTCGATTCAGATCATATTCTTCACGAATGTTCAGCATTGGCCGCGTACTTTTCGGTATTTCGGTCACTCAGCAACCCGGCCCGAGAGTCGAGCGTATTATTTTTACGTCCTTGCTCGTTATTTTCGCTGTGTATTCGTCTATAATTTATACTGCGATTACAGACATTAGTTTAGTAAAAATCAGCCAAGTCGAATATGAATCTTTAGAAGATCTTGACCGTTCGGGATTAACACCCTACATTGAAGAACGTGATTTCATGAGAGCTGAAGATGTTATCAGGGATCAATTGAAAAACTTGGGAAATAAAATGAATAAAGAAAGTTCTATTTACAGATGCATCAACTTGGTAGAAAGTCAAGAAAAAGCGGTTTGCTTTACTGATGAGCGTACGGCAAAATATTTCATCAACACGCGCATGGGACGTCCAACAATGAAATTTGGTACATCATGCTTGTGGCACGAGCCTTTGAGTTTTATAGTGGGTAAAAGATCACCATACCGTTCGAGGATAAACAAACTGATCATGCGTCTGCTAAGTTCTGGAATTGGGACAAAGCCTTCCGGATATGAAAATTTCTACTCCAAAATAAAACCCACACACCGCGATAAAATAGAAACAACGAGCGCTTTACCTCAATTGCTAGCAGTTAGTGTTGTTGGTTATTCACTTTCAGTTGTCGTTTTTCTCGGAGAAGTTATCTATAATCGCGTATCGGTGTATATAAAATCGAAAAAACGACCACCTCCCGCACGTTTCACCTACACCGCGTAGAATTCACCAAGTTCCAATCCAAAAAAATCCGTTCAGTAATGTAAATGTACTGTATTACCGACCATCTTTTTGACAGTTCCGAGGTAAATTTCTACTTATTTTATATGGAAAAAATATCCATGCGAAAAAAGTTTAATTTCATATCATGTATTTTATATTACAATCAATCAAATAATCATTGTTTATTGCCACATTTTTGAACTTGGCAAATGTCTAATTCTACATTAGAAATATGAAGTTGTTACGTATTTTGTTGTTATCAAATCCGTAATTTCAGTTTACTTTATTCTCTGTAAAGATTTCATTAAGCTTCACACAGAACTAGATTCTATATCGACTAAAACGATTTTAATGATCCACACACTGCTGTATTTATTTAATCTTTTTCGAGACGAATTCGTTTCCGATTTTTCGTGGTCGTTCTTTACAAAATTGTATATTCTCTGTAACACACTGTTTAATTCTATAATACTGAATGAAAATCGCTGTTGTTAAAACCCGTCAACGGTTGCTCTTATCACATCTTAAACGTTGATAGCGCGATGTGAGATTTTTCTCGCACGTGTAGTTTTAAGTGCTCAATTTGATGTGTAGAAGCTTGAATATAATTTCCATACCGTAGAGGTGCCTTTTAAAAAGGGTTTTTTTCTCGCACTCATAAGTACAGCGATGATAAAGATATGAACAGATAAATAATGAAATGAAAAATTCAAATGCTTATGGCATTCCAAATTTTGGAGTTGTCATAGTTTTAATAGAAGTCTCAAAAGTTAATTGTTTGTTTAATTTTTGAAAACTTGGTTCTAATACTTCAATATTGAATAGCTTGTATTTCAATTGCTCATTTATAATTCTTGCCTGTGTATATATGGGGCATTCTATACCAATTCGACCTGGGTCTGACCCTTAACCTCTCAAATCTGGTTTCCGATTTTTCCTATTATAACTCTCAGTCTATGAAGCAATTAGAATTTTTTTTTAGATTTTTCAAAATAAATTTGAGCATGTCATGAATTTTTGAATTTTTTTTTTTAACACCTCGATAGCCGCAATCGAAAAATATGAAAAAATTCCCAAAAATACGGTGTCAGATATAAAAAATGTTCGTGTAAAATTCATAATGTCTGGGCTTTTGCTTCAACCCATTTTTTAGCTTTCCGAGCAAAAAACAAATGAAAAAACTAAGAAGCATAGGTACTGTAGTCATAAATCGACTGACATAGTCGGTAAATAAAAATCGGTCAGAAGAACAGAGTCCAGAAAAAAATCGGAATGATAAATAACGTAAAAAAAAAATTTCAAACGAAAAAAATTAGATTGATAAAATAATTTCGGCCGTAGTACTTGGCAAGTTCGTACCATGAGAAATACATTACGTGATTCTACCTAAGCAAAAAACTCGCCAAGTACTACGGCCGAAATTATTTTTCAATCTAATTTTTTTCGTTTGAAATTTTTTTCTCCACGTTTTGTTTTATCTTGATTTTTTTTCTGGACTCTGTTCATTTGACTGATTTTTCTTTTTATACATTGGCGACTTTTTTCAATAATCAAGAGACAATGAAATACTTGTCCTATTATTGATATTATGCATTTTTGTGCTGAATGTAAATCATTCTCTATCTTGCCAATTTTTTAAGAATTTTGTACTTTTTTTCTGTGAAAACAAATGGAAACGGGGGTCAACAAATGTTCTTTGAGCCGATTTTTATTTTTGTACATTGGTGACTTTTTTCAATATTACTTGAAAATTTCCAAAAACCGTTCGCTATTATTAAGAATATTCAAGCTACTGTCTACAGTAGTAGTTCAATAGTAGTTTAGAGTGTACTGAACCTCACTAGACATCGTGCGCTTATTGTTAGTGCAGTTCGCAGCATTTTCAAATCTTCAATTAGGGTTTTCATCAACCGTGATAGAAAAATAACCACAAAAAAAATTACAAAATACACTTCAGAAAAATCCGAGAAATTTTTTTACAAAACTTGGTACTATGCATACAATATTTCGAGCAACAGTAAGTGACTACAGTACCTATGCTTCTTAGATTTTTCATTTGTTTTTTGCTCAGAAAGCTAAAAAATTGGTATAAGCAAAAGCCCAGACATTATGAATTTTACACGAACATTTTTTATATCTGACACTGTATTTTTGGGAATTTTTTCGTATTTTCCGATTGCGGCCATCGAGGTGTTCAAAAAAAAAAATTCAAAAATTTATGACGTGCTCAAATTTATTTTGAAAAATCTAAAAAAAAATTCTAATTGCTTCATAGACTGAGAGTTATAATAGGAAAAATCGGAAACCAGATTTGAGAGGTTAAGGGTCAGACCCAGGTCAAATTGGTATGGAATGTCCCATATGTTCCAGGCCATTTCACCTAATCCGAGATCCCGGCTATTTTCTATCTTTCTGAATTTTTTGTGAATTCATACTCCGTGAAAGGAATGTCAATGTTAATTTTTTCGATTTTGACCTGTTTTTTTTCTCACGAGTAAAAATGTCATTTTTATTCTTTTCAAAAAATGTCATTTTCATAATTTTTTGAAAACATTCATTATTTTATAAAATAACAAAGAAGAACAATCTAATTCCCTCCTCAAAATTATCCATAGGGCCTGTTTATTTTTTCTTCGATAGGCCTACAACGGTTTACTTTTTATTTGTGCATGAATTGACGGAAAAAAAAATCCTTTTTTGTTGCAATCACTGTTTTTTTTTTTTTTTTTTTTTTTTTTTTCAGGTAACGTTGACATGCACACTTTAAGGAGGTTGGCTACATACGACAATATGATAAGAATTTAATAAAATTTGGTGATAACATTCTTTAGCATCAAATACGATGACACAATTTTTTTCAATTTTTTCATCTGCATAGTTGTCGAATAATTGGAGTTTACAATACGCTAAAGATATACCTATATATATATCTGAATCCTATGCTTATGCATGTAATCTCTATTGTTCAATTACTCGAAAACTGTGTACAAGAAAAATCTTTAAAAATTTGTATATTCATATTTAATACTAAAGAATATAGTCACCAAATTTCATTAAATTATAATCATTTCGAATTTTCCAATGCTTTTAACACGGCAACATGGTTGCGAGTAGCCAACCTCCTTAAGCACCAAGTCGGACGTACGCATTTTTAGCAGTCTAAAATAGTTTTATTTTCTTTTTCTAGAAACAATAATTCTAACAACGAAGTATGTGGTTGTTCTATGGAGATGTCTATGGAGATTTGAATTCATGTTTTTTCTCGCGTTATTTATAAATATGTTTGATATACAGAATGACAGGATTGATTCACACAATGTCGGAAACACGAGATAAGTGGAATGGCGTAGAATATGTGGAAATATGTCAGAGATCTGAAACAAAAATTTCTATTGAACTAGTTACTTTGCAACACTCGAATTAATAACAATTAGTTTAGAAATTTGTTAATGCGTGGTACGTATGTCAATTATATCTGTTTAGTATAATAAGGATGGACAAGCAGTTATTTCGTCAATTATTGAAGATAATTCATCATTCACTATCGTATCGTTTCAAAACGATAAAACAGCAATGTGTTGTGTGATTTGCTTCGTGTATTGTTGCGAAGCATTGTTTTAAAAAAAATCCTGATAGAAAATGCTTAAGGTGATCTATTAGTTGCACGAGTGCGAGAGAGATAGCTGCAAAACAGATACACATTTTTCTCAGGCATCCTTGATATTTAGAGAAAAATAAAAGTTACACATTGTTCTCTGACGAAAAGGGAACAATGTGTAACTCTTCTTTCCTTTGAAAAATCAAACCTCGCTGAGAAAAACGTGCAGTAGGATTTTTACCGACCGCGAGACTGATAGATTACCTTAATAAAGAAAGCATCGCTTGAAAAATATTTCTGCGTACATTTTGTAAACAACAAACTTCGATTGTGACTCAATGTTAAAATAGAATTAAGAAAATTTTAATAATGTCGCACGTCTCTGTGATGCCTGAGCGGTCAGTATACGGATCGGGACACTTCCCATGGACGGTTTTTATCGTGCGGGTGGAGTCTCTTTGCCGTGTGCTGATTAGAGCTTATTGCATCCCAGCTGAGGAGGTGCCTTCCTAAGTCCTTCTGGTCACCAACCGAAGGGATAAGTCATGGTACCGGCTGTATTGGCAAGGTTTTCTGCAGTTTCCCTTTGCCTGTGGCAAATGCGATACAGTTAAGGATAAGTCGGCTGCAGCCGCATAAACAGGGGCGACAAAGAAGTGGTAGAGAAAGATTTCTAAGGCGATCTATCAGTTGCGGGAGTGCGACGAAGATGTCTAAAACGCAGACACAAGTTTTTCTTGGAGAGCGTACATATTTAAAGCTAAATGAAAATTACATTTTAATCTCTGCTGGGAATAGAACCACCTGTGAATAAATTTTTGTCGCACAGCAGAATCTTCAGGGACCAAACAACTGACAGATCCCCTTAAGCCCACACGGGCAAGAATGGACATTGTAATAAAAGAAAAAAAAATGCAAATGTAACGAGTTGTTACTAAAAGCTTATTGTATTGCAATAAAAAATGAATTCACAAAATGCAACAAGTTCGCCTGTTTTGCGCAATTATAATTCAATCCTCATTTTTGTTTTAAATCGTTTCGCCCTATTGTGAATTTCCCTTCCCGTATTTGCATGTATTGAGGATAAACTTTGCGTCTGGGTGTGGAATCGTAATGAATAAAATTACTTTTTTACACTATTTACATGATATAATTGCCTCGTGTCACGACAATTAATCCGTGGACAAAATAACCGCGACAATTGATACGCGGACAAAATAACCGTGGAACAAAAGAACGGCGACAATTGAACCGCATATGAATGTGATTGTGAATGTTAATGTGATACTGATTATATATTGATTACTGTGTATTATGATTTCATGATTATTGTGTGTATGATTTCAAGTGATTATGATAACTATGTATTATGATTTTTTCTGAATTCAACCGCATAATTGAACAGTTCTTACTGTGTATTATTATTTCAACGTGACTATGATTACTGTGTCTTGTGATGAATATCACGCTTAGTTTCTGTTTGTTCCTCCTTCATAAAGGAACCAAAATACTCCACTGTTCAAAATACTGTTCAAAATGCTTTGTATGTTTGTTTGGGTTTCTTAACATTTATTCGACTTAACGTTTGTTTTCTGTTTGGATGATGGTTTGCATGTTGGTTGTGTTCCTATTGAGGGGCGGAGGGGTCGGAGCGTAACTGCACTCTCTTTCCCGGAGGCAAGTGTCGAAATATTCTTGTCACTTGAATATCACTTGTTGTAATGATTGCTGTACAATTGTGGCGGTTATTTTGTCCGTGGATCAATTGTTACGGAACCAATTGCCTAATGTTATTCTTTTAAGATGGAGATATACATCCAGCATGGTCGGAAAAATCGATTTTATTTTTATTTTTTCGAAGCTTGAGGTCTCAAGAATAACTGGTGAAAATTGCAAGCGAGTATCTTAAAAAAAAAAAAAATTTACTGAAGAACTTGGAGAGCTGGGTGATGCATGGTTCCGAACTCGCCAAGTGCATAGGCCAATTTAAAAAAAAAATTTGATTCAATTTGCTGATTTCAAATTTTTTTTATACGTATTCCATACTCTTCTTGGCTACATTGAAAATTGGTTCGATGTTTTTTTTAAATTCATTAATATTGGGTGGTTACTTGATAATATCCGAGATGAATACTTGGCGTTCGGTTTTTATTTTTTTAAAGTGTTTTTCCACAGATTTCACTTCTTTTTGAAAAACGACGTTTATAAAAAATTATTTAATACCATGGTGCCTGTTTTTTTCAGGAAGCTCCGCCCCGCGAGCACCCGCTTAACCTTCGTCGCCTGCGACGCTCGTGGCCGAGTTGGATAATGTATTCCCTATTTTATTTATTTTTCACTAATAATTATAATCATATTGTTCATAATAATAAATGAAATAACGCCCACGAATACATATTTTACTTTTAAGGTGAGAGTCCTAGTTGGAATTTAAAAAAAAATCGATTTTTTTTCTTTCCATTTTCTCTAACTAGAATATCTTACGAGTATTTTCCGACCAGTTGCAAGTGAATCGGACCATTGTTCGTTGGAATATAAACTTTGAAGGACAAAGCTAACCGGCGATCTCTCGAAAATACCCGAGAGGCAAGGGTAGCTCGACGGCAGCACAAATTGGCAGCAGGTGCTGCTACTAAATTTTACGTACTCAAAATTTTGAACGCGTTTTCCTCGAAACCATGTTTTCGAAGTCGGTGATCACTATAACTCGAGAACGGCTTTACCGATCGGCTTCAAATTTATCTCACTTATGCTTTACATAGTTGCCCTCTGGTTGAACGAAGAATTTTTTTTATTTATGATAATTTTCTTTTTATGGTAAAAAAAATGAGTGGAATTGTGGTAAAACAAATATTTTTGACTTTCAACTTCTTCCATTACGGGAAAAATGGAAAATTTTTCAAAATCCTTCGTTCACTCGGAGCATTATACCCCCCCACCCCCTCTATTTTATTAGTTCCAAATAATCCACAGCAACGCGAGAGTGATTACTGCAACAAGTGTTTTTTGTGCAAGCCTCTCGGCCGGCGTATTTTTCAATATTTTTATTTGAAAAAATTATATCATTTACTTTAAATATATACCTTTCATATAAGAAAACCGTAGTTATGAATTATTTCATCCTCTCACCAAAAAAAATTAGAGACAAAGGCTTTTTTTTGAAAGGACTAACTAGTTCTCCCCGCTTAATTTACGGATAGGCGCAAAATCAGTATTTCATTTCTGAGAGAGCCGAGCAAGGAGCGAAACGGTAGTTAGAGAGAGCCAACGTTCGCAGAAGCGGTAGAAGGAAAGCGACGCACGTATATCTGTCTCTCTCGCAAGTGGCGCGCGATGGGTGGGGGTAAGCCGCGTTCAATGGACTAAGTGAAACGAGACGGGACAAATGTAGATAATCGCGCAAAGGACGTATGTCCAAAGGTCAACAAGGGGGACTCATCTTTCTGACTTCAAGAAAAACGCGTTCCCGAAACAACCGATCGGAAAAATGAAAAACTAGATTTCTGGCGATTGGTTGGATGGATTTACTTCGAACAAGGGCCAATCAAAAGGTAAAGGTAAAAAGAGATTTTTCGCCCAACTCGAATTTCCATGAGAGCGATTTGAAATCTTCATGACGTCATAAAATTGTCATATTTGAGTATGTAACAGTGCGGTAGAGCTCGCGCTGGCTTTTCTTTTTATTCTTTTCAATACTTGGCGTTGAGCCGCTACCGCGTCTCTGGAATTTTAGATAGAACAACTCCCAATCTGAAATTTCAAATATTTTCCTTACAAAAATTCATAAGAATAACCTTTTTTACGGTTCGTAGGTGTATATCTCTCCTTAATAGAGTCTCAACCATTTCAGGACAAATACTTGTGTACTACATAAGAATTCCTTGAAAATTTTGAATAATTCTGCAAATCAAAACTCGGTTTGATAGTTTTCACTATTATCTTTCCACAGTGCAATTTTTGGTTGAATTATTAATTATATGTTATAAGAAGCGTTCTGTCAGGGCCTGAAAAAATGATCTGCAAGGAACCATCTTTTTATACCCAGCAGAAAAATCAGTGCAGTCAATCCGTCGAATAAAGGGTCAACCGCGGTACATTTTGAGTTGACAGCATTTATCTTTTATTGCTGCGTCAGGGGTTTATCCGTGAGTATAACGCCGAGATTTCGGGGTCGAGGGTGTAATTGTCTTGCAAAGAATTGTTTCAAGTTATTTTTCTACAAAATTGATTTTTCTACAATTGCGATTTTTTGAATCACACTCCCCCCCTCCCCCGATTGTCTGCCTAACATAAATTAAGTTCACATAGAAAAAAAAATATGACTATCGAATTCGGAACCTATTTCTTCTTTGAAGTCGGTTCAAAATTAACGTCATCCACCACGTTTATAATTTTTTTCTTCTTTTTATTATTAAATTAGCCGTTCAGATTTCTGCATACATAGTCTTAAAACTTAGTTTCCATTACATCCGCTGATCGTGAAAAAAGAAAAATATATATCTATATGTATATTTATATCGTACTTATATTATTTACATCTCGTAATTTGATAGTCATGAGCATTGCAATTTTCAAACGCTTGGAAATTTTTTTTCTGTGTATCGTGAAATCTTTGTTTTGGAATCGGACAAAAATAACGATAATATATATGTAAATATATATGTTAATATGTACAGATTTCAACGGCAATGATATTTTATGTACAACGGGGCTTTTTTTTAATCTATTAATTTCATTTAACGAATATCAACGCGATGTCGGAGCAGTCTGATTTTTCTTTTTTCAATGAGTAATAATTATAGTTATCATTATCATTATTATCCACCAATCGGCAATTTTAAATACAATAAATTTCGTCCTGTATTGAATTTTGAAATACGAACTTGTTTTCATATCAGTTTCCTTTCATTTTCTTGTAAATTTGATTCTTAATTTTTGACTGAATAGTGAGTACGGGCCACATGTCGCATGTGGTTTTCTGTGTAATCGACATTTTTCATCTATGCGTTTTTTTGAAAAATGTTCGAATATTTTGCCAATATTTTTGTTTCCGACGTTTACGAAAAAAAAATTTCGAGTGAAAAAATTCTTATAGACTTTTTCAACATATTTTGATGGCTCCAGGATCTCATAATTTCGTACCATAGTTTGGGTCTCAAACCCACTGACCATCAAGTTACTCGAGATTTTTTTAGTTTATTGAAGGATTCCCGTGAAGGATTGATATTAAATTTCACCAGAAAAGTCCAAACTTTTTATCACTTTTTCATTGGTTTTGTGCGTGCGGTACAAAAAAACTCTTAATGAACGCCCAAATTCGATAGATTTATTTTTATAAATTTTTATATATGATGAAAAAAAAAATGTATACAAATATCGTGCAGTTATAAAAAGCAATTGTTCGCACGCGGACCCATTAGCGAATTGAGGAATTGTGTACTGTTGTCAATGAATTCGCATATAGAAAATCATTATTAATAATATTATTATTATTATTTTCGTCAATGATAATTCCTCAATAATGAATCGAGTTAAAAATATCGCCATCAGTCTATGTAGAGCAACAAACATGCGCCGTACTTTTGGGGAATGAAATAAAAAATAAAAAATAATAATAATAACATCAAAATCAAATAACGTCCGTTGCATTAGAAATATCGATTCGATTTTTGTCTTACAACCGTTACAATTCTCATATTTCTACAGATATATTTATATGTTGATTATCAAATATATGGTAAACAGTAATAATCTTTAAAAACTATTTCCGGTGGTATTTTTCGTATCTATAGGACACAGAAAAACTAAAGTGTACGTTAATAAAAAAAAATTAAAAAAAAAAAAAAAACTCTACAAACCAATGGTTCATTGCGCTAAAATCTTTAAAAATAATGATAATAAATACAAAAAAAACATGCTTAAAATGACGTTAAAAATTGGGATTGGATGCGTTTTGAAATAAATTGATTACAAAAAAAAAAAAAAAAAAAAAAAAAAAAAAAAAAAAAAAAAAAAAAAGAGGAAAAATATGAAAAATTAAAAAATAACGGTCGAATTGCAACGGCGCGTAATTTGCGAATGAATTATTTTGTCACACTTTTCGCACGGTCACTTAAAAAACTAATTGGTCTTAAAATTTGAGGTACTGGGGCTTTTTTACTATTTTTCTCGATGACGATTCGAGCCGCTTCGCCCTGCATCCGTGAACTCTTAAAGAACGTTCGAAAATTCTTCGTGAATAAAACTGAGATTTTTTATCATCGTTTTTCTCAATTTTCCACAGCGTTCACGATTTCATCTGTTTCCGAATGATCGAGATAACGGTTGCAGCTTTTTGTGAACTGAACTTTCATCCGGCGTAATCAGCCACGAGTCTAACTAAATACTTTTTTCATACTCACCATTTAAGAGTTCCTATATATCTAATACTTCTTTTAATGGCACCTTGGCTACCTCGAAGAAGATCCTGAAAATCCAAAATTCATCGTTATAATTCATTATAACTGAAGAAAATTTTCAAAAAAATTATCAATATATCATCATTGCATCGAAATTCAAGAAATATTTCATAACAGTAACAATGACAAACTCTTTCAGTTGTTTATTTGAACTAACAATTTTGGATTTTCTAACATTTGAGTTTTTCCGAAAAAAATAAAAGTTACACGTGGAAGCAACGTGAGACTTTTACTTGTCTTGCAATATTAAACCTGCCAGAATAAATCGCGCAGCTCAATTTTTACTGACCGAACAAGTGATAGAATACCTTAAGCCCACACACACGAGTAAGAATGGACATAATAATGGAAAAAAAATTAATATGTGACACATTGATACTAAAAGCTTTTGTCTTGCAATGAAAAATGATCATCTTAAGGTGATGGAGCAGTCGCTTTCTCGGAATGTGAGTGCGAGAGAGATAGCTGCAATTTTCGAAATTGGATATTTCCGACACGGTTTCACCAATAAAAAAAAGCCCCTGTCAGTCGATTTTTGCCACCATCCCGCGTGTGCTGACAGAGCCTTTTTTTGATTAGTCAAACGACATCGGAGAATTTTTGTTTCGAAAATCCGAGGTGACTGATCCATCATCTTAAGGAGGTTCATGCGTTAGGCTCGCGTTAGACAAGTTGCAAGTTCAATTGTTTAAAATTCGTATGAACCTTCTCAACACTAATACTCAACTGTGGATAAAATTTGAGAAAGTTTCACCGTCTAGAAATCGAGTTATTTGTTGTGAAAAATCGTCTTTTTTCATAACTCTCCATCTGACTTCATGTTAAAGTTGCCATTTTAAACACTGAATATCTCGACTACTAGACGGTGAAACCTTCTCAAATTTTTAACACATTATAATACGATGCTCAAGAAGATTGACGCAAAATTTGAAAAAATTATCTTGGAAGAAATTGTATTTGATGATTTTGCCGTTACTTTGTACATACTATTATAATTATAGCGCGTGAACCTCGTTGAGGAAACATATGCAGCTAAAAGCTTTGCGTGAGAAAAAAAATCTTTTTTTTATAAAACTACTGAAGTCTTAGGTAAAAAAAAAAATTGAATGGAGTGTCAAGGAAAACACACATTTTGATAAACCTTTACAGTTTTTTTTTTTTTTTTTTTTTTTTTTTTTTTTTCATTTGAGAAAATAAACGATACACGAGTATCACACAATGACGTAAAAAAACTCAGGAACGCTAACGGGTGTACCTTCGTAAAAAATTATTTGACAACAGAAATGAAGTTAGATATCAAAGATCTTACTCAAATCTTTAGTGTATCATAACCGATTTTTTTTCAAGTTTCATTTTTGACCAAAAGGCAACCTTTTTAAGAAAAAAAAATGAATATTATGGATTTTTTTAAAGATTTTCTTTTCACAAAATAGCGTCACGGTTGTGTCATTTTTTTTTCATTTAGAAAAAAAAACTTAGCAATACTTGTCGAGTGTGTTTTCGAATCTTTCGATCTGATGAGTTACGATTTTTAAAAAATCGCATTCCATTATTATTGTCGATTTCTATTTTTTTTTTTTTTTTTTTCTAACAAAATTAGCAAATCCTGAGTAAATTTGTAGAAATCCACAAACGAAATGAGTGATTTATTTTTTGACAAATATATTATTACTGAATAAGAGAAAAACGTTGAGTGTTGATAGTAAATATTTTTCTGAACTTACTTATGGCTGTATTTATTGCGTACTGTAGCGAGGGCGTCTTTGTGTTTTCTATGGAGTCCTTGATTAAGTACATTAGCAATATCTTTGATGTCCTCAAGTTTATATCCAGTGTAATATTCGAGCGTGGAGGTCCAACCACCGAGGTCTTTCATTTGGAGGGCGAGAAAAAGGGCCGCTGCGGCCATTTTACTGTCGCTGTACATAATCGTCGAGTAATCCATCAACGAGTACTCCAGGATGTAACGCGCCAGCGTCAACGTCGGCATCGACACTTTCGCGCACTGTTTACATATTTTCATTTTTATTAATTTTCGCCTCATGGATGACCGTACAAAATGCAAATATAAAATGAAGAGAAAACTTCCTCAACTTTGACTAATTTCGTGCTTCAATTTTTCAGGATTTTCAACACATACTTTCTGATTGGAAAATTTTGTTCCATTAAAATATTTCTTTTTCAGGAATACACAAAAAAAAAAATTAAGAACACAGCTATTTTCAAGATTTTTTGTAATGAATATTACCAGAGCTTTACCGAAGAATTGTTAAAAAAATTCATTAAATATTGTTTTCATGGATGTTTGACGAGAGATTCGACATTTATCAAACAATCCATTCTGCACGATGAGAAATTGTCCTGTTATTTATCACTTATTTTATAATTTTTTCATAACTTTTTGATATTAGTATTTTTATTATTGAAGAAAAATCGCTCAAAATATCCCGATATCGCCAAGTGTTTCATTTTTTTTTCTATTTATTGTCAATTTGCTGAGAGCCGAAATCCTCGTCGATTTAAATCTTTATTTGCACGAAGCTAAGTAGCTTCGAGAAAAAAAGAACTATTAAACCATTTTTGTTGTGCATCTTGAAAAACATATTTTCAACGAAATTTTGATTTTTCACGATACAATTGAGAATCTGAAAATATCCTTAACAGGGAGAAAAATAAACAGTGAATATAAACGAAATTATGACTACAAAAATGTAGTTTTTTAGGAAGCGATTATTAATTGTTAAAAATTTTGCACAAATCTATTTCAAGGGAAAAAATAACATAGAAATGCCAATCAAGAATAGTATTTCAATATTTTTTAACTAAAAAAAACTTCTTTCTTATCTTTTTTCAAAACTTTTTGTGCATTTTGCAAGATTGTCATCATCAAACGTCCACCGAATGCGAGAAAAGCCAATGGCGTGTAGTTAGACATTATTATTGCATTCGAGAAAATTTTTAGGCGGAATCTAGACTGGGCGATCTTTCGCAACCTTGACGTAAGATTTACGTTTGAAAAAATATGATTTATGGGCTGGGGTTAAGCAAAATTAGAATTAAGATTGAAAAAAATACAAACCCTGGCGTAGCGACGTAGAAACCTATAAGACAAGGGTATGCCAAGGTCAAAGTCGATTATTTTGAGCACGTTCATTTCCATCCTAATGAGTTCTCTTTGGGAATAAGCACCATCGCATATATACAAGAAATCCTCAACCATCGGAGGAATTCGTTCCTGTAACAGCATTCAAGTTTTCTTGTCAATTAAGGAGGTCGGAGCGTTAGACAAATTTCAAATTTAATTCTTTAAAATTCTTATGAACCTTCTCAACAATAATACCCAACTGTGGGTAAAATTTGAGAAAGTTTTACCGTCTAGAAATCAAGTTATTTGTTGTAAAAAATCGTCTTTTTTCGTAACTTCCCACAAGACCTTACGTTAAAGTTGCCATTTTAAACACTGAATATCTCGATTACTAGACGGTGAAACCTTCTCAATTTTTTTACACATTATAATACGACACTCAAGAAGATTGACGCAAAATTTCAAAAAACTATCTTGGAAAAATTGTATTTCATAATTTTGCCTTTACTTTGTATATACTATTATCATTATGGCGCTTCAACCTCATTAATTAAAATATGAAATGATAATGAATTATTATAGCCAATAATTATAATTTTTAAAAACTAGTTTCTACCTATATTTTCCGTTCAAAACAAGTTATCACGTTTTTGAAAACTTGCAGAAAGAAAAATCCTCAAGTTTTTTCAAATGCATTATTGAACATGAAATATGGGAAAAAAATAGTTTAAAAATTTAAGAAAAAAAAAAAAAAAAACAATATATTTTTCAAAAATGGTAAAGAAAAAAAAATAGTAAATACGTTGAAAAAAATAAGGAAAGAAAAAAAATCATGAAATGTGATGTAGCAATGTTTCTTACGTCAAATTTGCTAGCAATGAAAAGACTGGCGGCACCAAGTAATTGAAGAGTTTCCTTGCCAACGGTGACTTTGGTAAGATAGAGATCGACCAATTTGACGGCAAGGTACAGAGTCTCGTGATTTAATTCGAACGATTCTTGAACTTCGACCATCCAATCAACGAGCAACGATCTCATCCATCTCGAGAGGCAAACCTGTCTCTCCATGTAATCGCTGATGGGGAAAAATTGTTCCCGTTCCTTTAGATAATCGAATATTTCGCTCGCATATTGGGAGACTTGATAAGGATCGCGCCAATTTTCGGCATCAAAATCCCATTGAACACCTGGTGGCAATTTTCGATCGGGAACCGCGTCCAATCTTTCGGCTATCGACGGTTCTTCGGCCGCCGTACTCGATACTTTTTCGCTATCTTCTAATTCATTTCTAGTCTTGTCATCTTCCACTTTGCTTTCAATCTATAAAAATTATTATTCCAATAATAACAATAATAATAACGATATAAATAAACAAAAAGTCCATTTTTCTCCTTCCATTCAATTGTTATATTTTTACATATGTATCATTTTATCAATTTCTATCTTTCTCAATTTACCGCTCGTAAGATTTGGAGAAAAAAGTCTCAAACTCAAAGTTTCAAATACTCGTTGTTTTTTTTTTTTTTTTTTTTTTTTAAGCGAAAAACTTGGACAAAATTGCGAAATCTTTGAGACTGCACGCAGTTTGAAAAAGGTAAAAATTGAGAAAATTCAAGTTCGAATAATTGATTTTTAATGGTAACGAATAAAAATAATAAAATGAATTCACCTTATTGGTTGCCTTGGTTGCTTTTTTAGCACTGTCTTCGAGAACTTCCTCTAAAGCGCTCACGTACAACGAACTGTCCTCAGATTTTTCAAGATCT
The DNA here is from genome assembly GCA_948107755.1 of Campoletis raptor. Taxonomy (NCBI): domain Eukaryota; kingdom Metazoa; phylum Arthropoda; class Insecta; order Hymenoptera; family Ichneumonidae; genus Campoletis; species Campoletis raptor. The sequence continues at coordinate 4,866,057 of OX403630.1, read as the reverse complement.
AAGCTACGACGAGTGTTTATGCTTGTCTTGTTTGTCAAATCGACTTTTTCCTCGTCCTTAAGAATACTTTTGGTCCTCGTTGTTATTTTTGTTTTAGCAGATACATTATCCACCCGTACATTTATTTTTTCCAAACCTCTCGCTTGATTGTTCTGGACCAATGGTTTTATTTGTGTTATCGATGCTTTCTTCACCAATTTTTTTGGCTCCTGGTGCTGTACACCAAAAGATTTACCGATAGCCTGCAATTTTTTCAGAATTATTCATCTTTCCCATGATATACTATGGTGTTTGAAGTATGATTTCTATAAAAGGCACTTTTTTCAAGTTTCTATCGTCAATACGATGTTGAAGTTTGCATCGTTGGAATGCAACGAAATTCTGTTTTTTCTTGAGCAAAGCTCAGTATTCTCATTCAAAATCGGTGGAAAATTTTGTCATGGTTTTTTAGAATTAAACAAACAATAAATAGAAATAGTATTTTTCGTTGGACCCCAATGTTGCAAATTCCAGTGTTATTCGATAACAATCATCGAAAACTCAGCAAATTGATGCATTTCTTTACCAGATAAGTATTCAAGTGGCTCTTCGTACAAACAAAAATGTTTTTTTTGCAATTTTCAATCATTAAAAAGGATAAATGGTCTTTTGATGAGATAACGAATATTTTGATGTCTTTGATAGACAATGAATTTTCCTTCTAAACAAAGCGTGAAAAAGGCAGGGGGAATGGAACAAGGTGGAGAAAAAGACGGCTATAATATTCTTGAAATGTATCGAAAGATGTGGCGACGTCTTAACACTGAGCGTTGAAAAAATAAAGTTTAACGTCAAGTTTTCCTTCTGGCTCTCATCGTTTTCGTACATGAGAAATAAATCAATGGAATATTTTATAGGTGAATGTTTTTTCGTTTTTTATTTTTGTCACTCACATTTGTAATATTTCCTAACGCCGATCGCTTGGTCGTTTTGTCTTTGAGAGGCGAAGCATCTGCTTTTCTTTTAATCCGCGGATCTTTTATAACGGCGGATGGTTTGGTCAGGGCATTGGTTGACAATGCCTTTTGATTGCGCGTCGTAATCCCTCGTCGGGTCGTCATCGCCGGTGCATTCGGTTTATTTTGTGCATTTAGCACTTTTGTAGGTGCCATTTTATTCTCTCTCCGTCGAAGGTATAAAACAAAAACCTTCTATTCCTCGTGTTTTCCTGCAATTTATTTTTCAAACATGATTTTAAAAAACGCGTATGCTCGATTATGCGCGATAACAAAATAAAAGTACTCAATTTCGTTGATAAAAAATTTGTTAATTCAATAATTCGTGTATCGAAGTTGAAATTGTGTTTTGCACAAAATTCAGAAATATTCAAAATTGTGCAATGCGTACTTTTTGATATTTAAAATTGACGGTAAAAATTGGTTGAAATTTGTTGAAATGGACGGTAAAAAAAAAAAATTTCTAAAATCATAATTTTCTTATCGGTTAGCGGAAAGTCTTTGATATTAAACTCGAAATTTTAGTTGAATATAGAAAAAAAGGAATTGAAAAACGAGCAAGTTTGGAATTGGGAAAAGAGGATGGGAATTCGTTGTAAAAATAGCAGAAGCAAAAATGATAAAATTATCAGTTGATAAAAAATAAAGCAAAAACCCGATCGAATGGAGAAGATATTTGAGGCTAAAAAATGAGTAAAGCTGACACCAAAGAAGAAAGTCAACAGTGGTGCAAGAAACGGATAGTAAAGTTGGTACAATAAATGTAAAAAGTTCGATGCTAATGCAAAAAAAGAGAATTTGCGTTGATTAAAACAAAAAAATTTTTGAAAAAAATACGAAAGAACGATTTCAAAAATCCATAAGAGCGATAAAACAGTATCAAAAAGTCGACATATGATACAAACACGATGCCATACTTTGCCGTTTTTTTTATAGGACCAACGCGACCGCAATTTGGCCAAAAATGGTCGATATTAAAGGTTATGTCATAAATTTTCGAAAAAGCGTCAACCGAACACGATGTTCAGTCATAAAACTGAAAATATATGACAATTTTGATGAGAAAGCGCGTTACCGATGCTTACGAAGTTGCAGTTCCGAAAACAGTAATCGAAGCTTGAAAAACGCGGGAATGCTTTTCTCACACGCGGATTAACGAGAAATGGAATATTTCTAGACAAACTCGGAAGAAAAAGTATTTCAACGGAAATTCGGAGTAAGGGGTGTCTCAGGGTTCTTCTTTAAGAAAGAATATCAAACAAACACGAAGTCAGAAAGTCCACCATTTTTTCCGACGTGCCATAAACGGTTCCCCCCGAGGCACGATTAACCAGTTTTCCGCGCCTCCCGAAATAACGAAATTTCATTTTTTCCTTTATTTTTTCGTAAGCATACACGATTTACCTGCGATTTTATTTTAGCCGTTTTCCCACTCCAAGAGGACGTTAAATTTAACATTCACGAAGAGTATGACGAAAAATAAGTTGCTTTTATTCCTCGCACCGATACGTTACATTTACTTCCCGTCCGTCCTGCTAGGAACAACTGCTGCTCGAGTTGACGCTGGTTCAAAATATTACAGTTACGGTTGAGCTTTCCTACCATTGGTTGAGACGGTTGAGCCGCCGACCAATCTAACGATGCGTTGCTAAACTACCGTCGCCCTATCTGTGAGTTTTTATCGACACTGTTCGTATTCCTTCGGTTACGGTATCAGACGGTATTAGTTACCGTTCGTCGCTTCTGTTATATTTCAATTACCGCAGAAATGTAAGAAAATTAAAAAAAATTATTGACATATTTAATTGTATCAATATTTCGTTATCGACTATATATATTTTGTGAATGAAAATATGTTTCTGTTTAATTCTGTGTTTTGTTTTCATACATCATGCCAAGTTTCTTTTTATCCTTTTCGAAATGTGTCGTATTTAGAAAATTTATTGGTACATGAGGTTATAAAACTTATATTCCGATGATATTGTCGATTACTTTTGTCACCGCATACCTGTCAGTTTGACATGCATATAAACAAAGCAAAAAACGTATCTTCGTTGAGTCCACAATTTTAATTGACTTAATTTATTTTTGCGAATATCTCAGCCGATAAAAATAAAATGAAATGTGCTATTGTACTTGACCAACTGCGAAATTATTTTCAAGTGAATAACGAACGATCGGAACGATAGAATAACCAGTAAACTTAGTTTTTGTTTTTTCATTCATTCATGGCTGTTGTGATTTCTGAGATTTCTGATGAAAGTATGTTTTGTTGTTTACGGCGAGCACGGTCTTACATACAGGTCTGGAAACTAATAGGGTGGGGAGTGACTCAGATAATGAGGCAAAAACGTCGTTCTCGTTTTCGCCACATGCAGCGCTGCCACCTTGGGGTGAGCCAATCATGAATCAGATGCGAACAGCTGTGTAATGGTGGTGATTTTTCGAAATCATGAATACTGAATAGCATTTTATGCAGCTATGCGAACGGAAAATAATTTAGTTTGCCGTTACTGAACTCATAATGAGTTCAACTATTTTTATTGAAGCATAAAAAGCCTTAAACTTTTAAGCGAACAGAATTTATAAATATCAAGCATGGGCATACAACTTTTGACACAGTAAATTGACTTCAATCTTAAAATGTGACATAGCATCGTGGTAGAGATCTCGCCTACACCGTAGATGATGCGGGATCGATTCCCTTTTAACTATTTTTTTTTGGTATTTTATTTTCTTCATCTATACCGTTCTTTTATTCGCTATTTAATCCCTCTGGTGATATTCTTTGCTTTTTTCTTGCTAATTAACTTTTTTCAGTTGATTGCATTTCTCGTTGTTGGTACTTTATTTTTTATCATTGTATCAATTATTTTTCTTTTGTTTAGTTTCCTATCACTGATCGCGTAACGAGTTAATAACTATTTTCTATTAGATAAATAAAATCCTCAAGCTTTTGAGTAAACGAAATCTATAAATATCAAGCGAGGGGTCACAACTTTTGAGACGGTATTATGCTTATTGTAATAATCTGTGGCAGAGCATCGTGGTAGAGATTTGTACTGACACGTAGACAATTCGAGTTCGATTCCCTTTGAAATACAATTTTTATTTTTCATTATCAATGTCTTTTTTTGCTATTTATTCACTCCACTATTTACTTACTATATTGTTTGCTTTTTTTCTTTGTAAACAATGTATTTCAGTTGATTGCGTTTCTTGTTTGTTGGTATTTCATCTTGTTTCTTTGCATGATTTTTTTTTCTCATAATTTCTGTATTCCATTCCGACATTCAGTGCATACTAAGAGGTTAACTAACGCCATATATTTATATCTGTCATACCCCTGCGTGATGGCGCCCCTAGCGGATCAATCGCAAACTAAGGTTTGTGCCTCACTAACGGTGACACTCCCCACCACTGAAAAGTGGCGGAGTTTCCAGACCTGTATGTAAGACCGTGACGGCGAGTGACGTGAAAATACAAGTACGCTTTCGTACCTAACCTCAAATAAATGTATTGTTATACATTACAAAATTGCTGCATCACAGATCTGTAGAATATAATGAGGATCGCAGATGCGCCGATTTTTATTATTCAACGTGTATTTAACAACGATTACTGTTGCTTGATGTTCAAAGTGGTTAGAATTTCTGTTTGATGCAGCAATAAATAGGTTCCAAATTATTAGTTCGCGTTGATCGATAATTGGAAGTGATTTAAAAAATGCAGGAAGAACGATTGATAATTAAATATGTTGCGAAAAAAAATTGTTTTGTTTATCTGCCGGAAACTTTGACAAAAAGGTTGGATTCTCAGGTAGGTAGCAACAGTAAATATTCATTGATCATTAGCTAGTGTGTGTATCATATTTTCACTCGACTGTGCGCTGGCTGGGCAAGAATCAACTTATTATTACTGGTCAAAAATTAGAATAATTTTTATTTCGCCACGAATATTGTCAAGAGTAATAAAAAAAAAGTAAAAAAAGTAAAAGAGTAGTAAAAAAAAGAGTAAGAAAAGAGAATAAAATTGTCAAGAGTGATAAAAATGGTTGATTTAGACACGAAATTGAAATTCTCGTTTATTAGTAGAACTCATATATTTTCCGTCATCGAAAGGTTTCGCAAGGACGTAATTGTCGGCAGAATACAGTCGTTACAGTCGATAAGTATGCGGTGCAATCCCTACGAAAAAGTAAAGATCCACTTTTCATTTGATACGTTTGGCAATGTGTCGCTGTCGAAAACGGTTTTATTTATTTATTCGAATCTCTCGAATTTATCATCAGAATGAAACAAATTGAATTTCGCGTAAATGTATAATGCAAATACGACATTTCTTGTGACTTATTGCAATTTGGAAAAAAATAAATGCTTTTTCTAACAGATTCGGCGGTTTCACGGCAAAGGAGCACTCTTCATTACCGTCTGCTAAACTCATGCCTTGCCGTCAATTCTCAAATGTGTTTCTCGAAACAAGCGATTCAATAGAAAAAAGGAAAGGGAAGGGAAGGGAAGTGAGAAGTGAGAAAAAGAAAAAAAATTCTTAATAATAATAAAAACAAGAATAACAGTAATAACAAAGAATATACATATATAAGTGGATATATAAACCACAAAACAAACATGTATTATCAAAGAGACAAGAATTTGAAAAAACCGAAATAGCAACTTGGTCCGATCAAGGAAGAAGAGGGGAGAAGAGAGAAAATAATAACAAAATGACAGGGGAAAATTTACAATAAGCCTTCAAACTCAGTCACAATAGACCGACCTTCAATCAAAAAGAAAAGAAAGAAAAAAATGAAAAAAAAAAAAAAAAATCTGAATAACAAGACCCTAGAAAATGCAGACAACAACATCTAGTGACGACATACACAAACGCTACATCGAGCGTTGGCCGATATGTTTTTACTGGTGGCCAGGTTGGATCGCCCCGACCAATGGCGGGCCCAACCAAAAGACAGAAAGAAGAAGAAGAAGAAACAAGCGATTCGTTGCCAAATTTGGCAACGAATCGTTTGTTTCTTCTGGAATTTCTCATAATTTAGGAATTTCTCATAATTTAATTTTTAGGAAGATAACTTCCTAAAAATTATGAGAAATTCCATTTTTCGGCCTTTCTGCCGATTTTAACGTTCAATATCCCCTCCAAACATAAGTTGACGCCATTTCTTTATTATTTTGATAGGAAATCTTTAAAGTTACATTTATAAAAAGGGTTTTTAATACGCAATTGTTTTTTTTTTTTTTTTTTTTCCCAATACATGATAGGTTAGATATTGCCACTAGACTAATAGTAAATTTGGTGAGATTTGATGTTAAAAATATTGGTCAACAGTTTGTCGACCTACGTTAAATTTCCTGCCCAAAAACAACAGAATTTTTCATTTTCAAATTTTTGACTAAATAAGCGCTCCCGTAACTGCAAATCCTTGCACACAATGGGACTGGTCATTAAAGGTGATCTGTCAGTCGTTCGGTCGGAAAAAATTCTACTGCACGGTTTTCTCAGTGACGCTTGATTTTCCGAATAAAATAAGCGTTACACGTTGTTCTCTTTTCGTCAGAGAACAATATGTAACTTTTATTTTTCTCGAAATAATAAGGATGTCCGAGAAAAGTGCATATTTCCTACTTTGCAGTTATCTCTCTAGCACTCATGCAACTGATAGATCACCTTAACGCGCAGTTGCATGATATCAATATATGAATTGTCAGAAGTCGACAACGATGTTCTTCGGACTATCGGTATATTCTGCCGGCACATTTTCTAAATAGACAACTCTAAATTGAAACTCATACAGACTCATGCAGAAATAGTCTAGCAAGTCTAGCTGATAAAAACTTGTAACCGAGAAACACCTTCTATCAGCTGATTACAGTCAATCGTATAATTCCCGTTTTTTTCTTTTCACCTTGCGGGCAGTCGGGGTACTGAAAAATGTAATCCACCGACATAATCACCATAGAATTTCTCTATCGGAAACAGCTTCACTATGACAACTCCACCGTAAATAAATATTTAATTTAATAACATCTCTACCACACCCGCCGATACCATCACTTATTATAAGAAGATGTCCATATGATCTCCACAGCAGAAAGTGCAGACTGGACTCATACAAACATCTCTACCATATAAAACGTGGGTTGGGTATCCTTAGTAAATAAATATTGAATCCAAGAATAAACGATATCATGCTTAAGATCGGAAAAAGAGGTAAAAAATTCACCCAATGATTTTTTTAATATTTTTGAATAAAAAGTCCGCTTAACGACGAAAATTTTAACCGCCGATCCATTCGATTATGTCAATTTTTCAAGCAGATATTCAAAAATAAAAAATAAAATTGAAAATTTTTCAAACATACCTGGTAAATAAATTTTTTGAGATATGAATTTCTAAAAAATTAAGTAAGTTCCTTTCAATGAGGTTCGAAAGGAAAAAAATTAACAAAATAAACAGTGCGAAGGTTAACCAGTAGCCGATTTGGCGTGGAATGCACCTGATATATTTGACTAATCTATTTTTAATGTTAAGCGACAGTGTGTGCAGTCAACTGAAGTGCTGCGACTTCTTTGTAGACAAGTCAAAGAAAAGTATCAAATATATAAGTAATGGTTGTTTCCCCGGGGTCAAATTGACCCAAAAGACCCAAAAGCAGTAACCTCGCGTTACTTGGCTCTCAGTGGGGGCAGCAGTGTTCACTCTGGGTTGAACAGACATGATGGTAGTAACCAAACGTTGGTTGGCCACCGGTAGTGGAAACTGTGTGTAGCCGGGGTCCTACAGACCCAAATGGCATAGTACTCACGCATTCAGCGATGACCAGTAGGGGCAGCTGCGTATGTCCCGAGTTCTACAGACCCGATAGCATTACTCAGCTACCAGTAGATGTAGCGGTGTTTGACGGTGTTAAGGAGGTTGGCTACACACAACAATGTTGCCGTGTTAAAAGCATAGGAAAATTCGAAATGTTTAGAATTTAATGAAATTTGGTGAGCATATTCTTTAGTATTAAATATGAATATACACATTTTTAAAGATTTTTCTTCTACATAGTTTTCGCGTAATTGAACAATAGAGTTTACATACATAAGCATATTAGGATTCAGATGTATATAGGTATATCTTTAGCATATTGTAAACTCCAATTATTCGACAACTATAATGCAGACGAAAAATTTGAAAAAATTTGTGTCATCGTATTTGATGCTAAAAAATGTTATCACCAAATTTTATTAAATTCTTATCATATTGTCGTATGTAGCCAACCTCCTTAACGTAGTAGCTACGCGTTACTTATGGCCTCACTCACTACTTCGTGGTGAAATTGTTATCCTTTGAGAGTCTCTTGAGAAATGAAATGAGCGGTGCATCAATATTTTTCAAAAATCACGGATTAGACTCGTTAAAATAGTTATACGATATAATGACACTAAATTTACAGTACCGACGATTAGTAAATACAGTTTCACGATTTCATGTTTTCATCGATTTTAAGGAGCTTAATCCATAATTTTCCAAAAATTCCGATGTACCACTGCTTACTTAGTTTCTTGAGAGATTTTCAACAAATTAACAATGTCAATTGTTTTTGTAGCTACTCCGTTGCAATCTTCCAGAAAATAGTTAGATGGGCAAAAAGAATTCAGTGGAAAAATACTTCTAAGAAGTCGAAAATCATAGCAAACACTGAGAAAGCCCAACCCGAGGCCCAACCTGATAAAATAACCATCACATTCTTGTTATAATAAAGAAATGAAATACTGCTTAGATTTTCCAAGTTGATTTCTTTTTCATTCTACACAGAAGTTAGTATCTCTACAAAGTAATTCATTCAAAACTTGTTATGTCCGGTTAATTAAAAAAAATGGCACTATCATTGAAACGTTTTTTTTTTTCTATTTTTCTATAAAAATCGTCCGAACCATTCGAAGATGATCTATTTTTTTAGAATTGATTTATTATTATTTTTATCCTTTATTAAAACGGTCGAGCGTTACGGATGAATATTCAGACAATCTGGAAGTGATAGAGAGAGTTATCACGATTCATGCGCGGGCAGAACTACTATTTTTATTCCGGTTACAGTCTTCGGCGTGGAACGGCCCAGAAACAGGGCATTTCTTGAAAAATCTGCAAAAGATAATACGTCCCCCTGCGAATAATTGCAAATCAAATTTTCGTTAATATTGATCATTGATAATTTTGCCCCAGCGCATATGCAGACGCTGCTTATTGCCCAGACGCAAGTAGACATTTGCTTCGTTCTGTCACCATGCATCTATATGCATGTACTGAGAACCATTGCTCAGGTGCCCGAGGACAATGCAAATCCTCACAGGAATCCCCAATAAAGTGGATTATCCACATTTATGAGGAGGGTATTAAACGGTACAGCTAGAGTGAGTCGAAGGTACAAAACGATATATAGAAATGCGGAATCGTCTTTCTGCCAAGGTTTGAAAAGGAAAGTATTAATGCCAAGAGTATGGCGCGGTATATATATCTTCGGCGTTAATGTTTTTCTTTTCAGTGCTTGGCTTCATAGTGTGTATTTTTTTAAAAATAATTCTCAAGACTAGTATAATTGTGGGCAAATATTTGGTTCCATTTTTCTTTACAATATTGAAACAGATTCACATTATATAGTTAAAAAAAAGGACCAAACATTTTCCCCTAACCGCATTAAGCTAAAAATTTATGAAAAAAAATGATGGTTTCGTTAAAAAAATTATGAAGATAATCGAAGGGGTCTATTACCGTGGAAAAGGACTTTTTTCTACTTAGAATTGGAAAAACTGATTAGAGTAATGTTTTGATCATTTTTTACATGTGAGAAATCGATCGAAGCGATTGGACGAGGGACTCAAAACTTTCTTTTTGGAATGCAATTGTATACAATTCTGATAAATTCACTATTTACAGAGCAGGTAGCAAGGCACGATACTTGTTTACTCGTCAACGATGACTAAGCGTTGGTTCAAAATTCATACCGGGCACAACAGCATTTTCAGCGACCTGTTTAGAACTACAAAAATGTTTCTTATTTATATTTTATGAAATACATCTTTTTTTGAGAACTTTGCAGATAAGTATATATAAACTTGATGCTCGTTATAAAGTGAAAAAAAACGTGAAAAAAGTATGTCTTAAAAGCGAAGTAGTGTTGACAATCAGTGTACAGGGTTTTTTTTGCCAAATTCGTAAACGTAAACTGAACTAACTATTGAATTTGCAATGTAAATTTTTGCACATAAATTAACTCTACTCATTACGACAACCAATTTACTTAATTTTCAGCACATATGCTCTTTAGTTATCTCTCTCATACTCGCACAACTAATAGCGCCCATTAACTAAAGAATGATGGACCTTGAGACAAAATATGAAAAGGGAAAATTTCTTTACTTTTTTACCCCGAATTCACTGCAATTTTTCAGATTTTTTTCAATATCAATTGGATGATTCTTCGAGTTGCGATGAGAGTGTTTCAAACAAATTTCGAATTAATATTACGTGCCATATTATGCTTGAGTTGAGGGCAAAAACACCAACCAATCCAGTTAGACCCATGTAATTTTGAAAAAATGAAAAATGGCATAAACTTAAAAAAAAAAAAAAATTGAGCTTATGTCACCCTGTGAAAAACAAATGATGAAAAGTTTTCCACAAGTATTTGTAATGGTAAGAACCGCGGGTAGGGACCACGTGGGTCCCTAGAGCACCTAGATCTCAAGGATCCTTTGTCCTGACCCGCCCAAACTCAACGATCCTTCCCCTTAAAGGAGGTGCGGCTTCTTTTCCGCTTGTCACTGGTATGATTCCCCTGACCGGAGCTTGGCGCGTCCCACCAGGTGTCGGCGTTGGAACAGCTATAGTTATGGTTCGCACATCCTATATCTGGACCTACGTCTTCGTCCTTTTTCGCTTTTATCTGACGAGCCTACGGTCGGGAAAATCACACCGGAGACACCTTATCCTGTGTTTCTTCTTTATTGGTCACCGCTAACGAAGGCATTGACCCTGCCTTGGACCTACTTTTTTACGTGGGTTCCGAACCACCATGTGCAATAATACAGAAAAGATACATTTCCACAAGGCCACGTGCCTAATTTTTGACAGCCAAGTAATAGACCAGAAATTACAACAGTCAAAAGTTCGTGTAGGGTGAAAAAAAATGGTGAAAGGTATTCGAAACAATGTTTTAATTTTAAACGCGATTTTAATTATTTTCCTCCAAAATTTAACTGCGTCGAAGGACAGTTTAGGAGGACACTTTTATCGACCGCGAGCCTGATAGATTTCCTCAACGCTGTTGATGGGAGTTTTACAATTGATACTAACAAATGATAGAAACGTTATCGAATAGAACATTTTTACGGTTGGATTGTCGCAAAATAATTTTATTCGCGGTGCAGCTGTTATGCATGCTTGACATACTTCTGATGGAAATATGATATGATATTCATGCTGTTAAGGTAATCTATCTGTTTCACGATCGGTAAAAATCCTAGTGCACGTTTTTCTCAGCGAGGTTTTATTTTCCAGAGAAAATAAGAGTTACACGTTGTTCTTTTTTCGTCAGAGAACAATGTGTAACTTTTATTTCTCTCGAAATATCAAGGATGTCTGAGAAAAATGTGTATCTGTTTTGCAGCAAACTCTCTCGCACTCATGCAACTGATAGATCACCTCAAAAATTATAGGTAAAATTTATAAATTTATGGATTATGTCGACAGAGTAAGAACTAACAAACCTATTTATTACTGATCGTTGATATAAATATCACGGTAGTTTATTGTTGTTGTAAATTTTTCATTTAGGTACACTCGATAGTGATAGTAATATATAAATGGCTCACTGTTTCAACTTTTTTTTTACTGATAGTCGATAATTGTTAGTCCATGATGTCATTTTATGTCCAAATCAATACTGACCGACGTGTCGTCAGTGCAAGAACGAGGTCTTGTTTTTCGATTTCAAGTTTTTCGACGCACTCACAACTCTACCAAAATTCAATTGTGCGAAAAAAAGTCCTGTAACAACTCGAATCCACAACACTACTCTACCGAACGTAAAACTCTACCTGAAAAACAATATCCCAGCAAACCAAAGCTGGCGTTCAAAAACGTCGAACGTTAGACTAACGCCATATTCCGGACTGTTCTAACGTAAATAACGTAGGATTCTATGTCGCCATTTGCAGCGTTTTCTAACGTCAGTGAGTAACGTTACCGAGTAACGTGATGTTGACGCAAATATCGCGCCATTCAGGGCTGCTGTAGAGCAGCAGCCTAGCGGCAGAGTCTGGCACAATCCTGGCGTTAGCTTTTAACATGAAAGTAGCGTTCGGTTTGAATAGCATTCATTTATTATGAATAATTATAATTTATTATAAATTATTTATTATTATTTATTCATCAATTATTATTTTATTTATTCATCATTCATTATATATTATTCATTTATTAATTATTTTTTGTTTATTTATTTCATAATTTGTCATGTATGTGTATCATCAATTGACCAAACAAACTATGCGAATAATGCTGTTCAGACCGAACTCTACTTTCATGATACAATAGTCCAGTCAAATTAGAATAAGTTCTATTCAAATGGGCCACCCACTTGCCAATTTTTTTATAGGTAGTTAGGACCTGTAGGAACATAGTCCTAAGTTTTCGTAAAAATCCGAGTTGCATTTTAGCAATAAAAAATTATTAAAAATTGAAAATTCGCTATTTTTGAGTTATTTTTTTGAAACGTGTTTTATCAAAAAAAGTTTCCAATAAAAGTTGTTCATCTAAACGTCCTCTATAAAAAAGGTCCTGTGAAAAAATTAGCTAACATTGTTAATTAAGCAGTTAATTGCAATTGAAATGCAAAAATCCCGATTTCTTTGTTGTAACCGCAATTGATTGTTTAAGAATCTATCGATTCCAAGTTCATATATATAAATCTGGCGTGTTTCTGGCGTTGCTTGGTTTGCTGGGATGTATAATAGATAACACGACCAACTCATAACAACTCGACCAAAAGCAAATTCTATCAGAACATATGTCTATCGGTAAATAATAAGCCATGACAGCACAGTACCATGAGAATTAACGATTTGTTGGTAAGGTAGCTTTTTCAAGAACTTGTTGGTAAAATAGCTTTTTCAAGGGTAACGACTTCTCCCTACAATTGAACACATGAACACATCCATACTCCAGACAAATTAAATTATAACATGTCTACCAGTGACAATTCTACTACGAAAATTCACTATCTGATAACATCTCTACCGTATAAGATCTCTATAACATGACATGTTTACCATATGGTAAGGTAGGTTTTCCGAAGATAACAACGTTTGCTAACGATTTCAACGCGGAAGCTATATATAAAACTGGCCAGGCCATTATGACTTTCGTACTTTTTTTTCGAATTGTTGGTCGTTTGTTCTTTTTTGCTCACTTAATTGAAATATTTGTTCATGTATATTTTTCGAGGAACAAACAAAATAAAAAAACAGCGCCAAGTTGCCCGATTTTTAAAATTTTTTATCCAATTCTATTTTCTCCAATGTCAGTCGATTCTAAATCGTTTGTGCATCAATTGATAATAATCTAATCCACATATTTGTCCACTCGTAATTTTCCTATAAATAGAATATTACACAACAAGGGCAGAAAGTTTGAGATTCCTGCACTGCGCATCATGATGCCCGAGGCGAAGCCGAGGGCCATGATGCCAGTCTTTCACCCAAACAATATACCCAGTAAACCATATGGTCGTATTATGATAGGTATTCCGAAGAAAGAAAAACAAAAAAATAAAAAATTACCCCGCGTTATACGTATTCATCAGGTAATCAATTTATGTGGAAACTTGGATACCAGACATTTTATTCCGATTGAACGGCTTCTTAAGGTAATACTGTAGTTTAGGGGATCGAAAGTATCTTCGCTTACCTTTTTAAAAGAGAAAAAATAATATTTTTTTCAAAACTTTTCCGTAAATATTTTCGTACATTTGAATAAGACAATTTTTTTAAATTCTTTAATGGGAGGAATCATCAACTTTTTAACAAATCAATGGAGCCCCTCGCCATTCACGGTTCAGTTCATCGAAAAGTGGGTCTCGTAATTCTTGCCTAGAACAAAAAAACAATAAGGTTCTTAAACGCACTTTTTCACTAGAGACTAGAGCAAAAAATAAAATTGGTTCCTTAAATAGTCTAAACAAAAACACTGCTTTGACAAAAATCCTATTTTGATCAATTGAATTCAAAATTGAAATTGGAATGATGAAAAGTTATTTATGTTTGTAAAATAACTCTTCCCTTGGATTATTGTTTGAAAAAATGAAAATTTCAGGCAAACGGTCTGAAACTATCACATAACAACAGTGATTATTACGTATCTTGGCGTTCCATACCTGGACTCGATGACAAATTATGGATTAGCGCTACATTTGCTCGTACTCTCAATATTGAAGAAGGAAATGAAGTTATCGTCTCGTCAGTGTTAAATCCACCTTATCTATCTTCAATTACCGTTACACCGTGGAACATTGAGGACTGGGACATTGTGGTAGGTTTTATTTTTTTTATTTTTCCATTCACTATAGTTATTTGGTTATGAGGCGATCCTCAGTGCTCTGCTTTCGAGCAAAGAAAAAGTAGTTATCTGAATAAGAGGACCGTCAAAATTTTCAAATGTATCAACAATGACTCATTACGCCTTAAGGGTTCCATCCCTACAATATTCTTTTTCTCCGAACGCAAACCCTGCTTCTTGGTCGCAGACGACTCAATTTCCTTTTTACCGAAACAAATGTTCATCGCATGCGATAGAAAAGCTTTAAGTATCGACCACTCTCTTTCTTATTTGATCAAGAAGAGAATGATGGATAGTAAAGACGCATTTTGCGAGTATTTCATGATGAAAACCCTCTAAAATGAAATAAGTTTTGTAAAAAAGCAAATCAATGCATTTTTTTTGCACTGAAAAAGCATTGGATCCTTTTCGAACACGTAGTAAATAGGGGGCTGATATTAAGAATATTCATTTTACAAAGCTCATCATGGACATACATTTTCCAGGCATACCAAGCTGATAGAATTCAATCAGTCCTATTGGATCAAATAAGTTTGGTAGCAAAAAATCAGTCGATTGTGGTGTGGATATCCAAGGGTTTATCAATAACATTATCCGTCGGTAAGACTCTCGGTATAAAAGATTACATTAACTTAACAATAATATTATCATTGAGGTAGAGATCGAAGGTAACAATTTGTAAGATCGACGATAATAGAATCGATAACAGTCCAGTCGGAATGTAAAACCAATGGGCATTCTGACCTAGCATATCACCAATTTTTCTATGGGTAGTATGGGGCCTCCCGAATATGCCCTTTGTTTTTCGTAAAAATCCGAGTTGCATTTTGTCCAAGAGAAATCGTTTAAACAATGAAAACAATTTTTCGGCTTGAAATTCAACATTTAGTTTGTTCACAAGCTCCAATACATAGGAGAGAAATGTATTTTTCTCCTCAAGGTTATCCTCAAAATACTCATTCATGAAGAAGAAAATTAATGCATTCCAGTTCTCTAAAACGTGATCGACAGCCGCCTGTAAAATTGATAAACAAAATTGATTGTAGAACAATTTTGATAAAGTATTAGTACATTAAAAGTTGGCTTAAGCAGTGAGCTTAGATTTTAGGAGCAGGTGCTTTTTCTCGAAGATCGCGAATTGTAGCTAAAATATTCGACGTAGGTCGATAAATCTTGCACGACTATTTCGGGGAAGCAGTTGCCCACGTCATGTCTAGATTTGAAATCGATATGTTTATTAATTGCACAGAAAATTTGAAAAAAGTCAAATAAGAAAAACATAGTTTCATTGCAATTTACGGTTAAACTAACAAAGATACGTAATTTTTTCATAGAACCTATTTTGTCGAAGAAGCGTCGATACGACCTGTAAAAAAATTGGCAATATGCTAGGTCAAAATGCAGCAGTCGGTCGATATTTTGTACATTCCGACTCGACTACACCGACGCGCAAGATTTATTGGTCTACCTTATCTGGTGGTAGAACCGAAAACTGAATAGCCGACTGAATTAAGAAAAGTGCTATTTCCATTGCTTTGAGAAAAACTAAAGTTTTCTTCCTGTTATCTAGATGGAATCAGTCCCGATTTTGCTTATGGAAAAATCGGCGATCGTACAGAAGTTCACGTCGAAATGCCGAGACGTGAAAAAAGTTTTCCGAAAGACAATTTACCGACTGTCAATAACTTTGGGTTCAGCGTATCTAATTTTTTGAACGGCATTACACGCGTTAAGGAAATGTGCAAATGGAACCAAATTAACGAAAATTTAAGCGATATTCAATCTTATAAAAAAAATAACGAACATTCCGTGGTACCCGAGGTTTTTCGAGTATACAATGAATCGACAGTAAAAGAATTTTATTCTACCGACCTTTGCGGTTTGCCAAATGGTTCTCCGTATGATGTTTACGTGCACGAATCCTGTGCACCGAAAGATTTTCAAATTTCTCACAATGCAAGAAGCCGTTTGTACAAAATTCGAAAAATTCGGGAAGATCGTCAATATGTCAATACAACGAGTACTAATTTTTTGCAAACTGATTCTTCAGTACCCAAGCAGTCTATGGAATTAGTAGTTAGATTATTCATCATAAAAACAAAACTTCATTGCATTTTACCGGAAAAATCGAATTTTAACTCCATGAAATCAGTCCACAATAAAATTTATGTCTCGATGAATTTGAGACGTAACTTGCATTTGGCAATCGGTAGTAAAGTGCTCTTAGAACCTCTTCCATATGTTGAGCAGTCGGTAACTTCGATCGAAATACTTCCGTCGACTCGATCGGTAACAAATCAAAAATTCAAAGATTTTGTTCTCGAAAAATTGTATGACGACGAAATCCTGGTGAACTTTCGTTCGAGAATATATTTTGAAGATGGAACGAGCTGTATGGTACTTTGTTCACCTGAGCAATATTCATACTTGCTCATCAATACGGTTGGGTTAAAAAATATTGTTATAAATGTGAATAATGCTGCTACGGCTGATACAGAATATCCGACCGTCAACTCCGAGGAAATTGAAGAGATTAATCTAGCCACCATTTCCCTACTGTAAGTAACGGAGAAAATTATCATTGCTATTATTGACTATCAAGGACGGCGAAATCTTGCTGAGAAACTTTCCATGTTTGAATCGACTTTGTAAATATCGGTACTATAAAAATACTTACGGTATCCCAAATCAAACGGTCAATATCGTAAACTTGATCGTCGATCGAATTCCCAGTCGTAAAAAGTCTTGCATCGGTTTTTAACCAGGTTCACTCCCAATGAGTCATTACTTATCGAAATTGTACGCCACGCGTTTTTTAATGTGCTTACAGCCGAAACCGTTGGAATCAGAGCTAATCTTATGAGAACAATTTTTTACCATATGGAACTATCTACCTATCTATCATTAGGAAACTAAAGATTTCTTATTCCTTGAGATGAGCCAATAAAATATTTGGTCTCGAGGGTCGATGCCCCATGAGATGTTCCTGCGTCATGATTTATCTCGAACGATTTTGGCAGCATGCGCAATAAAGAGCGCACCTTCTCAAACTTTCATATTTGAGGAAGTTCATCTGGTTATCGACTTAACAAACAGTTATTAATTTATAAAATTGAATACCGTTATTAGTACCTACAAATTCATATGTTAAAATTTTGAACCCTGAAAATACTTTATTCGTGAGAAATTAATAAAAACAGATTTCCTCAATTAACACGGTTCCTTATAGATTACAGTGGATTATTCGTCTGTATACAAGAAATTTGAAAACATTGACAAACAGTTTCAGAAGAAATTTCTAATGTCGATGAAAAAATATCTAAAGAACGTTTGTACGGCCTCCAAAAATCAATTAGATACTTACGAGGTTTAGAATAAATGAATTTAGCCTGAAAACGGAGGTTAAACCGGTCAAACTTTGGAGGTTAAACACGCTGAATAGGATGAGCAGACTACGTTAGTCACAGCAGTTTTTTATTTTGACTTGCTCGGTACCAGATGATCTTCCTTAATCACAAGGAAGCCTGATCAAGAAACACTACTGGACTCTTTGATTCGGAATTTGTATCGCTCCTGAGTGCAAGTTGCGGTAATCGTTTTTTGCTGCGGGACAGCCGTGTTTCAAGATTACGAAAATAATTACGAACAAAAATTGCTTTCATATTTTTTATCAATGTTTTGCTACATTTCTCAATTATTTTAACCTAAAAATACCTTTAATATAATAATTTTCATGACCAAGGGGGGGTCGGTAAAAATCCGAAAAGGGTGTACCCAGGAAGTGGAATAAAAAATAAATAAATAAATAAAATAATTTTCATGACCATGGTATCTCAATGCTCTTCTTTCATTCCGTCCAACTTCATAAGAAAAACATGGCCATTGTTGTTACTGCTGATCATGTAAAATTTCAGGCCTCTTCAATCAATAATTGCCGAATGCAGAACTGTTCTCGAGCTAAGTCTCGGTCTCGATGATACTCAAAACTTTCGTTATGAACCAGGAAATGTTCTCATTTGTGGCGATGTTGGCGTTGGAAAAACCACTCTTTCCAAAATATTACGACACATGATGCAAAAAACACCGTTTTTTGTACACGTAAATACTATTGAGTGTAGAGCTTTAAAAGGCAAGATGCTCCCATTATCTACGCCATTGCAAAAAATGTAATACTTTTTATCATAGACTTATTGATGTCAAATCTTAAAATTATTGTAGGTAAAAGAGCCGAAGCAATGCATAAAATATTATCTGCCGCTATGGTCGATTGTGTATATCATCAACCGTCGATATTAATTTTGGACGATATTGAAAGCATCACGAGTTCACCATCTGGCGAGGAAGAAAATACCCCGGATGCAATGAACGCCTCGAGGTGTGTTGATAAAAATAAACAATTCAATTTTATAAAAAAGTTCCTATTTAAAAAATTCTTTAATTTATTTCAGAATATTGGATCTCATTTTCAATATATCTGCTGAGTATCAATTTTCGCATTATGTTTCCATTATTGCAACATGCACTAACATTAATAAAATTGGGCCTAAATTGAGATCACCACGAGGTGTCCATCTGTTTCGAATAGTTTTGACAATACCCGATCTTGAAAAAGTAAGTAGTTTCTTGATGCCAGTAATATCATTTTTTATGAGTCTAAAAAAAAAAAAAGTTTTATATTCGGCGTTAAGGAGCATCGGATCGATATTTTAAGGCTTGCTCTGCAAAATCATATACACGTGCCAGAAGCAATGAATTGGGATTATTACGGGAATAAGACTGAGGGATGGGTGGCGCAGGATCTTATCGATTTTGCTGAAAAAGCATCATTCGCTTCATGGAAACGCCACGGTATGATTATACTTGAAGCTAATATGCTCGACGATGTGCTTCTTGAACGTTTTTTTAGTTTACGACAAAAATCGTCTCTTTACTCTTACCAACTTCGCAGAAATTATTAACCACGAATCCATTTATGACAAAATAATTAAACTACCAAAAGAATATGTTCAAAATTTGTCTATAGGGGGAGAGGTCCATAATCATGCCGTCAGGTTAAATGGTTCTCCTTTGTTTTACCGTGACTCCTAGTATTTCCTTGTTGAATTTACCCTTGAGCATTTGGAATGAATATCTTGGATTTTATCCTAACGTAAGACTAACTTGTTCGGAGGTTTAAATTTCCTTTCAACTTTTGTACTTATGAGTAGAAATTTTTATAATGTGTTCGGACACACGGCAAGTTTTGTTGGGAAACATTTGATTACTTCTTGATAATAATTTAGCATCATTTTCGGTCCCGAAAGGTCGAAAGGGCATTTGGAGTATAATGATCCCTATTTCTAGCTGCTGTGTCTGTTTGAAATAGGGGCGCGACGAATGAGCTGTTCTGTGGCTATCAATAATAATGAAGAACTCTCTTGTGTCTCTTATCTCGGTGATAGTGTCGAAAATGTTTGCAAAACATTATTAATATTGTTCATTTTCTGTTTTTTGTTCGTCGGTTTTTTTTGTTTGTTGGTTATTTTGAAAAGTGTGGCATCGCTCGAAATACATTTAAAAAAATTCTACATTTTAATAAACATAAAATACTCCCCATACTTATTTTGGGAAAATTCCTTGTTAAATGATCCCCAGAGATCCTTCTGGACATAAGGTCGTCCATGACGATTATTAGCATACGTTTAGAAAAAAAATAGGTGGCCACAGAGTAATGTAAAAATATAATTTAGTGTTAGTCAATAAGTTACTGTAAAGCTGGGCTAATGAAAAGTTTTACAAGTTAACCGAAAATGTTTTTATTCGTTACTTATACAGTCACAGATTTCATAAACAATGTTCTTTATGGTTTTTCCAGTAAAAAATCAATCTGAGGAACCTCTCACTTTGACCGAAGAGGATTTATCCGAAACTTTGAAAAATTACAAAACAATATCTCTGCACGGTGTGCAATTGTACAAAAACTCCGGTCACGATTGGTCGAATATTGGTGGCTTGAGAAACGTCAAGGAAGTTCTTACGCAATTGTTGAAATGGCCAATGCAATATCCGGAATTGTATCGTAACGCACCGATAAAGAATCAAAATGGTGTGCTTTTATACGGCATGCCTGGCACCGGCAAAACGATTTTGGCTGGTGCAATCGCCAAAGAGTGCGGTGTAAATTTGATCAGCGTTAAGGTACTGTTTCACACAAGTGAACATTTAAGAAAAAATCTCCAATTTTTTATATCAATTGCAGGGACCCGAATTATTGTCGAAATACATCGGAGCCAGTGAAGAAGCAGTTCGAAACGTTTTCGAAAAGTCAGTATCACAAATTTATATGCTTTAACAATGTTTTTTTTTTTTTTTTTTTAAATTTCATACTGTACGCTAAGTAATGTTTATGTTTATTCAGGGCTCGTCGTGCGAAGCCGTGTGTCTTATTCTTCGATGAATTCGATAGCTTGGCTCCAAGGTTAGTAATGTAATTAGTAATTAATCAAATAATAATTAGTAAGTAATCCTTTCTTAAAAATGATTAAATAATTAATTAAATAAATAATTAAATTTATTAATTAAATTAAATAAATAATTAAATTAATTAAGTAAATAATTAAATAATAATTAGTAAGTAATCCTTTCTTAAAACAGACATATGGTCGAACTCGAAAATATCGAAATAGGTCGAAACTTGAAGCCGCTATCGGTCCCCATGGATACGTTTGTTCATTATTTATTTATTCGTTGCCGTGGATTTGTTTATTCACTGCCAATCATGCAGCCAATGAATCCTCCCATCGCTAAGACATCAGTCCATAAGATATCCGTCTCTGTAATGCTGCAGTCCCGTCCCCATATTGTATCTTTCACTCTTATGGACAAGTCCCTGTTACCGATGTATGATTTGAACATTCCGATCATCTACTTGTCGTAAATACGAATTTATCATATAAATTCGTAAAGGAAAATCTTTATTACTCGAGTTCCAATTCACGTGGTGACAAACAATTTTAATTAATTATGATGGAGAGCTTTTTATCCATCACGCTTCTTCCTTTCTCAATTTTGCGAATCTCTCTTGCTTGTGTTTTTCTCTTGTCGTCATGGTCCCGAAAACAATCGAGTCTCCGGTTCCTTATTTTTGATCATCCAATCGTTCGAGGGACTCGTACATGCGAAGATGTCAATTTCGTCATCATGCTGTTTCTGGACTCAATAATGCCTCTATCATTTGTTTTTTTTTCTCTATCTGTCGAGTACTATTCGATTGTTCTTTAAACCTTCGAAATATCTGTTTTTCGTTACGTTCGATTTACTCGAATTGTTAGTTTGGATCTAGTAAAGAGTTTGCATTTGTGATTCCTTACAACATCTACAGGACAGTCAACTTTGAAGAACTTCTTTACAATCATTTAGAAGTCATTAAGGAGGTACGATCCTTACGTCGAATCAAACTTTTGGACTCGAAATTTTTGTATTGCGTAAATTAACACTTCATTTACTCATTCCCGAAATTTTCACAATATTGACCGTTTCATTTTTGATTAATAAAATTGAAAAGCTGAGGATTTTTAATTACGAAAGCATATCGTCTTATGGTGAAAATTGATATGAAGTTTGATGATCACACTTTTGTTACTCACGTAACTAACTAAAATCATTGGGAAACATCAATTTTCAGTAGATTAAGGGGTAACACCACTATAGCGTCAGCAAGAAAGGCCTAACTTTGATCATTTTTTTTGAGCATATGGGTTAAGTGATCAGGTTTCTCTATTGAGGGTTTATTCAACACATATTGAAGTATGAGTATGAGTTTTTATTTAATCCAAAAACGGCTATGTTCTTCTTTAGATAATATGATTGTGAAGCTGCTTTTTCCACCCAGTTGGAAAAAGTTAGTTTCGACAAAAACGCATCTGAAGTTATACAAGTATATAAATTAATTAATTTTTGAAGATTCGCGGCGGCAAGATTGAAAATTGAACCTGTTACAATTTTTTTTGACCATAGGACCAATTGGAAAAAAGAGAAAACATTTTTCCAAAATCCTAGAGTGGTGTTACCCGTTAAACGTAATAAAAATCAAAATTTAGAACTTCACGGTATAGATCGAGAATATTATTGTTCAGACCTATTTTTTTACACTAATTATTGGTTACGATTATTGATTGTGAAGATTTTTTTTTTACTGACGCTCGTTCGCGTCTTCGAGCAACCTATCGTTCCTACGGTGGACATTTCTGGTAGACAAAACAACGGCAGAAAAGTCAACTCGTGAAACATGTTAGGATTTTTGAAGACAGGACCCCTAAAAAACAAAATCATGATTCTTTTTCCATTGCATTTTTTTTCTTAATGTTCCTGCGTACACTTTCGGTGTACACTTCGGATTGTTTTAACCAATCACGAACCAATGTCGAAAGAAACGAATGAATGTGTACATCGCTATTCAGTCAATAATATACCATCAATTATGCATAAGACTTCGTCTGAAAAGGTTTTTTCGGCACCTTTCGAGTGAAAACCCGGGTCTTCACGTCCGGCCAATATTTCACGCCTTTATTGCTGTCACAAAATTCTGAAAAAATTCATGCTATTGCTTGAAACATAAACTTGAGGTATCCATTGTAAAAATTTTGAAAATTTTATCTTTTCATAAATTTTTCGTTGAGTAAATAAATAAATTTGGGAAAATATTTTGATTCACTAAAAAAATTGTTACTCAAAGAAAAATGAAGATAGCACGATTTTCCAAATTGCAAATTAAAGGTGAATAGTATAGCTTTACGAAAAATAGTACATTACGATACGCGTGACGTAAGTTGCCTATTACTGCACAGCGTGAAGTTAGCACCGTGCATTAATAGCAAGTGTGACATAAACCCGCCCTGGATCGACGTGACGGGGAGGAAGGGGGGGGGCGCCGATTGAGATTACTATTTTAAAAATTTATTTTAAAAGAAAAAAATCAAATATTATTACAACAGAATAAAATTTCAAAGTATCCATGAATGTTTATTTCTTTTATAGCTTGGCATAACAATAGATTAGACAATGGGGATGAGCTTTATTATTTATACTCATATAATTAAAACAAGAGTCCAGGTACCACACTAATTCAGCAATCGCTTTCCTCAGTCTGCACACTTTTATTTTCGGTGGTAAACGTTTGGGTGACGGTGCAATTATTAAAGACAACATTGCCGCAAGGGCCATTTATGGTTATATTGCAATTATTGAACGTGTAATTCAGTCGAGCAGGCCCTTCCTCTTCAGTAGAGGTCTGAAAATACAATCCTATATCCGGATGATACAAATAAGTTTCTTTTGCTTGGTTCGTTTCGATCGAAGTGGAAGGGGTAGGAGATGAAAATGCACTTGAGGCTGGAACGGTATTATTTTCTTTTGAGGCGCCTTTATCTACGTTGACCCTGGAAGTCGATGATTCTGGCTCTGGTTCCCTAGGAACGATGTTGTCTCTCGGTCGTTATTCGCTATCTCCATTCCGTTTGTTATTTGCTTACATATTCTTTTTTTATTCCGTATGGAGTCCGCGATATATCCAAATCCGACTGTGGCCGATTTCCAGCCTTCGTGTCGCTGCAAAGCCGTTATATCGGCACCTGCATCAACTAGAAGTGTTGCCGAAGTCCGGCAGAAACAGTGCCCCATAAAATTTTGCGGGTCAGGCAAATTCAGGTACTCGGCGATGTCCCCGGGGATCGATCCGAATTTGTTTATGCCGACAGCCTGTTGGCAGCAAATTCCCTTTGCAAATCGAAGGAAAAATCGATCGTTGGCACAATTTTGGGGTCTTTTTGGCATGTACTTCCAGCAGAATTAGTACAGCTCGTTCGTAATCGTGAAAGATCTCGGCACGAAGTTTTTTGTCTTCGGGATTTGAACCAGAAGAACATTGTCGTCTACTTTTTTCACATTACCGACAGTGATGTTCACAAACTCTTTTCGCCGCAATGCCCCAGAAATTCCAAAGATAAGAGCCACCTGGGAATAATTTTTTACGATAAATGATTGGAGTCACAGCAAAAATAAAATGATGTAAATTATTAAATTTTCTCTTACCTTTTCGCATGAATATGTATCGTCCGGTGCTTCGTTCAAAAACTTCGAAATATTTTCGTGTGAAAACACGCACGATTTTTTTGGGCGATACCCGAAACTATTTCTTTTTAAAAATGCGGTCAATTTTTTATATCGACTAATTTCAATGTTGTCGTACGTGTTTATCATCGTCTTCAACATTAAATAATGCCCATAAACTCGATGGAGAGTATTTTTTTGATAAATGGGCAAAATATGCGAGCAGCACGTCTTCGCAAAAAGAATTGGAGTTGTTCTCTTTTCGCCATTTTTTAAATGCATTATACGCTGCTGTATATAATCGTTTCGATTTTGTGGGCAACAAATTCAATGTCACCGATTTCGCAACTTCCTTTATTGCGTCCGGAACAATTTCACTGTTCTCATCTTCACTGAGTTCATTATCCGAACTGGCCATCGTTGACCGAATGATACGATTTTCGCGAAAGGAATTATAGCTGACTGTTTCTCTTTGTTTTGGCTGTCACTGAAAATCGCTAACCTATCCCTAATTTGTCATTTGTTTGCTGTGAATTTTCAAATTTCAAATGACATTTAAATATGTTTTCTTTTATTTTTTTTACATGAGTGAAGTTGTTCAATTCATTTATGCACCGTGCAGAAATAGGCAACTTTATAGGTCACGGAAAAGCGTACGTAAATTGCGGGTTCAGGTCACACTGTGCTATAAAAAAAGTGTATTAGTTAGTTAATCCTAATTCACGCAGTGTGCACAACACATAACGCGGTGTTCTCCGCACACGGGCTTTTGACATTTTACACAACAATATAGTGTTTCACGATCAGCCTCGAATTTGCAATAGTAACGCCGCTTCCTTTTTGCTAATCGGTCCAATCCCAGCGCTGGTCTCACTTCATTTTCGGCTGCTAACAAGATGTCGCGAATGTTATTTACCAAAGATTTTTGCAATCCTGGCACAGTTGCAGGCTGTTGGAGATGCGGCTTGATGAGCGACACAGCGAGTTCTTTCAAAAATTCCCTGCGAGTTTTTAAATCGTTTTCCGGTAGGAAATTATATAATATGCTGGCGTTAACACTGGCCTAATCTAGCATGCCCAAAAAAATTTTTTTTTTTCAGGCATACTGGAGAATCAGTGATGCAAAAAACACGATAAAACAAAAAAAAAAGAATTTTCACCAACCAACCTTTTTACTACACGCCGTCTGAAAACCTGTGTATTTGGTGTCCACCCGAAAATTCGTGTGCTCGTCACGACGGTAGGTATTAAAATTTTGAAACTTGGGCGTCAGGTCCCCCTCCTATATAACTTTTTTTAGGGACAATAGGGAGACTCCGCCTTTCCCCTATTTTTCAGGTACAGACCCAAACAGTTTTCGCTCGGGCACGAAATACCCAGGTTTTCAGACGAAGTGATAACTTAATGTCAATAATTTTTTTTCGGTAGAATGTTCATCAACGATGTTAGAAACCCAGGAATACGATTGAATATTAATTTTGTATGGTTAAAAAGCTATTTTTTTGACAGTCTGCCACATAGCGAGCTCTTATACTCGTGATGGGTAAGTCAGCGTCATTGTGGCGGGCACGCCATTGATATAGGGAGCTGGAAAAAATTTTAACCGTGATTGTACTAGTGAATAGTAGAGAGCGCATTTTTTTCTTATAAGCAGCACGTTTTTTGATATTCGTTCATGTGTACTATCTTGTGCAATTATCAAATTCTGACCCAATCGGTGGTGTGCAAAGTATGCGGTGTTTTTGGTTGAAAATACCGCATTTTGTGGTAATCAGTAATCACATTGGTTCCATCATTTTTAACCCGTAGACACCACACGGGTGCAAATTCGCACAAGCGAAAATTTTGGTGGTCTAGAACTTTCTACCTGCGTGTCCCAGGGACTTCCCCTCCCTCCTACGACGAATATGCTTAACAGTACGCCCTTCGATCGAGTACGGCATTGATGCCAGATGTGTCTCAGTCTTTTTCCTAGCAAGACCGTTATCCCGAACGAGTGCAAATTTGCACCCGTGTGGTTACATTGGAAGTTCAGTGCGGTCCTTTTTTTTATATTCGCGTGTTTTTCTTTTCCAAAGTGAGTGGAATTTCTTACAAAGTAAGTATCTAGTATCTACTATTATAAACATTAATTATAGTTTGATATGTAATGTTATATTCATACTAAGTGCTACGTAATAATGTCATAACAATGCGTTTCGGCCGTAGAAATCCTATTTTTCCGCTTCAGTTATATTCTATGAATCAAGCGTTAATCAACGCTTGTATGCTACATACTATGATTGACACAAATAAAAAATTGAGCCGGTACAACTTTTCGAAAAAATTATCCAGCAATTTGACAGAGCCACAGTTGAGACGTCGCTTGGAAAACAGCTCCTTGCGCATTTCCATCAAGAGCTTAATTCCGCAGATCTTGAGGGAGGATCGACCGCCATTATGAGGCTTCCAAATAATTAAAGACGAATCTCGCGCTCGATGCGCATTTTGTGATCGTCAAAACGCCACGCATACATGACTGAAATGTCACACCTGCCGGCGACAAGTGTGTGACGGGCACCGGTCGGGATTGTGTTTGGAGTGTGCCTCAAAATCAAATTGAAACAATTATCAATGTTATTTCCATTCTGTATTTCTCTATAATATTACGAATCATCGATAACTATGTTCAATAAAATGAAAAAAATACATAAAAAAATACCGATGTAGACGTTTTTATTTGCTAAAAATTTATGTAATTTTTAGGCACGCTTAAAAAATCGTTGACTTCTCATAATCATTCCGTATTTTTTTTTCCGCGAATATGAATCATTCTTTTTCATTATCTTGAATCATTATCTTAATTAGTATTTAATTATTCATTAGTATTTAATTATAATTAATTAGTATTAATTAGTATGTAATATCTTAATTAGTATTTAAATGGCGTTAAAACAACAGAATAACAGATTTTCAAAACTTTTGTCTTCAATTTGGCTATTTTTTTTGTGGAAAAACTGATTTTTTCCTTTTTTTAATTATTGGAATGAATTACCCAGGATTCGCCACCCCTTAAAAGTATCCTATGAGTTTCCATTCCGTACAATTGTCGATGAGACAGAACATTTTGAAAACTCGAAGTGCAAATTCGCACCCGTGTGGTAAGTGTGTAACCTCAAACGGGGTGTGGTGTCTACGGGTTAAAACTGCCAAAAAATAAAAATCGGCAACGTATAAGTTATGAGACGATCTATTAATCGGTGATAACTGAAAAGCACATTCACGTTTCTTTCGGTAACAATTGACATTTCGAGAAAATCCAAAGTTACGCCCTTTGGTGAAAGGAGAACTTTTATTTTTCTCAACAACTCGACAACGTGTTAGAGAAAGGTCTGAAAAATGATTTTCACTACAGATCGCCTCAACGATGTAAATCGTACGTATGGATGTAATCCGTACATGTAAATGACTGTACCCTGTCTTCTGCAATGGGTCGTAATGAGACTTTCTACGAGTTGACTAATTTGGCAGGCCCAGATATCCATGAAAAAATCCGTTGCCCTTGATATGAGAATTGACGCTGCAAGTTACTAGAATGTATGGGTGAATCACCAAAAAATGTGTATTTCCAGACGTGGTCACGACAGCACTGGGGTTACCGATCGTGTTGTCAACCAGCTGTTGACGCAATTGGATGGGGTAGAAGGTCGAGAAGGGGTCGCGATCGTCGCAGCGTCTTCCAGGCCTGACTTACTCGATCCGGCTCTTCTTCGACCTGGTCGCTTAGACAAATCATTATTGTGTCCATTGCCTGACGATGTAAGTGTTTTTATACAGTATGGCGAAGGGGTGCCGATAAAAAGCTTTGCCATTTGAGGCCTGCTTGGAGCTCCTAGCCCAATTGAGGCATTTGGATTTCCTCTTTTTTCCTTTTATGTTGAATCTTACATTTGCATTTCTAACTTTATTTCTAGAACGACAAGGAAATAATTCTCAACGTTTTGTGCAAAGCTCAAGGTATCGATACGAAAAATCTTGATTTAAAGGATCTTGCTAAGCGATCGTCCGGCTTTACGGGCGCCGATCTCAACGCTGTTTTAACGCAAGCCAAATATGACGCATTAGACGGTGTGCTCTCGAATGTCTTACCCGTAAGTACAACATTCCATAATTATACCGGTTTTCAGGGTAACCGCGCGTTTTGACGTTTTTCACTTGGTACTTAAGAGTACATGCAAACACTAATTTCCTGTGGATGGCAGCAGTCATCGAAATGCATTATAATCTCAATATTCTAAAACATTGAAAATTAGTTCTGAATCAAACGGTATTTTGAGGAAGAAAACTATACGTTTGAATGAAAAAAATTCTTCGAATAAGATCAATTGAAGGAACTTTTTTCTTCTTTGTAGTGTACATGCCTTTACTTTATTTATTTTAACAAGTTCGTCATTCAGATTTTTACTGTTTACAGCTATGATTACATCCTTTTCCAATAAGTACATTTTGAAAATAATCATCTTCAACTGTTCCATTATGCTACAAAGCTTTTTTAATTTTTTATTCATATTCCACCACCTTAATCTCACTGACGTTCAATAAAACATATGTTTGCACTCTGGTAATTAATCTGCAATTGAATTGGTACAATTGGTACGAAGGTTGGAAACCTTTTGGTTGGTTGGAGGACCAACCAACAAAATGATTACACAGCTTAATCTATAGAGATATCTATTCCAATTACATGTTCTAATTCCAATTACATGTTGATATAACGTGTTACGAATATGCTTGAAAAACTCTAGAAGAAATTCTAAGTACTTTTGGTAATGCAGCCTGAAAACTCGAAGGGCTCCGTCCTAACGCGTTCTTCTTCGTCTTCTTCTTTTTACTGCTTGTTGGCTATCTCCCTCTTTATAGGGAATGCCCCACCTGTCCTAATGCGTTGCGAGCATCTAGGTTCTGCCAACACTTGAAGTTGGCTTACGTTCCTGAGAAATAACAAAATCTGACAGAGGGTTATGAAAAAAAGTAACTCAATCAATAAGTGTGCAAAAAATGTTGATTAATATGACTCCCAAAACTGTGAGCGTAGTTTCCTCAAAACTTCATTTTCGAAACTGGTGTAAGCAAAAACTCCATAAATAATTAATCGATCTTCATATAATTTTGCACGCGTTTGAATATCAATATTATCTAGTACGCCCTAACAGATTCAATAAAATGAAAAAATTAAGAAAGTTCTTTTTTCATGATAAAAAACGGCAAAATTTGGTGTAAAATTCGACCGTTTCTTTTCCAAAGTGTGGCCATTCGAAAATTTCAATCTTTCGGATTTATAACAAGTTCACGCGCAAGTACTGTTCAGAATAAATTAAAGAGAAAAATTGTCTCAGATCAATACAGCAGAGGCTAGAACCTACGGCATCTGACTGTTGAAGCCATGACTTTGCTGGCAAACACCAAAATTTTTTTTGAACACTATAAAAGAAAGTAAGAAAAAAATTCAATTGAAAAATAGAATTTAAAAACCAATAACACATATTTTTCAACGTGAAAATCCAAACATTTCTTACTTAAAAAATGAACAAAATTTTTCAATTATTTGAACGATCTACATGTATTTTTCCTCATAATTCAAACACGATTATAACCTCGACCAAATATATTATGTATTGCGAGCAATACACCTGGCGATAGGCACGTAAAAAATGTTGAATTACTTAGTATTCCAAAGCTCCCTATTGCTGTATTTAATACAAAGTGTGTATCATGTTCCAACAATTCGTAGTAACCTTAGAATTAAATGATATTTGCATATCTTGGCCGTGGAGTTTCTGAAGCAGGTAGAGCGTAATTATGATACTATCATTAGCGATCTTACACGACTAGATTATGGGAGGTTATGCGAGTGTACGTGTATGTGTGCGTGTCATGTAACTAAGGAAGCACAGGGAGCTTTATTAGCGCAAGCCCAACAACCCCATCTCGCTCCACTTGATCGCAAACTACGCTTCACTGAACGTCGAGGGGGTTATTATCTTATGCGTTATAATGATGCGCAAAGCGGATGAAACGGAGGGTCGGGCAATCATGTGAGATCGAAAGGCAAACGAGTTGTTAGTCACTTGCTACGAGTGAGATGTTTTCGACGACTCATTATCTCCTTCTTTGTTTACTAAAATGCAATCATGAAAAATAGTTCTTGAATCGAAGTTAGAAGATGAAAATTAGGAAATGAGAATGAACTTTAAAAAGATTAAACTTTCTTAGCGCCACCCTTTTCCATTGATATTAATGATTGCAGGGGGAAAAACCTTGCGTCGAAGAGATTGAAATTACTCAGCAGCATCTAATTGATTCACTGATGTCAACAAACCCCTCACTGTCGACATCTGAGAAGGAAAAGTATCGACAAATGTAAGATGGAACGAACTTTTTTTAACCTCAGAATCCTACACTGCTACGAATAATTGCCGCAGACGTTTATTTAGCATACAATTTACCTTTTAAGCGTTAATAGGAAACATATATTAACTAGTTTTCGTATTTTTTGATTCTTGTGAGAATCGCTTATGATGCAGTAGCAATTGGTGGCGAATTGATTAATGAGCACTGATTTAAACGATAAAAAAATGCAATAATGACTGAATATCTCGCATGTTTTCGCGGAGCAACTTTTTGTCTCAGTGTAGTGTTCCAGTGGCTAATATTTCTGGTCAATTTATTCATGTTTATGATGTTTATCGTATTTTTTAGTTACGAGCAGTTTTCAAGGGGCAATGTTCTCGAAGATATTGCGCTTATGAAACAAAAAGCAACTCTTGCCTAATCGGTTCTCCAACGAGGATTATAATGAGATGCGAGGAAACTATTTGGGGCTTATAAATTGTATTACAGGGATTTTAATATATGGGTGACTTTGTAATAAAATATTCCTTATTATCGCCATAGTTGTATGTTTTAATATTGAAATGTTTAGTACATGTTTTGTGTGAGAATGAAATAAAATAAATCGATTGGAGTTTATGATTTTTTGAAAGGTGACGGTCCTAGTGGCACCTAAATCTGGTGTTCTGTTGAAGGTCTGAAGATGGTAGTCGAAGTTCGTACCATAAGAAATGCATTACGTGATCCTAGCTAAGCAAAAAACTCGCCAAGTACTTCGGCCGAAATTATTTTTCAATTTAATTTTTTTCGTTTGAAATTTTTTTCCCCACGTTTTGTTCCATCTTGATTTTTTTTCTGGACTCTGTTCTTTTGACTGATTTTTATTTTTGTACATTGGTGACTTTTTTCAATAACGAACTGATTTTTGCTTTTTTTTTAATACTCCATCCTCAAGCGACAATGAAATACTTGTCCTATTATTGATATTATAAATTTTAGTGCTGAATGTAAATCATTCTTGATCTTGCCAATTTTTTAAGAATTTTGTACTTTTTTGGGTAGTTTTTCTCTGTGAAAACAAATCGAAACGGGGGTCAACAAATGTACTTGTCCAAGGTTTTTTTCCCCGGGGAGGGGATTTTTGGCCAGGATATAACTTCTTTTTTCTGAACCTTTCACCTTCATCAATGAATTTTTGCATTTATGGTTCGCCATATTGGATCCGCCATTTTGATTTCCGAAATTTTGGGTGCAGATTTGCAATCGGCGACCCTGAATCCCCCGAGTACCAACTTTCGCTTTCATATCAAACGAATTTCGCAGTTATCGCCCACCATATAGTGTCTGCCATCGTGAATTTCCAAATTTTGATAGTAGATTTGAAATCATTAACATCTTCCCAGACAAATTGAGTAGCTACATGGAAAACATTTTTTTTTTTCATAATTTTTTTGCAAAATCTTGAGCCTAACCGAATAGAATAGAAATTTCATTGTATTCACATTTTTTATACAAAAAAAAAGTCTGTTTCAACTACGGAATAGCACATGGGGCATGTCCCAGAAATTTGGAATAAAGTCAATTCGATAAAGTTCATAGAACCCATATTTAAAGTATACATCTCAATAAATGTTACTGATAATGATTTCCAAAGGAAATCTGCAAAAATCATCAAATGTCTCTGAAAAATTGTAGGAATTTGTGAGAGTAAAAATTTCGAACAACGTAGTTCATAAAATTTGCCTGTGATGTGAACGTCATTATTTCCTAAATAAAAGGCTAATCGTACTAGATGCGATATCTTCATTGTTTCTTTAAATTTTATCAGTTTATTCATCTTCACTGTCAATCTTCAGGCGCGTCTTCGTGCTGGCCTCGGTTACATATACCCTTCTAACTGCTTGCTGCATATGCTGAATACGTAGGAAAAGTAAACCTATTTGAATTCGTAATTCTTATGATTCTGTTTTTATATTTCAAAAGCTTTTTGGACAGGAAATATACATGCATAGCATAAAGTAACTCCAAAAACCGATTTTCAATTCGACTGACAATTTTTTCTGACATGGTGAGGTCACATATTATACGTAGGAATTATCTCGTTGTTGTCTGATTTGACTTTGAAAATTAAGATACGTTCAAATCACTTAAAATATTATATCTACCTCTTGTTGCAAAATAAAACATATCCACAATAGCGTCACATTTTCCTGTTATCATACGCACTGTCAATGGTAGGAAACACCGGTCAAAAAAATTTCTATTATCCACATACGCAAGCTTGATATCTTTGATTATACTTTGGTTCCAAATATGGAACAATGGCCGGGTAAAGGTTAAATATAAATATATTCCTTTTGTAAGCTATGCACACAAATCAAATGGCAATAATGCCATTAAATACTTATTTTTCTATATTTTATTCCTTTGTATTCCCTTCATTCTTATTTTTTCCTGTAAACCCTGTAATTTTTCAGTGGATACCGTTTTGGCCTTCACGAGCCCGGCCTGTCACTTCAACCGGAATTTCCTCCTACCTTACCCACTTCCATGTTCCTGCAAGAGCCCTCCTTTCGCACGGTATTGTCCACAATCGGTTTTCCCAATAATATAATACAAATAAAATCAATATAAGGAAAGGCCTATAATATAATGCACTACTGTGTCGCGTTTTCACGAGGGGCTCGCTAAACTGGTGGGGAACCCAGCCGCTACAGGTTACTACATTATTACTGATTTTCAATGGGTTTATACAATCAGAAATTCATGCAAATCGTTCGATTTGAAATATTCGACTGATACTCGTCTTTCTAACAATTGAAAAAGTTGGCAAATCCGCTGGAATAGCCCAATATGTGTTGGTCACTAACATACACCAACATACAACATGGCCATCCTTCCGTAGAAACTTTATAGCACAACATACAAATGCACTGTTTGTAAGATGCTCATTTCCACGTTAGATATTTGCGAACGATTTCAGCCCGAAGTTTCAATCAGCGATCTACGATCGATCATTTTTCCTCTCCTGCTACTACGGTCTAGCCGACGAGGTGAATTGTGGAATCGCTCTCTTTTGCCCTGGGTCCGTAAATGGGACCACATCTTGAGATCATCATCCTCTCGTCATTTATCATATCGGAAAGGACTTTCAAGCACAACACGAGGAAAATAATGAAATTGGCCACTCCACTCTCTGTTTTCTACAAATCATCTGAGCTGAGACTTCCCTAGGACCCTAGGATCCAGGGTCCATGGAGCCACTGCAGAAGCCATATCGGGAAAACCAAAACTCCAAGATAAGTATATACCTCCGTTATAAGTAAAACGAAAAGATTTGAAATTATAAGGGGAATGGAGAATGTGTGTGAATGAAGAGTGATTGCTAAAAATAAATGATAAACTCGTGTCCTTAATCATCAAAATGAATATGAAATATTGGTTTTATTGATATACTGTGCCTGCGGGCTTCGCCCGCAACACACCTAGTTGGCGATAAGTAGAACGCCAGCTTTTTTTTTCTCGGAAGGGATTGTTGAAAATTTTGCCGCCTAGAAGTTGTTGCATGATTGTACGTTGATGTGTACTTAAAATATTCAAGAAAGCACCGGTGAATATTACTCGGTCATTAATCGCTTTATAGAGCTCGTGAACCACATGCGTTTTAAAAATCTCATACAAAATGGATTTTTGATCTTGTCTGAAATTCCCACTCGTATTATATTATCAATTTAATTTTGTCTGATTTTCTCGAAAAGCCACATAAATATGTTGGGATGGATTGAGTGTGCTTGAGGTTGTTGTCCAGACGTCCATAGTCGTCAGTTTTATATAAGTTGAGCAATGATGAAAAAATTAAACTTACAAAATTTTAAACTTGTAACGATTTCACAAAAATTACTGTAACTTTTTTCCATTCGAAGCTGGGACCCCAGCCACCGCTCATTCTCTTCATCTTGGAATTATTTTCAAATTTGAAATTAGTATTTTTCATTTATAGTCTTTTTTTAATAACATGAGAAATTTTGAAGTAAAAAAAATGATGAAAAATTGAATTTTTCGCTTGGCCTTCCCTGAATAAATAATTTATCGTAATGTAATACGGCTTACAACCTATACTGATTCATGGGCTTTATTCCTGTGGAAGATTTCTCAAAATTGGTTTGGTAGATTTCGCGTGAAAAGCGGCCAAACACAATTTTGCAGTTGAGTTTTATATATTTTGTTACACCATACATGCATCATTTCGAAACGCCACATGATATCACATCACACATTATCCATTTTTCATTAGTCCTCCATATACCATCATATCACTCAATATATGACAACATCACATCACACATATATGGATCGCCCCATTACACGGTACATCGACATATATTACACCATGCATAATCACATCACCCCATATACCATCGCATCACATCAGCATATAAAACCATAACATCCAAATTGGATATACATTTATACATTCAGCAAACAATACAGCAGTAAATTATCATGTGATATTATACCTTCGTTACAACGCGTTTTACACATAAGCACTTCAGTTTAGCAGAGATGATAACATTCTCGTCTCATGAAGCAACTTTTTTGTTTATTTATATACTGCATTACAGATTAATTGATTAATATTGACATTTCGTCGCGCGGATATTTTGTCCCCGGATAAAAACGCAAGTCACGCGATCGAGGATACATTCTAAGACATATGTCATAAGACGCCGACTTAAATTTCCAAATATTGGAATTTAATTTCGCATTTTTGGTCACGTATTTTTCATTCCTTGCTAATATAGAAATAGTGTATTCCGTCTTTAACATTCAATCTACGCACTTGATGAAAATTCGATCAAACGGGAAAATAATTATAATGCACCAGCCGTTTTTGAATTCATGTCATCATTTTGATTTGCTGCAAAAAAAATATTGATTATGCACATTGAAAATTAAAGAACTTCAAACTTTGTACGAAATAAAATATTAAGGCTATATATTGTTCTCATAGAGGTTTGTTTGCGGAAAAGACTTTTAAGATACAATGTGTTCGATAATTTGCGAGTTTTTTTTTTTTAATTTTGGACGCCCAGCAAATAAAAAAATTAAAAAAAAACAGAAACAGTATGTAGTCACAGTTTAGGGTATCAACCGTTCAAAGTTTTTTTTCGGTCTGCTTGATCCGAATGTTTTAATTGATCCATTGAGAATGAATACTGGCCTGAATACGCACATTTACGGAGATAAGACTTTCGCATTGATTTAAATTTCGTTCGGAATAGAAGGCTCATTTTCTGCCCCAAAAGTTTTTCAAGCAGTTGGAAAGATTGCACGACGATGCCTTAATGTTGGAATGATACGGTTCAGTCGTATTTCAAAATGCCTGATGCCTTTTGGAATCAAAATGATCTTGGAGATATTTGTTGCTAGAAAAATACGATAGACGAGCGAAGTTCTGCAATAGATGGCAGGGTACAAGAATTATCCACTTAGTCATACATAGTGATACGAAAACGTAATCCAGAGGCTTCTTCTAGTTTGGATACTCATGCGGCACACGGTGTAGCTTGCCGGTTGAAACTCTTCGTCTTGTGGTGTGAGGCTTTTGCAAAGTGCGAGCGCATGGTCCCGTCTTCTCAACGGAATGGAAGTTTTCATATTAATAATCGGTATAATAATTAGTATTTTCACGTGCGACTTAGCAGGAAGGATGCTCCGGTAAGGCGTACAAACTTCACGGAATCTTGATTTTAAGTTGTTGGCATGAAGGAGCCAGGGCATATTTCATCGTGCTAATGTCCCGCCAGATATAAACTACAATATTAGCTGCCTTCGTACTGATTTAATTTAACTTTGGCCCATGCGACATCCGCCT
Source organism: Campoletis raptor (assembly GCA_948107755.1). Lineage (NCBI taxonomy): Eukaryota > Metazoa > Arthropoda > Insecta > Hymenoptera > Ichneumonidae > Campoletis > Campoletis raptor. Next base: position 4,829,115 of record OX403630.1, on the reverse strand, counting down.
TGCTTTTCGAGTACACTACAAGACTCCGAGCGAACGCACCAAGATTATTAGTACAGCTGCGATTAAGGCACCTTAGACATTCAAGACTTTTGCGACGCATCATTTCGTATATTACGTCGTATCGTTACAGGAGACCAAGGTTATATGAGGCCAACTTTTTAGAATGTTGCTCCCAAAAAAAAAGTCAAAGAAAATTAAACAATACAAATCGTCATTTTCAATAGAGGGTTTATTCAACTATCTCAAATGATTTTTTAAGTTTCTTTATGGAATACTAAGAAGTAGGTGATTTCATCGTCTTTATGAAAATCTTGTTTTGAGTTCACATAATATAGTGGTGAGGTAAGTTAACTCATGGTGAGGGGCAAGTAGAGCAACTGATATCAATAACAGTTAGCAAATTAAGTAAAACAAAAGCATGTTGACACATTATTTTATATTCAACGTTTCAACAAATTAACCTAAGTCTTTAGTCACATTTTGTCCTCATGTAAGAGTTTCTAAATACCTTCGATTTCGATCGTTCCTGGGCACCAGATTAAGAATTCTCTTCAGCAAACTTTTTGCGGCATTACCGAAAACGAGATTAAATTTTACCTGGTGATAGCGTTGTGCCGAAGATCAAAAATGGTAGAAGGACGTGAGAGCAATAAGCGTGGTAAAAATGAGACACTAAAGAATACACGAATAGAAAACTTCGGAATCATCATAAAATCATTTATTCGAAAGCATTGATCGAGGACGTGGGAGACGAACACGATGAAACACAACATTTAATCACAAAAATCCTCGAAATATTTAATAAGTAATATTGGTTTAACGAAAAAAGGGAAACGCGTAAAGTAGTCGCATAAGCTAATAAGCTTATGATGCCACGAGAACGAGTGTGACTTGCGGGACGAGCTGAAGACGAGAACAAAGCTTTTGGTGCCGCAGATGTCATGAAAAAAAAATTTAACTTTTAAATTAGATTATGCTTACAATGCGATGCAATTAGCATCATGCTTAAAACATATCGATAACGTGAATCTGACATAACGTGATCAATCCTAATTATAATGCGATTATATTGGAGTAAACGCAGCTAATTTAGGATGACCATTTTGTATCCCAAATTAGCTTCCTTTCCTCTGGTTATCGAATATAGCAACTGCATCGTAGAGACACCCCAACAGTTCTGATATCTATTATACCGTCTATCGGAATTGAAACTTTTTGTAGAAATCTTGTAGTCGAAGTATGCGCTCGATAAAAATATCACGTCCGAGAGACTGTCTGAAAATACTTTGTTCAAATATTGATGCTGTACGAAAAAATACAGAAGCTAACACTGGAAGTACGGAGTTGTCGCAACAATCCAAAACTATTTCTTGGGTCACAATTTGCGAAGGAAAATATTTGCAGATTAGTCATGGTTGAAATGAAAGTATGTATGCGCAATGTAGGTTCATAAGTAAGGTCGGGGAATAAAATTTGCTTCTGAAAAGTATATGCAAACGAGAGGTAGGCGAAAGCACGTAATTGTATTTAGGATTGACTCTGAAAGATGTTCTTTTTTTTTTTATGTCCGATTATTCGGTATAAATTAGAAGGTATTCAGTGGAGAAGTAAAATCATGGTGTGATTGTCCCGATTCTTTGCTCTCAGGCGAAAACTCTTCTTTGAGTATGTACCGGCTGGCACGGAATTTCACTTCGGGAAAAGGCGAGCGTACAGTAGTTTGGAATGGAATCCCGGTGAACGTTATTGTTGACATTTCTTCATATCGCGTTTTGCGTACTCGAACGTCGCTGGGATGCAAATAGGTTTAACTTTTCGAGAAATGGTAATCAGAGGTAAAAAGTGTGACAAAACTGACGGTATTTGCGCTAACTAATGTTCTTCAACCTTCTAACCGAGTTAGGCCACGCGATTTTTGCGTCGAACAGCAGTTTGTTAGCTGGATAATTGGCCATTTTTATGCTAAAATGAGCGGTGGGTCGTTTCACGCCCCCTCTGATTTTAGTACTGTGTCTCTTGAACCGTTGGCGCTCCAAGATTTCGTGCCAGCAAACTCCGGTTACTACAAGATAAGACTCTAACGGGGTAAGGATTATTAAATGTACGGAAATGTATTTCACTCGACTCCCTTTCCCCCCCTCGGACCCCCCATTTCCCAGTTGCTTCTTATAAGACCATTCTTTGTTTTAGAAATTCTTAAATATCCTCCTCCCTTTCATCCCTTCCCTCCCATCCCACAACATCCTGAAGATCTTCGCGAAAGGATAAGGAAAATAGGAAAATTAACCTCTGTTGGAAGTTATACATTCGTTTGGAGTCGAAAAAAATATATTATAATCTCTGCTCACCGCTTCGTCCGCGTTATGTTTTAACACTGCAACGCAAACCTTTGTTTTCTTTCACCATTGCTTGTGGCATATTTTTAAATAGAACTTGTATAGTACTGATTCAGACATCATTGTAAAGATACCACCATTTTGTGAGTTTACTAGAATATTGTATGAAATCTTTCCAGCTACATTCCTCTATCATATAATTTTATACGTAAAATCAACAAAACGTTATTTATTAAATAATTGGAACACGTCTTTTATATCAACTTGATGAACATGTTTCTTAATCGATGTGAGATGACGATGGATTCCTGAGATCAAACAAAAAAAAAACAATCGGAAGTGGATAGCCAAAATGCCAAGTGCAAGCAAATAACTTTTGTGCAAAGCGAATCTATTTTCTAATAACTTGAAATCATTTCTGCTCTTGAAAAATGATCGGTCTTTTTATAGAATAGATTTTCAATATAATGAGGTTGAATGGTATTCTGTTCGCTTCGTTTTTTTATTATAACGAAGAAAACCAAAAAATGCAGAACGAATTCCTTTTACTAAGAAATTGGAGTCGTTTTCGAGTTCCTTGTTGGGATTTGAGATTTATTCAGTCCCAGAAGATTTGATCGGGTTTATTGAAAGTCCTCATCTTTCCAATAACATTAAAAACAAAATATACAAAAATTGAGAAGCGAAAAGAACATAGAAAGTAACGACGCGTTTCATTTTGAATTCTTCTTTGACCGAATTCATGATGCTGCCATTTTTTCGAAATTCAATTAGTAAGGAGTAATTAGTAATTAAATGCTGTTTATATCTTGAGATAAAATGTTTTCTTGATGAAATAACGCCAAAAGATGAAATAAAAAAACTAGTTTCTCGAAGATGTCGCAAAAAAAATTCAGGTGCATAAAAAAATGTGCCATGATTTTATAATTTTTCAGTTGGAAAACATGAAAAATTTTATGATAAAATTACGCTCACATAACGCAGGTAGGCAGACAAGGAATGAGATGGAAAAAACTTCCAAACTGATAAAAATTTCTGTCAGTGTTCGTACTGAAATTTAAAAAAAAACATAAAAATGAAGGTCCCCAAATCGAATGGCGCCGAAGTTCGACGAACTTAGTAATCATCAGAGATAGTCAGAATATTTATAGGTAGAGGTAATACAATCTATTCGGTAATAAAATTTCATCACTGGGATATTTGTGATTTTGCTTAGAGTACAAAATCCAAGAGTGTTGAAGAGAAACAAGGAGGAAAAAGCCATCGCTCGATTTCACAGGCAATTATGTTTGGAACGATGGAACGAGTGGGTTTACTCTTATTTAACGCCAATGTGAGCGCGTCTCACGCTTCGTTGCCTTGTGGCGCTATCTCGTTTGCCCGAAATTGTCACTGATAGAAAGGTAAATTGAAAACTGTATGTTCAGAGTGCTCCTGTCTTTAGTTTCGTTTAGCTCTATGTGTTCTTTTTTTTCATTCTTTTTCAAGCGTAATTGCATGGTTGGTGCCCTGCAGTAACTTGTAAGAACAGAAAGAAACGGGAAGATTAAGTATTTCTTCAAGTCTTTTTCCGAGGTTTAATATGAAAGATCGGAAATAAAAATTGGACAATCTTTTAGTGTTGAAAATCAAGGTTGTATGAAGAGCCGCAAGCTGTAGCCCCTTCGCACTCTCATATATTCAAATATGACGTTTTTCTGATGATTATTTTTTCTTTTTCCATTGGTCATGTTGTTGTAAGGGAATCTTCCTGCCCAATCCCGGAATATCACAATATTTGGGATTTAAATCGAACTTTTGAAGCCACGTAAGTTCCTTTAAGCAAGATATAAAAATACAATCCTCAGTATAATATGCAATAATTGCAGGACCTAAAGCGTGAAAGATCTCAGACAAAGCTGAGGCTCGAGCCAAATAATTTGGGAATCCGTTTATCCACGTAAAGCTGTAGCGAGACTTGAACGTTCCAATCTTTAATATTGAGATCTAATAAATCCTTGAATTTCACGCTTAATTAATCCACTTTCATTTTCGAATTTTTTTATCTCCCCAATTTGTTCTATTATTATCCTATTTCAGCGACACACAAATTAGTTTTTTCCATTCTGAAATGAACAAAAATCAGAAATGTTAGGATTAATCTTAGGTACAAAATTATAGAAACAAATGAAAAATTTGATGAAGAATAATACCGATTTGGAAGTTTTTATTATTTATAAGTTAAAAAAAATGTACCACTGAATTCAAGCTTTTAGCGTGGGTCAGATTGACCCGGGGTAGGAAACAAAGGTTAAAAAAAGTTTTACTCTTCGGAACGAAGATCATTTTTCTTGTAATCAAACAAATAAAGATTTTTGTTTTTCGATCGTGGCCTCAGAGAATACTTGTGGAACGATGGGGTCGAACATTGGTGAATTTCAACAAGTTGCACTCGGAAAGTTTCTTTTTTTTACAGACCTGACGAAGCAACGAAGGTTGCAATGTTTCTTGTATTTATCTACGATTTCGGTAATCGAATTTTTGTTCTTTCGTCAATGCTTTCTTTTCATTGCCTTCACGAAATTGATCGTTTCGTAGAACCGAACAGGCAATAAAATGTACGAGGCCCTCGACCTCTCTCTTGATCCTTGAGTGTACTCCGTTTGGGCTCGTAGTCTTGAGTCAATTTCTGCCCCGCACGTCGAGGGGCGAAAGGACTGTCACTGCCCCCATTTGTAAGAGATAATAGTTCTTCGTTTTCAAGCATCGATCGAACAATTATCAACAATAGATGATGAAAGGTTTCAACACTACATACAGGGAGCATGTTTTCAGTGTTTTATAAGTTGATGAAATATCTTCCACGTGCTTACATTGATTTTTCTCAGTGTTCTTTAGCTGTTCGCTCATGTGTTATTTCGGAAAGTTGTGGAACTATTTCTCTGAGCGGCTCAGCTACTATAGCTCTAGTAGATTCCGAAAAAACCTTATCGAACAAATTAAAAAACAGCAAAACTTGAGTTATGTCTAAAATGTCTACATAAACTGTTTTTGGGTATTTTCGGGATAAAACGCAAAGTCAGAAGCGAATTCGCTTACAAATTCAAACTCGAGTCACAAAGTTTGACTGTTAGTTTTTTTGTCTGATTACGTTGTCAATCTGTAGTAGCGTATCATTATCTTGAGACACGTCGACAGATAAAACCATATTTGTCGTGAGCCTAGATATTTCCGATTTTGAATACGGGTTTCCAAGCGGTCGCACCTTTTATTTGGTTCGCAAAGAACCGGATTCGAAAATATACTAAAATGATAGTTTTCATTTTCTTAGGCTTCAATTTTCTACTGTCAGAAGGTTGAATCTTCAAAAAATATGCGATGCGTTTTATTGTGTTTTGATACGGTGTCTTTTTGTTTTTATCGAAACGGGTCCCGTTATGTTTTGGAAGCGGTGAGAGGGCAAACGTTGCCCCGAGGGCCTTTGCTTTTCAATCGACGTCGGTGTACACGTCGCTATGGACGGGGTTGGATATTTACCAGGCGTCGAGGCGTGGGTAACTCTGTTTGTGGCAATTTCTTGTTTCCATTAGGTTGGCCGGCCTGGGGGGTGAAATTCCCCTTCTCACCCCCGACCGACCCCTCCGGGAGCGTTGCGCAACTTCGACAGCGGCGACGTCGAGGTTGAGGGAGTTGAAGAGGCTCGACGGGGTTTGGGGTGAAACGTTCCACACGACCTTACCTTCACTCTGTGCCGATCAAATGATGCGCGCCACCGACCACAATAACCTTCCAACCCCCTGCTCCTCCGTCCTTTAGTCTCCCTTGCCCCGTTTTGATCTCACGCTCGTAGCACAATCATTTTCTTAGATTACAGGAAATTGTTGAAAAACATGCGTAGCACATTGATCCGAAAATCTCAAATAGGAATGTCCAACTTTCGTGGATTTCGTGATTAAGTTTCTAAAGATGATTTTTTCGTGAACAAGGATTTTTGTCGATTTAATAACAATATGAATGAATGCGGCTATCCTGGAGCCGAGCGGAATATTCATTTTCCGTAACAGTTACAAAGGTCATTGGCATATTTCCTAAAGACAAAATTATTTAACCTACAATCGAATGATTTGTTTTTTCATAAGATGCAAGAAATTTTTGAAATATTTCCATTAAAAAGTCACCTAAATAATTAACAAATTTTTGAACGACTGGTTTTTTAAAGACGACGTTGTCCGAAATTCTAGAAAAAAATTCTGTTTAGTTAATTTATTAATATTTATTGTAGTATTTTAGTTAAAAATGAAACCGACAGCTAGCAATAGGTGTTAGTTGGCTGGGGGGCTCCGGTGATCTTCCGAAATCCGAAGCAGCCTCGAGTCAAGTCAAAATTTGAAAGAGTAAAAAAAGAACGCCGCCAAGTATTAAAAGGGGTACTCTCAGTTATCATCAAGTAGCCAAGCAGTGTCCTTGCTAATTACATTAAGAAAACAAAAAAAAAAAAAATGGAAATCACAATTTTCTAATATGGCCAAGAAATTTGAGATGATATGCATTTCAAAATAGTTATTTATGCTACAAGTGTGGAAAGCGACGGATTGCATTGCGCGTGAAGTTCTCGCTTGAGCCGAAGGCTTACGATGCATATTCGCACGAGTACGAGTGCGAATATGTATCGTGAGTCGAAGCGAATGCGTAAACACTTGTAGCATACATAATTTTTCGTGATATCTGTCACGAAAGTTTGATTTGAGATTCAACTGTCAATTGTACTTATGTTCACTTCGTCAATCCATGCAGTGAAACCGCACTAGTGCGGTAAAGTAAAACAAAAGACGATTCATTGCGAAATAAGCCAAACACGAATCGAAAATCTAGCTTTCGAGGCAGGTATTACAAAAAAATTCACTGCAAAATTAAAACAAAAGCTTGGCGTGCACGTTCAAGGAAAAAAGTTCGATGAAAGAACTTGGGAATTTTTTTTCTTGAACGTACACGCTAAGCTTTCGTTTTAATTTTGCAGTGATTATTTTTTGATGCGCATATCATTCCAAATTCCTTGGCTATATATTAGAAAATGGTGATTTCCATTTTACATGAAAGAAAAGAGGGTCTTTTGCAACACCTTGCGGGGTCTCAAAGGAACAGAAACAGGGAATAAGTTGTAAGGACCCAGAGTACATCGGAGATCGTTGACGATTCTGAAATCGCCCAAAAGGCTTGTTATTATTTAATTATCATGATGGTCCTATTATGATTGTTCTAACGTCGTCGTACTGGAAGAGGTGGGGAGGCCGGCACCTCAATCCTCGTCTCCGTTTTGGACGCTACTAATAGAACCTCACTTCGATTTAAACTGCCTGAACAAACGGTCCTATACACCGACAAAGAAAAATCTTTAATTGGGAATCACGTCGAGTACACCTCATCTTCGTGGCACTCATCACCATCGCATCCTTCGTGATCAACCTTTCTAAATTATCTGGACCAGGCAACTTCTTCACAACAGCAAAACTTAGGTACTCTCTCTCTCTCTCTCGCATTCTCATAACTTCGACAATTTTAAATATTATAAAATATCACAAAAATCGATTGTATGTATGTAACGTACGAGTGTGAGTGTGGGTTATGTGTGTTTTGTTCTCTATCTAACATATATATAAAATATTAAAATAAAAGTTTCGTGCAATCATCGATAAATCCTTGAAATTCTGTCATTTTAATAACCCCAAAACTCATAAAGTTAAGAGGAGTTAAAAGTGAGGCCAGAGTAAGAGGATGGGCTCGTACAAGAACCGTAAAGGGTATGCGCAGGAACGTTAAAATATTTAAAACTCAAAAAATAAAATACAACACATTCTTAAAATTGTTGCGGATTCAAAATCACTGTAGAACGATTCAGTACCAAAATACTGCTGATGAAATCATTTTTTTTTTTTTACGTGTGTGTTATATAATCATGACGAAAATGGTGTCAAATAGGCTGGAAGTTATGTAAAGCACGGTTGCATTCTACGCGCGACTAATCTCAAGATGAGACAGATACGAGACATTTTTTCCGGTTCAATTCTTAAGGGGGAAATACACACCTTTCAGGAGGAACAATCAGGAGTGATATGCATACGTATATAACATATAATTCGGTAGTCATTTCCAATTTTTTTGTGCAAAAAAGCGGCACGTAATTAAGATAACATATGACTTAGTAAATAGACTGCCGTTCGATAAAACTCGACCTGGATAAATTTCGAAAACCACTCCGACTGAATTGCTCAAGATTTTTCACGTTGCTTCTAAACTGAGTTATTTATCTGCCGTGTACCGAAGGATTTTTTTGATAACTCTTTGTTTTTTCCGTGCAGGAAACCAAAAACCTTCGTCCGTCTCTGTTTTCATTTGGTTTTTTTTCGAGGAACACACGCTATCGTTTTCGGTTCCTTTTTTCAAAAAGTTTTGCTACACCGCCGTATTACAGCCATGTACAACTTTTTCAAAACGAGGTGTATAAATCAAAATGGAATTTTTCCAAATTAGAAAATTATTTTTAAAAATATCAACTTTTTCTACACTATTTTTGAAAATTGGAAAATAATGGATTTTTTTTTTCAACATAAATTTTTTTCCGTTATGTCAAAAACTGAAATGATTAAAAAATTTCTTATTTTTTTCAAAATTCATATTAATTATTGTCAGTTACTTTCAATTTATGGATAATTAATGAGTGGTCATGCACTGTTCGATATGACTTTCAAAATGTTCTAGCAATGTCAGCCGTATTTTGTAAGAAATGTAAAATAAAGAAATTTATTATCATTCAATAGGAATAATATCGAGAAAATTGTTCTTCGTGCCAATTGAATTCTCCTCTGGCAAAAAAAAATCGGATCTATTTTAGTACCATTACATTTCAACTATTCTTAAAAGCCAAAAATTTACAAACTTCAACCCATGTAAGTAAGAATTCGAAAGAAAAACGTAGAATTGCTCGATCAAATGTCTCATTACGGAGTGCCAATAAAATTATATAATCATCGAAATTGTTTTGAACCGACCATTTTTTTTTTTCATTGTTGAAAAATGATTTACAATGTTACCCTATTATCGCCAAAGTTGACGTTTTCCACAGAATACGAACTTGAACCATTGAAAACAATAAGGTAAGATAACGTCTAAATCTTTATAGATACATTGAACATATGTGGAATTTTTTTAACCCGAAAATAATTTTCAGTTGTGAGGGTTGATAAGTAAACAAAGCATGTTCAACTTGCAAAACACGTAATATTTCTTTAGACATCGGGAAACCCCGTTTTTACCTCGATCTCCCCTATGTTTTTAACCACGAAAAACATTCACCCGATTACTTCAACAGTTATAAACAAAGTTTAAAATTCTGATATCATGGTAAAACTTGAATGAATCAACAGACATTGTGTCAGCGTATCTTCTGTGTGCGTTTGCGGACACAGAACGATAATAAAAACGATCTTTCGTTGACAAGCAAAGATAATAGCTCGAGTCAATAGACCCGAGGTTTATTTCGGAATAACATAGTAAAGAAGAAATACGAGTATACACAAGATAATCCAAGCTATAAATTTTGAAACGATAAGTCCTTTGTTCAATGGCCTGAAGGTTAAATACGCCGAAGCTTGAAGGAAAAGACCATCGAAGAGACGTAACCTTTACAACATTCTCTTGTATTTAACTTTACTATGAATCGTTTATCCTGAAGCGATTCGCAGTCAATTAATCCTTCTGTAAATGGAAGCGTTTTCATTTTCGCTGATGCTTCTGGCTCCAGAGAATAATCTTTCTTAAATAAGCCCGAGGCTGAACACCGCGAAGGTAGAGAGAGAGAAAGTGCGCTATGGCAGCTTGATAACTGCGTCGCTAAAGCTATCTTCCTTGAAAATCCAATTACCAGCCGTAGAGGAACAAATTTAAAAAACACAAATTATATTCTCTCTCTCTCTCTCTCTCTCTCTCTCTCTCGCTGTCCCAAGTCGTATTAGTTTTCGTTTAAGGCAGCCTCTTATTTGTTCACTAAAGAAGCTGCCCTACGCAGCATCTCATTCGGTAATCCTTCAGATCGAAATGTCATGTTGATGAAATATGCATTTGATGCAAAACTTTTTTTAACTTAGTGTCTTGGATATTATGGTTTTTTGTGATACCTGCCTCGAAAGTTGGATTTTCGATTCGTGTTTTGCGTGCGGATGGTAGCTTATTTCGCAACGAATCGGCTTTTGTCTTACTTTAGAGCACGAATTCGCAGCTTGTAGCCTACTTTACTGCACGGATTGACGAATTGAACATAATTACAATTGACAGTTGAATCTCAAATCAAACTTTCGTGACAGATATCACAACAAATTATGTATGCTACAGGTGCGGAACACAAAGAATTAAATCGCGCGTTTGCCGCATTCGCATCGACTTATGATACATATGCGTCTTCTTTCGAACATGCATCATAAGACTTCGGCTCAAGCGGCAACTTCACACGCGATGCAATCTGTCGCTTTCCGCACTCGTAGCATAAATAACTATTATGGTTACTCTCCAAATAAGCTGACAACTAGCTTCAGTTTTCCAAGGGCTTACAGATTATATAGCGACCGGAGGAATTATAAAGCAGATTTGTTTTTTAGATTCAAATTCATTGAAAGAATGTCAATTCAACATTATTGATTAATCCTTTTCGTATAGGATTACATACAAATCAATTTTTTTCACAGTCAATAACGGATGACGTTAGTGCCTTGCATAATATCTACATGAATATATAAAAATTCCACGCCATGCCAACGAGCTCCATTTTGTTAAAAAAATTGTAACTCTTAAAGGATTTGAGACAAAAATCTAAAAATTAGTGCAGGTATTTGTTTAAATGGGTACTGCTTAACAAAAAAAAATTGATAAATTTCAAATACTGGGGTTCACGAGCTTACTGAAATGGCGTCACATGCCGCATACATAAATAATGTCATATTTACATTTACGAATAACATTATACCACCGTGAGGCATGCGAATTTGTTGCATCAATTTTCACCTAGTGGCCGCGGCCAATTCTTCCCTCGGCATTGTATCGGCCATGACGGACGCATGACATTCTTTATTCGATTTTGTTCGTCATGAACATATTGCAAAACGGCGGAAAGCCCATTTTAGTGCAGCTGCAGGTCTTCAGTATCGCGTCCAGCACTAGAATTAGTCCACAAGCCACTTTCTGACGAAATACAAACATGGGATTCATCTCTCAATATGTGACGCTCACGCACACCACTCCGTATGAGGAACCTGTCAATATATACCATATGGAGTTTTGTATCACCCCGATGTTCTTATGATCGATGAAGCTACCCCGTCAAGCTTCGATTCTATCAAGATTTCCTTATGTTTTGGTTTTAAGGTAAGCCAGCTAATCACCAGAGACTACCACACCGGTTATATGATGCATACATTGTTTTATTTTTGACAATTCGCCGGTAATGAAATGAAAGCAAATCCAAAGAATGAAATTGAATGCCATAAATGACATATTTGTGCTCATGTGATTATAATTCATTTAACTTGTCCATCGTCATCGATCCTCAGCACGCAATATTTTGAAGTGAATTGTGGCAATGCTACATATATGTATGTCTTTTTTTGGCTCCGATCGGCGCTCTGTGGTGATTTTTGAACAAACGACCACATTCATTTTTAATTCTCGACTGCCCGCACGGGCAAAAAGCCGAGAGTTATGTCGATGGTAATATGCTGTATTATATGTGATTTGCTAAGAAAGATCATTATTCTTCAGGGAATCTACTTATCTAGATGCGTTCCGGACCACCAGGAGGGCATATTAAACACATAGCAAAAAACCATTGGTGTCAGCAGGAATCGAACCCGGACTCACTAATCATGAGTCCTAGGACACTAGGAACTCCTATTGGTTGACGTAAATCCTCTTAGACATTTTTGTCGATCATTCGTTTCAATTTTTTATGCTTTTGATGGGTATACCAAACTGAAACAATAAGTCGAAAAGAGTAATTGTGCAAAGACAGCAGTCAGAAATTCAATGGAGAGGAGTGTGTATTTTTAGAATGTTCTCTCTGGTAGACATTCCAGGTTCTCGGTAAATCCTCCCTTTGTTGGAAACACCGTTGTATTGAATTTTTCTCGCTCGTATTCATTCATGCATGATTTCTGAGCCTATATCATGAGACACCGCGTCTAAAAAAATCGTATGCATGGAGCCCAGCCACATCACAAAACTGCATGCATGACGTGATTGCAAGAGATCTTGAGTTATCGAAATGAGAATACAACGAGAGCGATAGAAGCAGAGGAAAAGCTCAATATATTCTCATGTATGTTGGTGCATCAACCTTAAGGTAAATGGTTCATTACTCGGTCATCGGTCCACCATTAGAAAGGGCGATCCAGAAGAATAACGGAATAAGCCGTTATCATTAGTGATATTCCGAAACTGGTGATTTCCCATGTCCAGCATTGTACTTTTTTTTTCTATTTTCGTACCAAACGTAAGAAAATTGTTGCCATTCAGTGTATCCTACTATTTCACGACCTGATTGATTCCGATCGTTTTGGTCAAATTTATGCCATGGCGAAGCAGACTTTAAGGTGAACTTTTTTAAGACTATACCAAAATAAGGATAAATATCATCATGGCAATAAACGTATTTTTTTATCATAATATTATTCAACAACCATGCTGATAAATCTCGGACTTCTCTTACACATTATCGTTTACATGGAATCAGATTTCGATGGGTAAAGTGTACGATTTTAGTGAGTAGGCAAGTTTATTTTGGATCACAATGCCTCGATCACACCTGATAAAGTTGTCCCCTAAAATATTTGTCCCACAAAAATTTCTCAAAGAAACTCAATGGTATAGCACGCCGTTTTGCTATTTATTAGCTGAATGTTTCAACCTCAAATGGAAAAAACTATATCTGATTAAAACTGAAATTGGGAGTCGTCGAAGCCATTCAAATTTTGCCAGGAGGGAAAATTCGAGTGAATTCGGAAGACACAGGGAAGCATATGAAAAACATGGCATTAATTTTATGTTGTACCATAATACTAATTCTTTCCTATTGTTTTATAATTTTTCTTCAGCTGCATAGTCAAAGAAATTGCGTGACCTAAATTAAATTAGCTACATAATAATTCAATAAATTAGTATGAGCGTACATCACACGAATTAGCGATTCAAAAATTAAATAAGTGCAAATAAAACGTATCTGAACTAAAATTATACTGTGGCAGTGTGAATCTCTGGAGTGCCATTGAATCGCAACTGACATTTTAATTCACCGAATCAATATTTATATTGAATAGGACGGTAGTTTTATTATGTCTAGTCAAAATATTAAGTCACAATTTACATTTCGTACATATAGTTTTAATACCTGAACTGAAATTGAGTATAGAATTTTAATTCATCGAAATTCAATTCAAGGATTAAAATCATGTACTGTGACGTTGTTTTTTTAGTATGCTCACTTTAGAATCAAAAAGACGGATCTCCAGTATAAGCTAGGATTTTCTGTTTCTCTCGCTCATTGCTCCGGCCACACGACAAACTCACATGGCTTTCTTCAAGAAATTATTGTTATTATTATTAATTTGCGTCTCGTCGATATTTTTCTATATTTTTCATGCAAGTTTCCCGGATTAACAAGCGTTCAACTATCGATTCGAATCAAGGAAATTAGAGAACCAAGGCCAATTACCGCAATAATACTGTATTTCGAGCAGGGCTCGTACAGTTGGCCATTTCCCGTTGTCATCATTTTTAAGGTCAAGCGTCATCAAAAAGGTTTAACGAAGGAAGGATCGAGAATCTTCGTGAATCTTCATATTGCCAGACCGTGACACTTCCCCTCAAATAGTGCTCGACGTCTTCGCCGACTAACGTCACATTTTTATTAATTTTTCGAAGATTCATTTTTTGCCGCGTTTGGGCTTATATTTGCCGCTGTGCGCCGTAGTATGTGCCGCTTTTGGGCCGTAGTATGTGTGAACGTGTTGTCGGTCCAAGAAACTTCTGACACCATTTGTGACGAGGCACGCTCCAGCAATAATGAGTGAATAAAAAGGTGATCCAAGTGGGTCTTAATCCCGGGACCCCCGAAGTCTGCGTCCGGGGCGCTAACAACTGCGCTAGGGCCAGCTATATTGTAACTCATATTGCCAGACCGTGACAGTAGTTTAACGCCACAAATTTTAATTGAGGTCATTCGAATTCGGGGTATTAAAATTTGAGATTATTGAAATTCAGATATTGAAATTCGGGGTCATTAAAATTATGTACTAAATTTTAGTGCACGAATAAAATTTTGGAGTCATTGAAATTATGTACCAAATTTTGATTCCAGAGTTAAAATCTTACTAAATTTGAAATCCTGAAGTTCAATTTGGGGTCATTAAAAATACGTACCAAATTTTAGTTCATGAATTGTGACGAGGCATGGTCCAGCAATGATGAGCGAATAAAAAGGTAATCCGAGTGGGACTCGATCCCGGGACCCGCGGAGTCTGAGTCCGGAGCGCTAACCACTGCGCTAGGGCCACCTATATTCTAACTCATATTGCCAGACCGTGACAGAATAAAAATTTGGGGTCATTGAAATTATGTACCAAATTTTAATTCCAGAGTTAAAATCGTACTAAATTTGAAATCCTGAAGTTAAATTTGGGGTCATAATATTTATGTACCAAATTTTAATCGCCGAATTGAAATGGTACTTTATCTGAAATCCTAAAGCTCAATTTGGGGTCATTGAAATGATGATCCAAATAATAATTCCTGAATTAAAATTTACCAGGTTTTAATTCTCGAATTGAAATTAGGGATCGTTGAAATTACATACCAAATTTGAATTTCTCGTATTAAATTTCTGATCCTAAATTTTAACACGCGAATTGAAATTTTTTTGTTGTCCCAAGTAAACCCTACGTTTTCGCCTTTTGTCGTTTCAAACAAATCCAAAAACATCCATGCTATTGAAGTATCTTGGTAAATGCATCACAGTGAAAAAAATAGTTTTCTGATCGAAGCCTTTAGCGGAGGCTATGATTAATCTCATTAATCACGAAATAGTTAAAAAAAATGGGCAAAGCATTTTCGACCAATTTCTCTTTTCCGATGACTTTCCATTGAATATCGTGTGAAACACTGATGGCACAGCATGACTGCGAGGATCACGGTTGTTTTCGATGTTGCAACTTCTCACTTAACGAGGTTGAAGCGCCATAATCATAATCGCATATACAAAATAAAGGCAAAATCATCAGATACAAATTTTCCAAGATAATTTTTTGAAATCTTGCGTGAATCTTCTTGAGCATCGTATTATAATGTATAAAAAATTTATGAAGGTTTAACCGTCTAGTAATCGAGATATTCAGTGTTTAAAATCGCAACTTCAACATGAGGTCTTGTGGGAAGTTATGAAAAAAGACGATTTTTCACAACAAATAACTTGATTTCTAGACGTTAAAACTTTCTCAAATTTTACCCACGGTTGGGTATTATTGTTAAGAAGGTCCATAAAAATATTAAACAATTCAACTTGGAATTCGCATAACACCCTAACCTCTTTAATTAACAGATATTTATTTTAAAAAATGAAGGAGCAGCTCCCACTCTATATAACGGTGTCCAAATTGGTTCTCGTTACGTTTGGTTGAAATGAAGTCAATAAAGCCCATGTAGGAGAAATGCTGGATACGGTACTTCGACCTACCAAAAATTTCATAAGCTGTACGATTGAAGGAAAGATACACTCATTTTACTCGATGATTGGAAGATCATTCTAACCAAATATCCACATGATGAGGTTACTCCTCTAAGTAAAATGACATGTTATTCTTGAGCTATTAGTCGATCTTTAACTGAAAGTCTGGACCGTTCCCCGTAACCAGAATCAGAACTGAACAAAAAAAACACTGTCCCGCTAACTTTTCAACGATCGTTTTAACCCTCACTACTGTCATTTTGCTCCCGACGGTTTCAAATTCCACCAGAATTATCACCAGTATCACTAGTGTCATTAGACAGTGATTGCGAAAAAAACATATCAGAATCGAGAATCAGTGCGAAAAAAATGCCAATTTTTTGATGCGACGAAAAAATAAAGACGTGAACTGACAACATTTTCCAAAATGCTATAATTTGATAAATATTACGGAAACCAGATTCGAAAGTTTTCGAAAACAGTTGAGGACGCGGTCCTTGCTGTAAAAATGCCTTATAGAAACTCGTTTTTGAACGAACAGACAGGTAAATAAATGTTCTCGTCTCGATAATGTATCACTTCATAATTTAATTACGGCGTTTGCATTACATCGTGCTTTTTTGCGAATGCTTATGGATTCTTGGTGTTTGAGTGAGTTTCGAAATTAAGGCTGACTGTGTAAGTGGACAAGTCACTTTAGGATGAGGCTGATGTCTTCCAAAGCAGTAGTCATTACTTATACACGGTTGACGATCTTTAATGAAGTTGGGTTAATCATTAATGGAACCACTTATTACGCTGCATTATGGCGCGGGCTATTCTCTACTACTTTGGAGGTTTGATGCCTTTTGGACCAACTGGGGGCCTTTCCGTTATTGCGCGGATTATCCTCTTAGTTGGCGGTTTGATGCCTTTTGGACCAACTGGGGGCCTTTCCGTTATTGCGCGGATTATCCTCTTAGTTGGCGGTTTGATGCCTTTTGGACCAACTGGGGGCCTTTCCGTTATTGCGCGGATTATCCTCTTAGTTGGCGGTTTGATGCCTTTTGGACCAACTGGGGGCCTTTCCGTTATTGCGCGGATTATCCTCTTAGTTGGCGGTTTGATGCCTTTTGGACCAACTGGGGGCCTTTCCGTTATTGCGCGGATTATCCTCTTAGTTGGCGGTTTGATGCCTTTTGGACCAACTGGAGGCCTTTCCGTTATTGCGCGGATTATCCTCTTAGTTGGCGGTTTGATGCCTTTTGGACCAACTGGGGGCCTTTCCGTTATTGCGCGGATTATCCTCTTAGTTGGCGGTTTGATGCCTTTTGGACCAACTGGAGGCCTTTCCGTTATTGCGCGGATTATCCTCTTAGTTGGCGGTTTGATGCCTTTTGGACCAACTGGGGGCCTTTCCGTTATTGCGCGGATTGCCCTCTTCTTAGGTGGTGGTTTGATGCCTCTTGGACCAACTGGAGGCCTTTCTGTCTTTGCACGGGCAACGCGATGTTTAAGCATAGAATGATCCTCTTCATTATCTACAGCCACTAATGATTTTAACGATTCGTCAATCTGCGAATCAAATCGAGGAACGAAGTGATGATTACCTTCACACATCGAATGATTTTTTACCAGAAGGTAGGTCGTTCAAAATTTATTATGGGACACGAAATCATATGAACAGGTAATAGATACTAAAAAGTGGAAACAAATTGTCTTACATCATCATTTTCTTTTGCATTAGCTACAGCTACAATGCACAACAGCAAAACGAATCCGAACAGGACGTTGAAATAGAATAAACCTGTGAAACGATTGAGTCCAATATTATTTTTTTTTGTTAATGAAAAAAATTGTTTTTTCTCATTATATTTAAAAACTTACCCTTCATTGTTGCTACGCCGTTCTAATATGGCTGGGCCAATTTAAATTTCCGTAGAACTACAGTCAAGTGTTGGGCTTTCTGGATATTTTTCAATCAGCTGAAATAGAAAATTGACAAACATTAACAACAAAAAAATCTTGTAAACGTAATTCTAGGGAATTTCGAACTCTTTTCGGAAAAAAAGATTTGGATTGCTGCAACTCCACGTGACCATGCAAGGAGGGTCAATGTTGGAGTGATGGAGTCCGTTCTGCTCGCAGTTTCTAGTACACTATCAAGAGACTCGGTAGAGTCTCGGGACAAGTACATTTGACAGCAAATTTCGGTGTTGGGGGTAAAAACTGAAAGTCTTTTTCTTTAATTACGAATCCCAGGAGAAATGCTATGATTTGAAAATTGAACTAGAGGATAATCGAGAAAAAAAGTTTTCGATTAAGCCTTCAATCAGCAGCATTGATGCCGTAATTGCTGAGAAAAAACTTTGCACAGGCTCAAGATTATGCAAAAATTCTAACACATCGAAGAATTTGACGTTGATGAAAACAAAATATGGTACTCGGGGGTTTTCGGGGTCGCTAATTACAAATTCCCCCAAAATTCCGAAATAAAAAATGGCGGATCCAACATGGCGGACCATAAATTCAAACGTTTTTTCATCGAAGCGAAAGTTGGTGCTCGGGGATTTTCGGGGTCGCTGATTACAAATCTCCTATTAAAATTTGGAAATTCGAGATGGCGGATACTATATTATATGGCGATACTATATGGCGGGCGATAATTGCGAAAATCGTTTGATATGAAAACGATAGTTGGTACTCGGGGAAATAGGATCCGGGGTTGCCGATTACAAATCTGCACCCAAAATTTCGGAAATTAAAATGGCGAATCCGAAATGGCGGACCATTAATGCAAAAATTTATTGATGAAGGCGAAAGGTTCAGGAAAAAGAAGTGATATCCTGGCCAAAAATCCCCTCCCGGGGGAAAAAACCTTGGACAAGTACAATTATTGACCCCCGTTTCCATTTGTTTTTACAGAAAAAAAAGAACAAAATTCTTAAAAAATTTGCAAGATAGAGAATGATTTACATTCAGCATAAAAATTTATAATATCAATAATAGGACAAGTATTTCACTGTCGCTTAGTTATTGAAAAAAGTCACGAATGTATAAAAAGAAAAATCGGTCAAATGAACAGAGTCCAGAAAAAAAATCAAGATAAAACAAAATTAGGGGAAAAAAATTTCAAACGAAAAAAATTAGATTAAAAAATAATTTCTCTGTTCATTTCCCCGATTTTTCTTTTTATACATTCGTGACTTTTTTCAATAACTAAGCGACAATGAAATACTTGTCCTATTATTGATATTATAAATTTTTATGCTGAATGTAAATCATTCTCTATCTTGCAAATTTTTTAAGAATTTTGTTCTTTTTTTTCTGTGAAAACAAATGGAAACGGGGGTCAATAATTGTACTTGTCCAAGGTTTTTTTTTCCCGGGGAGGGGATTTTTGGCCAGTGTTCATTATTTCTTATCAAATGGAGACTAAAATAACTTACCAGTTAACGTTCTTGAAACGTATCACAAGAGACGAATGAAAGTTTTCACGAATCCAACGATAGCTTTCGACTGAAGCTAATCAGCTCCGGGGATTGTTAAATAGGCGGTTTCTGTTGACATTAACTAAGTAGGCGTCATGCAGTTTTACGCCATGTAGTTTTTTCCTCTTAGAAATTATACCAGCCTACTTCCTCCTACTAAATATGCAAACTACCTTCAAACCAACTCTGTCAAACTCCATGTTTACACTTGTGTCATCATTAGGTGTCGCAAGTCAAGTGTTTCTACATGAATACATTTTATGTCTTTGCGTCTGGTTTTATGATAAATATACTTTCCTCGTGAAACTCTTTTCCGTGATCAGTCTTTCCTCGAATAGAATATTATCGAATAGTGAAAAAAACGTACGGCAAACACGAAAGAGCTCTTAAAAATAAAAGCTTTTCTTGCGTCATCCATATGTAGAGTACAATAGTAGAGTTTGTTTTGAACAAATAAATTCAAACTAGCCGCAAACTCCCTCAATTAAGCGTAATTAATTTGAACCGATCTTAAACGATTTAGGCAACTCTTCTGGTTTCGTATTTTTCAAAGTGAAAATACGTCAGTAAGAAATGTAGAAAGTTTTGGAGAAACTAACCACCCAGAGTGTAAATAAATATGGAAGCCATCAAAAAGTAGTTTTTAAGACGTATTTCTGATTTTAATGATATATGGCAATATGAGGTTTTTGAAAAACGTTAATATCGTTTTTTTAATTATAGCGACAAAACATTTGCAGTTTCAATTTGTTTATCCTTATATGGAGTAACTTATGCAATAAATGCTAAATGATTACTTAGAATGGTGGACGCGCGCTTCTGGAAGTTTCAATAGGTTATACGTGCTCATATTATTTCGAAAAACAGGAAAACTGAATTTGTGGATTTATGATAAAATGATTTTCTTGTTGCCTCTGAACAAACAAGCGAATGATTTGAAAAGATGTATCAAGTGTAGAGTTCATTGGATCAAAATTTAACGTGTCATAAAATTTATGTCCCCACTACCATGAACTGCTTTATTACAAAACAGTTTAGACTCGGCGAACGCTCGGAACAGCAGATGACAGAGCTGCGAATGTACTTGTCCCGAGATTCTACCGAATCTCTTGATAGTATATAGTCATATTTTTTGGATCTTACGTAATTTGGATGATTCGACGTTGTGGCAGCACAATCGAGCTCACCCTCTTCCCGCCTTTCAATGTGGATAGAATCGGCACACGTTTTGGAGCTTTTCTCAACACTGCTTATTTATTCGTATGTATAGACCATCGGGAAAAGAGATTGGCTATACGTTTGGGGGTATCACGATAAGGGTGAATGCGGATTGGCACGAGGAATAAAATCAATTTTTTTGATAGTGTTGAATCCCCAGGGGTTTTTCGGCAGGTCCAGAGGAAAGCAAGTTGGGGGCGCTCGCAAGCAAAACCGCGGGAGAATGGGAGACTTTCGAAATATCAATTTGAAACAGCCGGGGTATGCGTCATACTTTTCGCCACTCATAATAGCCAGCTTTCCATTTTTATTTGTATTTACCAACCAAGTGCATCGCTTCGGTCAGGAGTAGCACTTTTCGTAACACACATATATACATACCAGCACATGTCCCATTTTGCTCCCACGATCGTTCCACGTTCCGTATCTCTTCTCCCGTCTAGGGGTCACCCTCGATAAGTAGCAAGGGGAATTCAATATTTTACGACATTTTGTTTCCAATCTCGAGACTCTACGTCGGCACAACCGTATTATTTCGTATCGTTGCCTTATTCGACTTTTATAGTGTTAAATCGTCATGAATTATTGACCAAATACCATCAATAGAACTGCTACATCTTCAGATTATTGGTTTTTTCTATATTAATTGTTCAAGTTCTACGACGTGAAGTTCAATATTGAAGTTGAAATAAACGAGCCTGCAGTGTTAATTAGCAGTGCACCGCAACATTTTACTTACAACAGAAATTTGTTAATTTACTGAACATCCTATAAATTTTGAATTGTAAGTCTAAAGAACTTTTCACTCGTCAACAAAAAACTACGCTTTATTTTCAGTGAAATTTGTTTCAAGTAATAAGTTCGAAAATTGTATATGCGAAAACTTTTCAAACAAAATCATTTGAAATACGATTTAAATTAAAGTTGGCGTGTATATGTTTTTTCCTTAAATTTTCGATAAACTCGAAAGACTAGGGAATTTTTCATGGTCCATCATAGTCCGTTAACCGGAAGTCGTAGATACGCGTATGATAGAAGGCGCATCGCGTAGCCTTTCGGTTTTTCAATTTCGCATAATGTTCCATATGGTCTACCAGCGTCTTGGAAACTGACCTCACGATAAGATAAAGTTGGCGAAAACCACGAGAGGGGAATTTACGCTGGGCATAAGTTTTCGTTATATATGAGCGTCCACGGGAAATGTGACGATCCTATCTCGTACAAACGCCGCGACGATCCCAGTCGTGAAATGTTGCTACCTAGTATTTTACTATTTTTTGAAGGACACAGTCATTTTGTATCCAACCACAAGGTTTTTTACGGCGAACATTGCTTTTATCCGAGAATGTCCATTTCTTTCTTATAGTCAATAAGTTATCCGTGCTCATAGTGTACCATGCAAGACCAAAAACTTGCAAAAAACAGTCACCAATAATATACCGATTGATTTCCTTGAGCATTGTTATTTTTCACTTTCGAATTCCGTAGTTCCATTTTCTGATAAGTCTTGCGTTTGATCACGGGTTAGTCCTGCACGCAAATTATACTTGAAGAATAATGAAATTTATTTGAAGATCTTTTACCGTGTTAGATCTAAACATTTATCGAGAAATTTCAGAATTTGTTTGGCAGTACCTTTGTGTTCCGTGTGAAATGAAGACTTTTTTTTATTATGAAGACGTTAATTTTTGCAAATGAATTTCTTCATCCTCTCGAAACTCTTACTTTGTTAATGTTGGCAAAAGTTATTCGTTCAACTATTTGGTAATTTTTCAAGAATAATATCCATTATGACAAAATATCAAAATCGAGGGATTTTTTTTTACCAAGAGGCTTCCTCAGAATAAAAAGTCGTTGCGTGTTTATTAAAAACGATGAAGTTTTTCATATGTCCAGCATTTTATTATTCTTCAGAATTTCCGAGTTTCCAATTGTATAACAAAAATTAATCATGTGTGACTAATGAGTTTTCAGTTATCTCTTTGATATTTTAATTTCACATGACAATTCGCTGTTAAATGCAGAACAGCATATTTTTGGAAGCTTCTTTATCGCCCTTGTACATCCCACCCTCATACTCCACTAGAACGTCCGACATTTTCCTATTGTATTGTTTCATTTATAATTTACATGTCATGGAATCAAAAATGGATACTCGCTATTTTTGACTGTAAAAAACTTCTTAAAAATTTGTTCCTCTCGTGGAACCCTTAAACTCATCAACTACAACATAAACTAAAACAATAATAGCACTACACATGAGGAAAAATTGGTCATATTATTGGTTAACAAGTTCTTCTATAGAATCATTGTTCGGAACTGTGCGACATAATTTCCAAATGAAATCAATATTCACAACGTAGAAAATACCGTTTCTGTTCGGCAGATTTATGCCAAATCCCAAAATTCCAGAACTCAAATTTTATTCACGTATGTCAAAATATTTATATTTGTCATTTTCAAATGATTCGCAAACAAATTAAATTTTATGTCACGATTATAAATGAAAGTAAACATTAATAGTAATGATCCACTTTCCATCAAAATATAGATTTTGTATTCTCGCTTCAATAATGGTCCTATACTCGGATAATATTCAGATTGAATTTAACAAATCCCAATGTGCAAATTAATGGGACAATTTACTTTGATGTATCGAGTAATCTTTTGGCATTAGCAAAAATGAAAATCGAAATATCTTGAGCACCATTGTCAGATATTTTCCTTTCATGCTGCACAAAAGGCATCAAATTATACGAATTATAAGCGTGGAAAGCATCGCAGCTTACGAGTCTCTCCTACACCTATTTTTATTTATTATTATGTTTGTTATTCGCATAATCGGATTTGGTAGGACGATAGGCAGTGGTGATTTCAGGTTTGTCTGTGATAATGCAGTTGTCCCGTCCCCTACAATAGTCCTGTGAATGCCTCATTGTCCACAGGACCACGGTCTACTCAAAACTCGTACTAACACGCGACATTTTCATCCCCGACCCCTCTCTTCACCCCTAATAATCGAACGACCCTATATCCGAACAAAACGAGAGATCGCTTCCAACCGACGAGTGTCGTAATTCATTTATTCGTATGTTTCCTTGAATATTACTCCCGCAAAACCCGATATAATAAATCGTCACGCAAATATACACGTCTTCCGATGAATTACTTCTGCTCGCTTGTCCGGGCGATCATTAGTAATCGTTTGTTTTTGAAATTTGATTCCCGATGTTTTTGTTTTCACGACGTACAAATTCTCGCATTGTTACAATCATTAACAGCCGGCAATTCTGTTATGTTTAATTATTCGTTATCACTCAGTGATGTCGCAGTTACTATACGTACGGATTGGAATCTGACAGCAATCTCTTGCTTCGGGACCATACCAGGATCACATCAGAACCCGATCAGGATCAATCAAGGACCTGATTAGGACGACGCTTAAAACATTTCTAGTCCTGATTTGGATTTCCTCATGACGTTCCGGTCAACATAGTCTTATCAGGTTCTGTCAAGACCTCTCTTCTGATTGGGTCTGATCAGGATTTCGTTTTACGGTACTTGAATATTTTTCACCGTTGTACCACAAAAATCAGGTAAACCTAACTGAGTTTCAATATTCATAACATCTGGTCATACATACCGAGCTGATTCTGATATGCTCCAAATCAGGTAAACCTTGCCATCTGCGTTTTTCGTGATCCCGTCATCGCAGCCTTCCATCGCAGTAAGTAAGTTTTACTTACTGTAAAGTTTTTAAGGTAAGGTAAGTTTTACTTTCCTTAAATATTTACGACACTTGGTCATTAAGATCTGGTCTTGACCGATTTCTGATAAGGTCAACTTTGCCTTACTTTATCATTTCCTAACCTGGCCTCCTGGATAAATCCTGATCACCAGGTGAACGCTTGCAAAACTTTAATATATTTTATCCATGGTTATTCTGACCTGATCCTAAATGAGAACTGATCTGGTTAATCTTGACATACTCCAATATATTTTATCTCTGGTTACTTTGTCCTAGTCTTGAATGAATCCTGCTTAGACGAGGCATGTCATACATCTATACAATTCATCGGCACGGGGATAAAATAGACCTGGTATAACGAAGTTACTTGAATTAGAATAAAATATACAGCTGAAAACCGTGAATAGGTCGTTTTACAAAGTGTTTCACTGCGAAATGATGGATTATGTGCATGTTTTTTTACTAGTTTACCACTAATTTACAATTTTCAACGTTTTCATTACAGCAATTTTCAAATACCAGCAATTGATTTTTTACAGATAATTTTATTCCCTGAAGGGGAGCAGTTGGTCCAGTGGATGAAGGTTCGGATTCCCAAGTCAGCGGTTTCGGGTTCGAATCCTAGGCTCAAACCCAATGGAAGTTTTAAAATATTTTCCAAGTGTTTCTACTGCACTCCCGAGTGGTGTAAACTCCACCTTCATAATTTCATGTTCACACCGCTCTGTGATGCTACCCGCCGGCTCGTTGCATAACAGCTGAGAGTATGATTTGCAAAGCACCTCTCGCATTGCCACCTGAGGAAATTAGTCCGGTTACCGGCTACATCGGCAACATTTTCTGGCAATATTCCGGCATTTTCAAAACATTTACCTTTTACCCCTGTTAAATACGATGCAGTGAGGAATAAGTCAGTTGCAGCCGCACATATCAGGGAGATGGCGGTGGGAAGGCGTAGTTCGAAGAATGTAAAGGAATTAATAGGGTGTATATAAAGGGAAGGATGCTGGGGCCAAGGAAATAACAATTGCAGAGTACAATTGGTCACACAAATCATTTATATTTTATCCGCGGTTTACTTAACCTGGCCCCGATCGGGATATGTGATGATTGCCTTCTCAGACATACCTTGCTGCAGCCTTGGTCGAAACCTTGTATGGTCAAATTGAATTCTAGTTAGGAAATAGGCCGTCGAGTTTTTGAATAACTTATGCATAGGCTTTTTCCGGGTTTATTTGGTAAGTTTTCAATTGGCTTAATAATTTTCGGTCAATAAAATTACAAATTGTAAATTCATTCATAGCAACACGTTTGTTATTTGTACATTAATATCAAATTTCTTATTATAACCCTCTTTTCTCTCATTTAATCGCGGGGAAAAAAACGAAAAGCTCTTTCGCGAGGTGTTTTCTTCTTACATCATGCATCGACGCTCAGAGGATGATGCGAACGAAAACAAAAAAAAATATCGATTCCTTTTTGTACTACGCAGTGTTTATACAGGAGTTCGGAGTAGGAATCGATATAGGCTTTTTGGAAAATCACTTTATTCTCTATGTAACCTTGGTTATTCTCAATCGCGAATCAAACGGGGAGGAAAATAGTCGTAGTAAGAGATGGGGCAGGAGGTTGAGTTACTTGATTCGGAAGAGCGTCAAAAGGTGTGGGGCTCCTTATATCGGCAGTCTGGCACAGTATACCCAGACAATGAGGACATTCTTCGACTACAATGGCTTCTACGATCGAGCACGGAGCACTTCCTTGCATACTAATGGAGAATCCTCGAGCTCTAGTGTTGGTTGCTTCCTTCTTACTGCTGCAACTCTCTCGTCTCCCATTCGTTGTATGCGTACGTACGAATGCGTGATAGTTTTTAAAACTTACGATGCAATTTATAAAATCTGACATCCATCAAATTCGATTCATATGTCTACTTGAGGACTAAGCCTGAAAATTTGTTGCGCACCGTTGGGCAATACATTCCGGATCATTTTTATTTTTCTCGAAATATTAAGGATGTCTGTTAAGAACGTGTATCTGCTTTTTTGTTATATCTCTCCGGTTCTCACGCAACTAATAGATCCCCTCTCAACGTACTTGTTTTTTTCCATATTACTAAGCTTGAGGTATGGCAACACAGAACAATTGGAAGAACTAACTCAAATGAGCGCGCACTAAATAGAGTGATAACACCTGTGTAACCGTTTGAGAAGTACGTTTCTTTTTGACAATTTTTCAGTTTATGAGACTCGTCATGTCGTACAATAAGTCACTTTTCCATAACAAATGTTATGTTTGGACAAATATGGTGGAACCGCAGTAACGTAAAGAATACAACACGTATGTATTTCGATTTTGACAGTAGGCATGTAAAAAAAAAAAAAATTCCGCACAAAAATACATATGATATATATATATTTATTTTTTGGAGATTGACATTATTCGAGTTACTGATGATTCTAATCGATTTTTCTGGACCTAAATGGAACTGTTACTTTTAAAACTTCGTCATTTTATCGAAAATCAATACTTCTATCATATAATTAAATTATGAATCGAAAGTTGTTTTCCGTACTCTTTGATTTGCCTCCTATAAGGTATTCGAGAAAAAATTCTCGCAAATAGATCTAACTGACTCGACTAACCCGAAGAAAGTTAGAGCAATATATTTATTTTGAACATTTTCAAAGGGCCAAATATGGTGGTAGTGAATATTCTACTATCTACATTTTGCACACTTTGAAGAAGGCAACTGCTTGAAAATTTCATGCGTGATTCTAGTGGTTGAACATGAAAAACTCATTGGATGATTTCGTCATAAGATTGTGACAATGGTACGGAGAACGTAATGTTTCTTTAATTCCTTGGGTGCGAGGTAGATAGGTAAAGGACATGCGCCTACTTTCCATTCTCCTTTCAACGTTCTCTTTCTGTTATCTCTGTGCGGAGAAAGCGTGATTGCCTTTATGGGGGAAGAAAGAGTCTTTTGCAGTAGCGATAATGTCCTTCGTTGCTAGGACGGTGTGGCAGCGTGGGGCGCTATCAGAAGAAGAAGAAAAAAACAACCCCCGGGGAAGGGCTGAAACTGTCGAGTGGAGCAGCAAGGAACTAGTTCTCCTTTTCGCGACAGCTATCCCAATCTTTAGCTTCCCTCCTTTCTCACTATGCTCTGCTCCTCTTTTCCTCTTCTCTCCTACCATCGTTTCTCCTCGTACCAAGCCGGCAATATCCCGAGACGTGCCCGTAAAAACACACGCAGCCTATTCAGCCCCTCCTCTGTGTCGCGCGTGACTACGTCACTACCATCATCATCTCTGTTCTCAAAAACTTTCCATCTTTTCTCTGTAAGATTCTTTCGTTTTTAAACACCATTGTGTCCTACTCAGGAACACATCATTCTATACCCAAAAATTCGGTGAATTTCCTTAATTTTATTCAAAATTGATTGAAAAATAAAGCTCCTGATTAATTTTCATCTCGTAAATCTTATTTCGATCTAATAACTTTTCATTCAAAATTTAGTCTGAATCCAATAAATAAATTACATTAAGATCTGATTTGACATCAAACAGTAACCAAAACAAATTGATTTGAGACCGAACCCCACACGAACTACCGATGAAAAATCTGCGTTCCAGATTTCTTTTTAATGATTTACTACTGCTTTTTTATGCCGAGAGGAACTTTTGTTTTTGTTTTCCATTTTTTTTTTTTTTTTTTTTTTTTAATTCAAGAGGAAATTCGCAACCCTGAAGGACTTTTTAAAGACAGAGTGGTTTAGATCAAATCAGAATTGGAAACAATTCAATGGTTATTGAAAAAATAACTTATCATGATCCACCTACTACTCCATCAGGCATATCACCTGATATATTATCAATCGATTTGAACCCTGAGCATGATCCGATCGATGTATAACTTTCAACTAACTTAACATTTACTCAAACAAACTATAGATCGATTATTACAACTGATAAATTTTTGAATCGTATCAACGAACAATTCTTCTACGAAGTATGCTTACGTGGATAAAAAATCTCATCAAAAATCACTACAGTACCGTAGTTTTTTCCCTCAATTTTACGAAAGTACGAAAACATCAAAGTTCCAGAGTAAAGCAATGTTTACACTCTTCTTTGGATATGTCATTCAGAATGTTTGATTTTGTATATAAGGTAAAAAATTACTATATGTTTTCGAGCGAAACGTTTCAAAAGTATCGAGATGGTACCTGGTTACGGTGTTGCCACTTTCGAAGAATTTTTCTCTCCATTATTTTTTTTTTTTCGGATTGGGAAGGGATGTTGGTTTTTTTTTTTGCGAACGAAATAAATCGAAGATTTAATACCGTCGTTCAAATTATTCATGTTTTATTTACAATTGGCACTTCATATTACAGTCGTTCATTCCATGTGTGCTTTATCAACAACTACATCCTGCTAATAGCTCAATTATTCAACGTCAATGACTAGGTCGATCAATAATAAAAAATAATTATATATTTTTAACACAAAATTAAACAGAAGCAGTTAAATCAACGTGAATAACTTGATAATTTCCGAATGTCAAAGTGGAATAACATTTTATCTTAATAAAAATAAAATAAAAAAATCGATTTTCATGACAACGGATTATTTATTATTTACAAGAAACGTTGAAATGTTTCCCGAAACTCATTCGATTAAACTTTAGCATACATTTTCCTGATGATTTTTTTAGTTCCTAACTGTTTAAAAATTGGTTTATGTGCAAAATATGTTTTTTTTTCTCATACAAGCAAATAGTGAATAATAATTATATCGAACAGTTGCGTAATTACTTGACTAATTATCGAGTTTTTACAATAAATAAAATTTTTACAAGAGTTATTTGTTATTTTGAAGTTTACTAATTATAATAATTTTAAAAAAATCGCAATGATTTACAATAGTCTTTATGTCCCTTAATTCCTTCTTTTGATCGATCAATGACGAACGAGGGCTCGTAGTACGTATCCATACGTGATAATAAGTATTTTCTACTCATACCAATATGTAAATAATTATTTTGTAAATTTGACATGTTGATACTGATAGGAAACAATTAATTTTCTTTTCCTTTTGATGAATCAATTGCTGAAGATAAATATTCTTCTGTCCCTAAAAATTTGTTGAAATGATTTTTTATTTATTTCTCACTTTGAACTGACGAATTATTTCAGTTTTCACCAATTCAATGAATAAAATTATTCATAACTTATTTTTGTCTTAATGTTAACATTAAATAAAAATTTGTTTAAAAATTTCGCAATTCTATTGGCTATATATAAGTTACATACGTGAAGCACCCTTTATTGTTATGAAAAAAAATTTCAATAACATATTGTAATCTTTTACATTTGTTTTTGCGTCATAAATATTATTATTATCGAACTCAAACGAAAAAATGCATTCACATTTTTTTAACCATCATTTAGCAAACTAAAAAAAATGTTATTTTTTAAACCTTTTTAACTTGAATTTGATAAATCGCTCAAAAAAAACTATGAAAAGTTTCTTTTTTTTTTACAATTATTCCATTGAATATTTCAAGAAAAATAAAAAATAGGATAACCGTTTGTCGGTTTTAGAAACATCTGTGCAGATTCACCTCCACAACGGTTGAAGTTGTTGCAGAGTGTCAGGAGTGTGGTTAGAAATACGAAAAACGAGAAGTACTTGACGTTCTGTCTTTGTTTGTTTTCCCCCGGAAAAAGGATTGCTACTTTACAAAATAAATAATAAGAGAATAAACGCAACAATTCTATGGACGAATAATTGAGACGTAAACTCAACGATCCTGTACACGTAATGGCGGATGATAGCGTTCCCGCCTGGTATTATGAAGCGAGAGATGCAACGGAAACGTATGGAATGATGAGCCCTCGTTCGCTCGTAGCCACGTTAGTATTCAGAAAGCTTGGCTTATTTCACATGGCCGAATCCCAAAGAAGAGATTTGCCTCAGTTGGTAGAGAATTTTTTTTTTACCACGGGGATAGCCGAGTCGCACGTTCGCATATATGTAATATGTGGTGAGAGGGTTGGTTATCTCATCAAAATTGGACTTGGGTCCTTCGTGTAAGTTTCTGTATATATATATACATATCTTGATATAAATAAAACGTGCTATAGAACATGGAGGATCTCTTTGTAGGATTTAGCCATAGCAAAGTATCGATTCGATTTCGATGGACAAGCTTTTTCCCAAACGACTTATTGAGTCATTCGTATACCTCCATTCCACCATTTTGCCAAACGATTTCAACGTGTGTGCCACCTAAACTTCATTTCTCTACGACCATATCCATTGCAGCCATTTTCTGTGTCTCGACGTACCCAACACTGTTTGTAGTTTGATGATTCTTTATGCCGATTTATAAACGGCCCCGTCCTCACGATCGTACGATTCAACCTCAACTGAATATGAACAGTCTTTTGCAAGAATTTTGAGAAATTTGTACAAGGAAGACTAATAAGGTAATACGATGATTTCTTGGATTTAAAGTTCGGGCGAACAAGTTGGATTCTTCACTGAAAAAAAAGTTCACGAAATCAGAAAGTTTGATCTTTGTTAGAGTGCAAAATTTGACTAAGGATTTCGAAGAAGAAAAGATTTCTTTCATTTACTAATAAGACTACTGATAAGAGATGTTTTTGCCTCATTTAATATGTATCTGCAGTTAACGAAGTAGCTTAAACTAAATTGGCAACAGACTTTTGTCTAATTCCTGTGAGGTACCAGACAATGGTTCTATTAGGCTCATTGAAAAACCGAGATCGGGAGTATGGATAACTACATGTAAAGAAATTTCTCATTGTATGAAGATTTCTAGTTATATCAATTTACAAGGCAACTGACTGATGTATTAAGTGTAGGAACATCGCCTCTAAAACTACCTCAAATGTGACTTAAGTGTAAGTGGATTTTTCTGTTCATCTGATAATCAACATATTTGATGATGATCTGATGATTTGATAATCGTCACCGAGTGTTTCGATATAAGCTGAATTTTCAATATGTTGATTGAGGGTGTATGTCGGAGATTTTATGAAGAATGTGAAAAATGGGTACTCAGAAGCACTAAGCTGAATAGAATGTTGTTTTTTTTTTTGCTTACATTATTTACAATTGACACTGTCCGACAGACTTGGGCAAGGGGTCGGAACCCTATTGTCTGTCGAAAGTCATATTCGGTACTTGCCAAACTGCACTGATTGTTGTCATTATTCTGGACGAATGATACTTCCGAGCTAACTTAGATCTGCAGATTTACCACTTTGTCCAGTCGGAGAAACGTACTTAATCACTGTGCAAAAACATACACGAACTATTGTCCGGTTCATCACGACTTTTTCAATCATCCATTCCACTTGGAGCAGTGTAATTAGCTGAACGCGAACGACGCATTTCGATGAGTTACTTGGTTTCACTGAACACTCGCGACCGAGGAAATCCTTGAGGAGCGCGACGGTACGGAATTCTGTTCTGGATCGCTGTCGTCATCAACGTTGTAGGTTCTGGTGGTAGTTGTCAAGTTGGAGGCGGTTACAGTTGCTTGAGGAATCGGTGATAGGATCGATGGTACCCTCCACCAGTCTGGTGGTGTCCAACTAGAGATTAGGTTCCCCCGAAAGTTGAGATCCGGAAGAACCGGAAGCGGCCTTCATATGACATGATTACGCGTCGTCATAGGTGAACTTGCGGTTAGGCTCTGAACGGAAAATGTGCTTTCGGGTTTAATAGGTGCAGCATCAAACTTATCATTTCTCTCGGTGGATGGTGACGATGATGCGTAACGTTCTTCCAACTTGGCCTCATCCGGTTGTTTATCCAATGTCGATGGGTACTCGGATGTGTCATCCAGTTTGCGATATCGGTATTCAGACCTTGTCACCTCCCGCGTTGTTTCTGTATGATAACGCTCATCTTCGGGCTTAACGGGAGTCCCGAAAGAACGCTCATCCGGTTTGTTCTGGACCAGGTAGGCGGACGACCTTTTAGGTTCCTTTGGAGAACTTGATGGACATCCACAGTTGGGTTGGACGCAAGATGGCGTTGATAAACCTGGCCATCCAGCTCCTACTGCCTGATGACTCGAATAAAAAGTTCCGCTCCCATAAATAGCTTGGAAAGCAAGATCCGCCGCAAGTTTACCACCGTTGAAGTCTTCCCCTAACTTGTGCTGAATGGGGTACAGAGGATACGGAAAGGGCGGAAAAAATCGAGGGATCTTGAGATCCTCGTGGCCCAGTAATGGGTGATGACTTGGGGCTGCCAATGGTGGTAGTAAACCTCTCGATATGTTGTTCAACGTATCGCCGGTCGACATCAATGGTGAAAGAGAAAAACCAAACTTGTTCTCTTTCTTCACCAGGGATTTTGGCTTTCTTCGTGGACGGTATTTGTAATCGGGATGCTCTTTCATGTGTAACGTTCTGGAACAAAAAATAAATACGGGTACACGAACATCCGTTTGAATTCAGTTTGTAAGTTCATTATCCCCGTGCGAGATTTTCTATCTAATAATCAGGCTCCAATGGATCCTTAGCCTTCGGAATCTTCCTAAGAATCTTCAATCTAGAAGCTTTGCTGTTTTTTTCTTTTTCATACAAATACAAACTTGCTGGCACCCAGGAATATGTCTGGTTTTTGCACTTGTTTACACGGCAATATTGGCTTTTTTTTAACTAAATAGTTAATCTTAAGAACATAACAAGTCAAAGTAGCAAACCCATATGTTCAAACTAATTAATTAATTCCGAATAATGGATTTTCAACAAGACGCCTGCGTTATAAGAAATCACATGATTCCAAGAGCAAATTATCAGTTTTATAAACATAATCAATAGGACATATTTACCCAAATGGACAAATATAAACGAGATTTTTTTTTTTTTTTTTTTTTTTTGAAAATTATGAGAGTCCAATGAGATTAAGGTCTTTCCGTAGATAAACGCAGGAAAATTTGTCGAATCAGGGCTTCACCTTAGAACAGCTGCAATTTTTTTTCTAATGTTTCTCATCACTCAGTAATGGTGTACCATGCAATAATACGTTATTCACCTAAACAAAAATTTACCTAAAAATTTACCTAAACGCATACACTACCGGCGAAAGCTTTCCGGATGCAAGTTCGAACATGACAAGGAGCTAGGTTTTTCTAAATGTACTTTCACCGACAGTACTTATCAATCAGTTCGATAAATGGCATTTGTGAACGACAGAATGCAGCTTCATTTTTCGTTTTCTTTAGTTTCCTACGATTTATTTTACTTCTAAAACGTCCTCTTGAAGTTGGCCGTTATGGTTTACTTTTCTTTCAACTTCTTTCCACAGTTACGTCATGAATCTAGTATCAATTATTTAAAACCATTTATCCAATGTAGCACTTATAGAGAAAAGATCTTCTCTAAATCTTTACAAAAGAAATCTTAACAATCTTAACAAAAGAAAAAAAAAAACAAAAAAAATTTAGGACATTTAACTGCTCACCAACACATTTCGCGGCGTATATACCGGTATTTCCCAGAGATCCATTTTTGGTCAAATAGTGAACATTTGAACAAAAAACGAGAATTTCTGTATCAAAATTTGTTGGTTTTTTTTGCCAATTATGGAAAAAATTGAAAATAAAAAACAACCCAGGTATGGAATAAACACGAAAACTGTCAAGCACATTGGTTGAGTGGTTTCCACATATTTTCTGGTATGAGTTTTTTTAAACGGTAGTGTCTTCAAAAAATCATGTCACCGGACGCCTTTTAAACAGCATTCGTGTTTTATTGACATCTCGATTGCCAGGCAAATTACTGAATGAAAAAGTAGGGGTTGAGTTCATTTAAAGTTCGAAAATTTCTCTTTTCATTAACCTCCAACAATTATATTGTCATTTCGTGTAATTCGGATCAAACTTGATAACGAATTTCTGGAGACTACTTTATTAGTAAATTGTGACGATTAGGCCTACGACACGTATATTTTAAGTCGAAAGAAATTTTTTTATTTGCTGTGACATTATCGACTGAGCCGTCGCGTTTGACTGAGCACAAATTCGACAACGATAAGTGGAAAGAACGTTGTGCTAATCGGGATCGAGGGGATGCCGAAAAAAAAACTTTGTACGTATTTTGTCGAATAGGTTTTGTGGGCAAGTAGCGGAATGAAGAACCCGTGGTAAGTCCTGAGGGTCCACACAGCCTTTAACGAGATGTCGATCACGTGAAATTCAAAGTCCTCTCTCTTTTATGACGACACTCGAGCGAGCTCTGCCGTTTTGTTATTTCGGCTTTCGCGACACAATACCCCATATCGTTTTTCAACGATTCGATCCCCCCTCAAGCGCGGGACTCCTTGATTGTACATACTTTAGCGTTATCCGGACGAAAAATTACCGATGAAATCGAAATTTCTATGTGATACGAAAAACAAAAATAGATAATATCTTACGAGTGTTATTCAAAACGTTGAATAATTTTGTTTGAAAAAAAAAATCGAATAAATTGCATGATTAAGTAATTAAATAATCAATGAGATTTATGAAAAAAATCATAACATAGGAGATATTCAAAAATCTGAACATTACAAAATCATGATTACAATTTTTTTGACAGAAGGATTCGAATAATCATTGCTTTTCGATCCATTAAGAAGATCCTTTTTTTTTTTTTTATCACTCACTCTTATTCTAGTGATTAATTGCACTCCAAACGATTTTTGCACTAACCACAAATAATTTCAAGAGAAGTGCAATATAGCAATAATCAGAAATTTTCAAAATATTACAGTCTCGAATTCTTCAATAAATTAATGCAACATTTGTTCGAGATGCACAGAAATTTATCGCGATGGAAATATCCCGTACAACCCTAGAGAAAAAAATGAAATGTACGACGACAGAGTTCCAGATAAACTTGACATTGTCCCAAGACGTAATTTTCGAGTGAAAACTTTTGTGATGAATTGTGGTACAACAGAATAATTTTTATCTTCACTGAAACGTTATGATAAAAAAAAAAACCGGGATTTCTATTGAGGTAGGGTGCAAAGGTAAAAAAAAAAAAAAAAGTAAGATAAAATGAAGAAAATAAGACGTTGCGTTTGAGAGTTGCTTTGTGAACGTCGAATTCGATGTGTTATCACCGGCGATGTACGTGAAAAGACAGTCTTTTTCCTTTTTTTTTTTACCTACAGACATATTATCGCGAGTTTCACCACATGATAGGGTGGGCTCATAGATATTTGTAGTAAATATCTTGTGCACACAAAGTAGTAGGGTGTACGGACTCCGTATCTCCGCAGCATAATACTCCATTATGTTGCGAGAGGGCCGCACAAACGTTGCCCTTATTTATGCCTTGCTCCGCGTAGATAAAGGAAGCAAAAAGATTTGAAAAAATAGAAATAAAAGTAAAATCCTTGTTATAAAACGTGCAGCAATGTACTATTTTTATTTGTTATTTATCTTCGAATTCAATTAGTGTTAAACCTCCGATTTATTTTTTCAACAAAATTCTTTCCCAATTCGATTTTTATAAAAAAATGATTTTTATTTTTATTTCACTACAATTTTTGTTTCTTACGTTAATTATCGATTGCAAAAAAATGTTCAATTATATTAATCGACCACGAACACGTGACACCCAATACTCTCATATGACAAGAAAGAATTGAAATGATTATTTATGCTGAATTTTCGGTGGGTTGACAGCATCAGAAACTTAGAGAAACTGCTTTGCCCTTCGATCGGTGCATCGGTGGAACGCGGTTACCAATGGAAGCAATAAATTCGTTTGAAGCAGCTCGATTCAGGAGATCTCCGACGGTTTTTACGTAAGACTTTTTTTTCGTAATTCTGAACCTTTTGGGATGAATATTGAAAAACAAATGTAGTAAATCATCGATTTCTATCAGTTGAGGTAAAATGTGACGAGATCGAGGGATTAACGGTTCCACAATGATATGTTTAATATTAATATTGTTAGTTTTTTTTATCTGATACTTTCGTGTTAATCCTTTTCAGGTTTTTGCAATTGCATTACATCAATTTGACATCACCTCGACTAATTTTCATGGTCTTGCTTTTTTATCTTTCCCATCGTATCGGTGTATTCCCTTGACACACAGTACAAGGAAGAGTCGGGTAGCTCCGGACAGCGGATAACTTTTTTTAAATCAAAATACGTGGTAGTGTTCAAAAACGGAATATGCAATGTTTTTTTTTTTTTTTTTTAATGAAATGAAAAAGTAAGGATTTTTTGGTTTACGTTACAGAAAAAAACGCAAATAAAAATATATGAACTCACAATTCACGTTTTTTCTCCAAAAAAGCTATTTCCCAAGAACTATAATTTGATAAATCTTACGGAAAACAGATTTGAACGTTTTCGAAAACAGTTGGCAAACGCGGTCCTTGGTGTATGAGAGTCTCGTAGCGACTCGTTGAACGGACAGATACAGGTAATTGTACTTATGTCTTGATGTGAAATGTGATTCTTCTTTATTTTTCCCTTTTATGAAAAAAAAATACACACAGCAAGTTTAATACGCAAGTTTAATAATGGAATAAAAAAGTAATTGAAAAAATCTAACAAAGTATGACGATTCTTATAATCATTTTTTTCGATCCCTAATCGGCAATGACAATGCTTCAAAATTTATTCATTTTAAAAAGAACCTTATTTCAAATAATTTGCGTATCTCAAGCTGAAGTGAGAAACTCCTATTCGGAACGAATCAAATTATCGACTAAAAAGATAATATGTGCAAATCATTGAAAAAATAAAATAAAAAATGAACAATCAGAATTGACTTAAAAAAAAATTTCATGTTTCTTTAACAAGTGACATTAAAAGTAAATGGAAATCAGCTAAAAAAATGATCATTCGATTGATTTTGGTATCTTGAGAAAAATTTCATGAAAACACAATAAAACAGCATGACAAAAAAAATCAGATTAAGCATTCAATCAATCTGAAAATTTCGTAAAGATTTTTTTCATCAGTGTTGTAGGTTTTTCAAAGGAGAAAACGCTTCCATGTAAAACGATAGCAAGGCGGGATGTTTCGAGGGAAAAAAAAAAAAAAAAAAAAAACAAGAATAGTTTGAGCGCGGTTGTTCTTGCGAGAATGGTACAGAAGAGAAACGGAATAATAATTCCACGACAGCGTGTCCCAACAGATAGCACAATGCGTAAATCAGCATAAACACTGGTAAAGCTCCGCCACAATAATTCAGCATAAATGCATAAACATAGAGCGTAATCTTTAGAATTCACATTTGGCCGCGATAAACAGTGACTTTATATCTTCCAACTGAACGTAAAGCTGCGACATTATGAGCTACAAAACAATCGCTGCGTTCTGTTGAATTGTTACTGCTGAAATAATGATCAATTAGTTGGTTTTTTTTTTTTTTTTTCACATTTCAATTTAAAAAATCTTTACGCTCCCATTATAATTTGTTTTTTTTTTTTCCACTCAATAATTGTCATCATGAAAGAAGTTTATAAAATTTATAACAAATTCTAACGAGAATTAATTGAAAATTATGTTTCTAACCAAAAAATGTGTAATATGCAGTTATGCATTTTAATGCAACTGAATATTGATAAAGTGAATTTTTAAGTTTGGAAAAATAACATTAGAAACTTAAAAGAAATGGTACAAATTCGAGAAAAAAAATGTCAGCAACGATGTAGTCCCTAAAATATGAAGGATTATCGAAAGATTATATAATTCATCAAGCATTTGCTAGAAAACAAAAAAAAATTCTAAAAAATGGATCATTTCTAAAAATAATTTACTTGGACTTTTCTTGCAGCATATGAAAGTGCAATTCAATGAAAAATTTAAATTTCTCTGGTAAGTAGTACATATGTTAATAATTCAAAATAATTATACCCAATCTCAAAGAACCTGACTATGCACGATCTTCAATAAAAAGCTTCATAACCTCCCATAAACCATGAAAAAAATATGGCTGATCTAAAAAAACGTGAATTTCCAGAACAGATTAGAATTCGGTGCGGGAGCAGGTGGACGCTGCAATAACGTACCGAACAACAAGAAGGAAAACGAAGTTAAAATGAGCCGATCAGTAGCTCAATGTGTGCCCTGGTGTTTGATCTCCAAATAAAATAAAAAACCAGAAGAGATTTAAATTTTGCGCGGGAATGTCCGAATGCTGTAAAGAATTAAGTAAAATCAAGAAAGGGGGGAATTCCCGAGACGCGAGATTGCGAGTTAGTGGTTTAACGGTCGGGACATTGGTGGGTGATATGCGCGAACGCGTATCATTTCGGGGATGTTCTAGTAAGAGCAAGTGTATAGACAGAAGTGTAGTCCGAAAAATGGGTTTGGGAGGAGGGGGGGGGGGGGTTAGTATTGTGGGACGAAAGCCAGAAGCGTTGAAGAGGTTATATGTTGTGCTGGATGCGCGAGGGTGAAGAAAGAGAGTGGATGAGAGAGAAAGATACTGACAGAGAATTGTAGGGCAATGGAGTCTCCGAAGGGTGGGATGGAATATGCGGGTGGAGAAGGGATCCGCCGGCGAGGGCCGAGCAAGAGGGCGAGTTTACAGACGCGGGTGGTGGAGAACGAGAGGCGCAAATCCTTTTAAATCCACACAATTGCGACAATGGGGCTTTATTTGTTATCTCGAGGGCCACATTGTGAGTCCCCGTGAACGAACGGACAGATTACGTCGGGCCAGTGACAGGGCGGCCTCAACGAAACGTTCCTCTTCCATCTATACATATATATGTTTTGTATGTGCAGGTGTGTATTTATGTGTGTGTGGGTGTGTGTGTGTACACACACCTACACATCTCAACTGAAAGTCTCCAACGGAACGACTTTATCATCCTGCTTTTTATTTTACTACCTCCGTCCCCGTAAAAATGGATTTTGTATCACGGGGCACAAAGCCCTTTCCGGTTCTTCCTCCCATTTTTTTGATTTTTTTTCCCTTTCGCCTTTTTTCTTCCCTCAAAGCTTCGGGAGCTTCGAACTAAAGTTTCGGGGACGTTTCTCAAGTCGATCGCGCGCTTTTGTAATTTGTTCTATTTTCTTATACCCCCGTGGTAAATCATACATCCAGCGTGGGACCTTCCGATGCTGCTCGCGTGTGACAGAAGTTCCACCAACATTGCATCAAGTGCAGCCACGATCATTTTGAAAGATTATACTTTTATCAATGATTTCGTAATAAAATATTTTTGGAACTATGGAAAAAATCATTTAAACGCTCACTTTTTGACATGATCTGTCACTACGGTATGCAAATTTCAATTTATAACCCTGATGCAATTAAGATGCATCTTTATCTCGTTACACGAACAAAACTTCACATTACCCGACCTTAAACCATATGAAATATCTATTTGACCTTGAAGTCGAACCACGTGACTTCTAAGTGAAATTGCTCAAGGTCGGAGGTGTGTCAAAAATTATGAATTGGTCCTTAATTAATAATTTATAGTGAAAGCATAGAAGATTCATGAATGCATTAGATCTACGAACAGATCGAAAAATGTATCTTCAAAATATTCACCCTTGGAAACCAGGTATATTTTTTCGATCGCCCCTCGGAGCCAAACGACTAAAGGTGAAAAACATTACTCTAAGGGCATGTTCCGCTTTTTTCGCTCGGAGAAATAATTTTTTTTTTCTTTGACTTTGTTTCATTCGAATAAAGCAGATGTGTTTGTCATGAAAATAAAATTGAAATATCATGGTTCAAACATCTCATGATGTCAAGTTCGAAAATGGTGCACGATCATTCTTCCATATAGAGAAAAAAATTCGTTAAATTTGGACGCATTTTTTCCTGTAAAACATCTTCTACTTTGGTCAAATTAATAACGCAGTAGGATCAGAATTGAAAAACCGATTTGGCTGTGTCAACTCAATTCATTTGTTCATTCAACATCGTTAATCCAATGATTGTTTAATTTTGGCGTATATAAGTTGGAATAATGTGAACAAAATGTACTGTTAAAATACTCAATAAAATATTTGAAGATCAATACTGACATCGTTCAGATCGTTTTTTATATTTATGGCTTATTTATGATATATTTTCTTCTATATATGAAATCTTTTATTGAGGTTTTATGTAGCAACATCTGGAGATAGTATTGATTAAACTTTGTTCGGCCATCTATAATTTTTTTTTCGCTAAATCAACCAAACATTAAGTGTCATTCCAATGATATCCAGTTGAACATATTCGATAAAATAATTCGACCATGGGAGCGTATTTTGACTGTTAAAAAAAATCAGTTTTTCAATGAGGGAGCCCTCAAGTGGGACCCATTTAAATAATTAAACTAATATTACAAAAAAAAGTTTACCAAACGAAACCTCTACCAGATGGACGCCAAAAAGAAAAACTGCACCATGCTAAAAGCTCTCCCAGAGAAATCTCTACCAAAATCCAATCAGTCAATTTTAACGTAATGATTCCAATCTCCTTGCGTTGCGATTGGTGCATTGGATTGGTAGAGATTTCTCCGGTACAGATTCTCCCATGGTAGAGTTTTCCGATTTTTTTTTCTTTTGAGTTTATCTGATAGGGTTTTCGTCTGGTAGACTTTTTTTGTGGTAATATTGTAATTCTTTTTCCTTTACGCTTTTTTCTCTTTTTCTCTTTATATAAAAATCATGGGCAATCGAATATTGCATTGCGAGTTCAGCTCTACACATTCTATTCGTGCTGTGACTGGTCGATTCATCATAGCCAACTTCGTGTTGAACTGTCAAGGAGATTGACAGTCATTCGAGTTTTTCTTAAGTTGAGTGAAATATTCGTTTTCATTCTACCTTCTTGTGACGTTCGTGATCAGATTATTCGGTTCTCGATCTCATAAATTCCATGTTCATGAATAGTCACAAGTTCTCACCGGGAATCATTGATGACAGGCGCGTCAGATTAACGATTCCGTAACGTAAGCCAGTGTCGTTTCTAAACAAAATTTCTTGGTAAACAATAGGATTTATGGACCCGAAAATTTGCCTATATATTCATGGATAATAATTGGGGCTAAAAATTATTAAAAAGTCGAGAGATTCGCAAGAAACCTGAGGACGAGAGATTCTATCGTAAATTCGTTGTTCATTGAGAAACGGTTCCCTCTCATACAATTCATACTGAATTCGTTTTTTTCTTCTAAATGGATAAACAGCAGACGACAGAGCTGTCAAAAGTACTTGTCCCGAGACTCTACCGAGTCTCGTAATTAGTGGGGTATTAATTAGATAAAAACTTGTCTCTGTTCTAAACATTATTCATCAGAATATACAAAATGGTAGTTTTTGTTCCTACATTTTGTTGGAAAATACTGGCCAGAAAATTTTTGAGGTTAAGTTTATCACTGGCTTGTTATCAATATTTCGTTGATTACCGAAAATTATTTTGTTGAAGATATTTAGGTGTGTATTGTGTATATATGTGTATAATGTACAATCCACATCTTCAATTCAATCTTCGGACGTTCCAGCAGCAGCATAATGCGGATTTTAGGTTTAGTCTAGATTCCTCGTGTGTTTTTTGGCTTTGCAAAAATTTGAAAAAAAAAATCTTCTCTATTTGACTCGGTATCACAAGTTGCAATATCAACTGTGTCGTTAAGTCTTCTTTACGCTAGCGGAGGATTAATCGCTGCATTAAAACTACACAGTAAATGAATTTCGCGTGAGGAAATTCTCCGGAATGATTCAACTAGTGGTTGATTTTAGGAATCTCATACGCGGAAGTTTGCATGTTAATCTTTGACTGAAAAGCTTATTCTACTGAAAAGGTCAAATATTAGGTTCCCGTGGTCGAATTATTTTATCAAATACAGTTAACTGAAAATGTTTGAAATTACTCAAGATATTTGGTTATTTTTGTGAACAATTAATAAGGCGGATCAATGAAGGAGCTAGATTGTTTCATTACTATTATATTCAGATCTTCCAACAAAATACTTCATTTATAAAAACGATAATATCTTCATAAGCCATAAATATATCAAAACGCCAAAAATATATCAAAATAAGCCACAAATATATCAAAATATATCATCTTAACCATATATCAACGTATGTACCATAATTAAACAAAATTTGAGTTAACAAAATAGTGAATTACAAAATGAATTTAGTAGACACAAGCAAATCTCTCCTTCAGTGTTCTTATTCGATAGGCACGATCGAAAGGAAAAAAATAAATAAAAAAATACGTGTTCTCCAAAATTGTGAATTCTCACAATGTTCTCCGAAGCTCTATAATTTGATCAATTTTCCGGAAAGCAGATTTGAACGTTTTCTAAAACAGTTGGCAAGCGCGGTCCTTGGGGTAAAAGAGTTTTGTAGCGAACTCGTCTTCGACGGACGGATATAAGTAAATGCACAAGTTAGGTAAATGGACAAGATATAGTAAAATGTTAAGTTACTACCGCGACTCTTGATTACGTTATCAATGGCTAAGACTTATACTTTTATTGACTCGTAAACCGTTTATAAATCATCGTTATTGATATGAATGTTTTAGTTTCGATAATTTTGTATAAAATTGATCTTAAAGGTTATCCGCATTGATTCGGAGGGATTGAAACGTGTTCGGTCAGCCAAATGAATTCATAACAGTGATTGAATATTCAGGGGTTGGTAATATACGAAGCATATCGTTTTTCCCCCTCTTCATAGATAATGCTTGGTCTTAGATTGCCCGTCGGGATGTAGTATTGCGTACCTCGTAGTCCCGTAGCGATCACACCCTTAACATCAGCAACAATGTACTCTATTATAGACTATGCGAGTCGGCCCCTTCGCTTCGACTCCCCTGACTCTTTCAAGTCCTGCAATAATTTCACTCGAGTATTCGTGACTAAAGGGCAATTAGGCTTGAAAATAAATGCCTCCTACAAATCGCTCAGATTATCTGCTTCGAAAATCACTACTGTCTATACTGTCCAA
Organism: Campoletis raptor; assembly: GCA_948107755.1. Lineage (NCBI taxonomy): Eukaryota > Metazoa > Arthropoda > Insecta > Hymenoptera > Ichneumonidae > Campoletis > Campoletis raptor. The sequence continues at coordinate 4,785,629 of OX403630.1, read as the reverse complement.
GCTCATACTCTCAACACTATTCATCTGTGTAAAGTACACTTTAAACCAATTGCACGACTTATCGATTACAAAATCTTTACGCTTTATTTTCCTTTCCTTTCAAGTCGTAAGTACTAATTGAAAATAAGACTATACCCATTACCGTTTTCTTTTGTTCTCCGACTATATGTTTATCTGATCGGAAAAATTGTAAAATTAAATACTTTCATATTTTCAGTCTCTTTCGAGGTGATTTGTTTCGAGCTATAAATATCTATTCTTCATCTTTTGTTCTAATGGTTCGAGTTTGTCACACGTTTTTTTGTCTATTAGTTATGAATACTTTAGAACTTGTTCAAGTTCTTTATTTTATCCTTAATTACAAAAAGATTTGACTCAATTTTTTAATTATTATGATAGTGTTCGTTAATTCAAAAATTGCTGGAAAATCTTCAAATAGTCAAATCGACAATTAAACGGAAATTTTTTTTGGTCAATAATTGACGTTCAATTTGATGGATTAACGAATGAAGGTTTTTGAAACAGATAGAGTTCGATTGTTTAAATAATTACAATGGAAAATGGGAGATTTCACATAATTTTGTTAAATTATAAATGAACATATAACCACATTTTATTGAATTCTAAAAAAACTTAATTGTATTCGCACTTTGATTTTTTTCGTCGTCCGCTTTTAAAATGGAGTTTGATTTTTCGGGGTATTTTTTTTTCTTCATTCATAACGGGCCGCAAACGAAAAAAAAAAATGGAAAATCGATGGGTTGAGGACGTTGATATCCTCCGCAACAATCTGAAATAAATATCTGTCGCTTCAACTCGCGTCTCCCATTTTTCGATATTCTGTCTAAGTGCCCGTGAAAAAAAATCGCCGTATCTTTCCTCCGATTAAATTTTTTGTTATTCTCCTGTTTGTCTCGTAATGCAAAAACGCTATTTTTGGTTGCAATTATTTTGAAAATTTGCACAGAAATAATTTATTATTCAGGACAATTAATAATTAAGTCAATGTGAAAAACATTTCTCGCTTTCGAGCTTTTTGTATATTTGAGCGATTTTTTATTTTTTCGAACCCCGAACAATTAGTTTTTAATTCGCGAACATTATAAAAGTAAATAAAGTTGTTGGTGTTACTATATTTACGTCTCTTCTGAAATCCATTAAAAAAATTTTAAACGTGGAACAGTCGGACAACCACGAACAGTGGGCAATGCCGGACAGTTTAATTTTAAGACACTTGTGCACATTGAAATTTGAAAGAATACAAAATTTAGTTCAGGCCGTTGGTCACATTTTCTCGTTGGTTGTTTTTCCAACCAAGTTTGTCAAAAAATTGAAGAATTGTGCTGTCCCGAACTATACTCGTTTCTTTTCTATTTGGTCTTTTGGTTTGAAAGTTATTAAAATTTTGTAATAAAAGCTGTAAGGTTTTTTGTATCAATCAAAAAAAGCTGTAATGTTTTTTGTATCAATAAAAAAAAGCTGTAAGGTTTTTTGTATCAATCAAAAAAAGCTGTAAGGTTTTTTGTATCAATCAAAATTTTGCCACGTGTTTCCACCGCAGTCTTTTCCGATCTTGCCGATGAAAGGCAGTTTTCGGCAATTAACCCTTTTCTGTTGTTTCCCAATGGTTTAGTTGTATGGTTTGTAGTGTTTTTTAATTTTTTGAACTGTCTAAGATAAATTCTTAGAAATCTTTTATTTGAGATGAAACCTGATATAAATCTTTATTTTATTATGAAATCATTTCATAAAATCAATATTGCATGGCCTATTGTATTGCTCATTGCATTAAAAAAACATTCGATTTACGTAAAATAATTAAAAAAAAAAATTAATTTAATGACAATTTTCTCACGTGTTCTTACCTCAATCTTTTAGCTTCGTCAATAAATGGTCGTTTTTCGCTCTCACTCAGTAGTTTCCATTCAGCTCCGAGCCTCTTAGATATTTCCGAATTGTGCATTTTGGGGTTTTCTTGTGCCATTTTTCGCCTTTGTCCTCTGGACCACACCATGAAAGCATTCATGGGTCTCTTCACGTGTTCATTTTGAAGGGCTTTGGAAGACATTTCGTCAATTCCGAAATCCTCGATGGGATTTTTCTATCCTACCTTGCAATTTCGTTATTTCTCTTCTCAATTGTTTCGCTGTAAAGTACGTCTGCCATTCATCAAATTCATAACGTAGGTCGAACACGTAGTAGGCGACGTGATTATTTTTAAATTTCTATCAACATCTCGTTGATAAGATATTTTTATCCTCAATTTTACGTTCTCGAAAGTTTTTCGCATTAAATGTTGAAAACAATATTATGAACACTGAATGATAAGTATTCAGAGGTCACGTGATTCAGCAGAAGAAAAAGCAAGATTTTCGAAACAGTTTAAAAATCTTGGCAATTTTTGGTTGAACGTCATTTGATCCATGTCCTTTTTTATTGGTTTGGCCTCGAGCCCGAACATAGAGAGATCCTTAATTCCTTAATCGTTATTCCTTTGATTTTCAAACACCGTAATTGCCGCTCTTGCAAGTTTCCGGAACGACCGCTAGATTTCCTGCACTGTCACACTATTCGAATGACCTTGAATAATTTTTTCGGCCAAAAGAAAATACAGCGAGAAGTAAATATCACAATGACCTGACCTTGTTATCAGGTTCGTGCAAAATAAAAACCAAAGTAACACCTCGTGTTGCAAAACAAAAAACCGTCAACGCTCGAGTTCATCGTAGACCGAAGAATTCTTTTAGTTCTAAACTCCAGATAAAATTCCTCTATTTTCGCGTAATAAAATCACGTTGTCCTTTAAAATATTATTTTGGAAAGTTGCTGCAAGGAATATTATACACGTCATACACGAAGGACGAGCTCGTCACGGAGTGAGAGTACGTATGGTTTACGAATCGGCTGAAAGCGGGTCGTGAAAGGACAACGTTGTGCAGTTCCTTCACGGCAGATTGGGGAGGGCGGGGGCGGTAGACCAGGGGAAGTCGGGCGAATCAGAAGATGGGAAAAATCTCCCACCATCCGAGTGATCAAACGAACCTTCGTGATTGGCTCATACCTGGACATGGCGGTACTGTGTTGGGTCGTGAGGCATTCACGGCTCTTGGACGCAACAGGTGGGGAGTCGTACCTTCTTGCCTTCTCTGTTGGCTCTTGCCATGGACTATCTTTTCCGTCTGTCTCATCTCCCTTATCCTTTCGTGTCATCGATATCCGTCCAGAAATCCCATATATATGTTTTCCACCAGATTATCACGACGTTTCCCTCTTCACTATACCGGACTATTATTCTCTGCTTGAATCATTTTATACGTTTGCTTTGTACACGTGGCTATCGCGGCTCTCTTGTCGATATGTCAAATACACAATGTGTTAATTACCTCAACTGAGTGTTCGTAACATCAGTTTCCAATTTAAATAACTACAGGAACAACGCGCTTAATGTCTTAATGGGTGGTGTATTCTTCGGTTGTTTTTCTGTTCGACTTCGATGTTGCCATCATGCGTTTCCTCTTTTAAATCTGACACTTATGTTCTGTCACTTGAATGATTGAGAATCGATTCTGCCTTGAGTTTGAATAAATCCATGGGAACAAATAAAAAAAATCATAGCAGCGGATAAATAATGTAACAGAATTGTTGCTTCCGCTGCACGATTTACAACGTATAAACAAATCCATGGCAACAAATAAATAAATAATGAACAAACGTATCCATGGGGATCAACAGCGGCTTCAAGTTTCGATATATTTCGATATTTCCGAGTTCCAATATCTAACCAATCAACGTACCATTTTTTTTTCTGTGCAAAACAACAGGATTTGTGTTGGCTCGATGAACATAGTCAGAAATTTATCCAAAAAATCAGACTAGAACATGTCATATCCAATTATTTTTTCCAACCATTATGCACTTTAGTGCAAGGCTTTTCCCATAAATGATGATAAAATTTTTTTTTCAAGTTTGAATTGATCTGGAATGATAGTATAATATTCCGTTGAGTAACGCTGACATTCATAGGAAATTTCGCTTCATACCAATTCATAGAGGAACGCTGAATTTCATAGGAAACTATTTTGTTATCATTTTTTGCACATTTTTGGTCCATTTTTGGTGAATACTGAAAGGTCCATTTGAAAGGTTAGTTTGTGACCATAGAATACGAATATTTTGTTTTAACATTCGCTTTTCCCTCATTTGTATCGTCGCTTCAGTATCAGCGGTACCTTTTCTATAAAATCAGCTAACACTGATCTTCTAAAAATAACTTTTTTATATCCATTAGTTTAGATAGAAATGTGGGCACCAGATGTATTTCTATAAAGTGTCATAGATAAGACGATATTTCAAAAGGTTTTGAAACATGAAACTTTTCAATTTCCAAGATTTTTTACAATTTCATACAAGCTAACGCACACGTTGTTTTCTTAAATAAAAAGCTGCCGCATGTATATAAAATCGACAGGGTTCGTGACATCGTGGTGTGTGTTTTCCGAATTGCAAAGTGAGAAAAACTTTTTTGTCACAACCATATGCCATACCTTGCGGTTCAATTATGTAAATCGTAATTATCATGTATGTTGTGACGAGATTTTTGTTTCTCTTCACAAATTTGGCGCCCAACGTGGGGCAGCGTTGGAAAATTATCATCGTGAGAATTTTCTGTAAAATTTCATCGGAAGATTAAGTATTTTTGTGTTGAAAAAATATATCGCGAAATAGTGTTAAACATCGAACAATTTTGTGGACTCGTTAGCCAGTTTTTTTTGCTCGTTCGTCGTGTTTCATAAATTTTATACGTTACGGGAGATTTCGGGAATAATCGTGCGGGTAGAAGTTTCTCGACAAATAATTTTTTTTTGTCGCCCTGTTGTTCAGCATTGAGTCAGCTGCTTCGCGGCGCTCGGTGTTCTGATGGTTGTCCCGTGTTTATTTTTTTTTTGTTTTGCTCGCCTTGTTTTCGATCTCGGTAAGACAAATTTTCTTAGTCTTGACGTTTGTAAGACAATTGAATTTTATCATTGGGAATCGATCGTCGAAATGATATTTCGGAATTTTCTCGAAATAATATTTCGTGATTTTATGCCAACTATCGAACCTTATATAGGGTGACTCGAAAGTGAGTTATCGTAGAAAATTTTCGACGATGGATCCCGGTCACTTTTTCAATGGATTATTTTTAAAAAATTTCCATTTTCCTCCTGAACGATTTTTTTTTTTTGCAATTGTTTTATTTATTACGCATAGCCATTTGTTTGTTCTGACATTTATTGTGTTTTATATGGGGCATTCCATACCAATTCGACCTGGGTCTAACCCTTAACCTCTCAAATCTGGTTTCCGATTTTTCCTATTATAACTCTCAGTCTATGAAGCAATTAGAATTTTTTTTTAGATTTTTCAAAATAAATTTGAGCACGTCATGAATTTTCGAATATTTTTTTTAACACCTCGATAGCCGCAATCGAAAAATATGAAAAAATTCCCAAAAATACAGTGTCAGATATAAAAAATGTTCGTGTAAAATTCATAATGTCAGGGCTTTTGCTTCAACCCATTTTTTAGCTTTCTGAGCAAAAAACAAATGAAAAAACTAGGAAGCATAGGTACTGTAGTCATAAATCGACTGACATAGTCAGTAAATAAGAATCGGTCAGAAGAACAGAGTCCAGAAAAAAAATCAAGATAAAACAAAACGTGGAGAAAAAAATTTCAAACGAAAAAAATTAGATTTAAAAATAATTTCGGCCGTAGTACTTGGCGAATTCGTACCATGAGAAATACATTACGTGATTCTTCCTAAGCAAAAAACTCGCCAAGTACTACGGCCGAAATTATTTTTTAATCTAATTTTTTTCGTTTGAAATTTTTTTCTCCACGTTTTGTTTTATCTTGATTTTTTTTCTGGACTCTGTTCTTTTGACCGATTTTTATTTTTGTACATTGGTGACTTTTTTCAATATTACATGAAAATTTTCAAAAACCGTTCGCTATTATTAAGAATATTCAAGCTACTGTCTACAGTAGTAGTTCAATAGTAGTTTAGAGTGTACTGAACCTCACTAGGCATCGTGCGCTTATTGTTAGTGCAGTTCGCAGCATTTTCAAATCCACAATTAGGGTTTTTATCAACCATGATAAAAAAATAACCACAAAAAAAATTTCAAAATACACTTCAGAAAAATCCGAGAACATTTTTTACAAAACTTGGTACTATGCATACAATATTTCGAGCAACAGTAAATGACTACAGTACCTATGCTTCTTAGTTTTTTCATTTGTTTTTTGCTCAGAAAGCTAAAAAATGGGTTGAAGCAAAAGCCCAGACATTATGAATTTTACACGAACATTTTTTATATCTGACACTGTATTTTTGGGAATTTTTTCATATTTTTCGATTGCGGCCATCGAGGTGTTCAAAAAAAAATTCGAAAATTCATGACGTGTTCAAATTTATTTTGAAAAATCTAAAAAAAATTCTAATTGCTTCATAGACTGAGAGTTATAATAGGAAAAATCGGAAACCAGATTTGAGAGGTTAAGGGTCAGACCTAGGTCGAATTGGTATGGAATGCCCCATACACTTTATAAACTTCTGTTTATCGTGGTTTCAGAGTTTTTGACGACGTTTCTTGAAATTGCGGTTTCGTAATTTTTTCAAAAATTAAAAATGTCATTAGATCGTGCTAAAAAAATTTGAGAGTGTTCTTCGACGTGTTCTCTGAGTGTTCAAATCAATTAATTGGTTATAGGCATGAAAAAAAAATCGACAGAGAACGAAAAGTCGTTGAAAAAAGAACGTCATCGAAAAATCACGACTTTTTGGCGTATTTTCAATTTTTCTATGGTTAAATTTTTTCTGGCATAATTTTAACCATCACCATTCGAAAGAACACACTCAAAAACATAGAAAACAGGGGTTCTCGATTTTTTTCTGTTCGAATTCATGTTGTGGCAACACTTCAAACTCAGATGTCAAAATTGCGTTCTCTGGGCGCTAATAGGTCAACGTTTTACAAGACTCACGAATATCCTACCACACAATGAATATCTCATCGTACTCCAGAAATCGTAAGGTAACCATTCTCTAACTTTTGTCCAACTCAAATCTCGGCTCCTGTTCATCGATTATCGTGCAATACGATCTATCGATTATGCGATCAAGCTAAGCTTGAGCAAGACACAGATCTCTGTCGTCTCACGCGAGCTTTGGCGATTCTCTCTTCTCGTGTGAGTCTAGTCTTGCTTAAGCTGTGTTTTCGTATCGATGTCCTCTTCAAAATTAAACATGCAGTTACGTTTGTCTCCTCTCTATCGGATGAGATCGGATCGACTTAAATTATTATCACAGTTTATTTTTGTGATGATGATAGTTTGTGATCTCGATAACCAGTATCTTTCGACAAGCAACCATAACCCCAATATTAATTATATATTTTTTTATCTCCATTTCATTTAACAAAATCTAATACATGCCCTGAATTATGGCACATCGATAATTCGGTCATCAGCAAAATTTAAAGTTGTCAAAAGTAAAATTTGTAATGAGGCCTTTCACAACAATCAATACGAGACTCGAGCTTTTTTTTCGTGGTTAGAATATTTACTAACGTTTCTTTGTTGCGTGTCAAGAAACGTATTTAGTTAGACGGGGATGGTATACGTACCTCGAGTAATAAATGTTATCGGCCTGGGCCAGAGGGTTGAGGGAACGAGTCAGGACGGAGCGAGTCAGGACGGAGACGGGGACTCGGCGGTGACGACTCTTGTGATAAGACGATAAAGTGAGAAGAAGGCGAAACGGGAGATGGAAAGAAATGATTATTGTGGACCAGGGCTTTTCTCACAGTTGTGTTAAAGATATATGTTTATATCTATGTATACATCTATATATATGAGGCATTCCACGACCTAGCTCGCGACCCCGACCATTTTTGATTTTGCTCTTTTTTTCGTCAAATTGTAGCTCATGAATCAGAAATCGACTTACATTTCTAAATTTTCACCTCTCTTTTTCGGAGAGTTGTAATGTTTCGTAAAATTTTGATTTCGCAAGTTTTGAAAACATTCAAACACTAATAGCTCCTACTGGACTAATGCAGTTATCGATCATTTTCAATTGAACAATATTTTTCATTTTGAAGCATAGTCTCGCAGAAAAAATAAACATTAGTTATCGCTGTCACCGCTCCTTTTGCTTTTGCAATGCAAACTATTATTTTTGAAGATGATGGTCACTCTGTTATCTTTTCAAGAAATTCTATGCAATATTATAACGAATTAACCGATTTTTGAAGCTGTCAGAATAATTTACGGCAATTGTAAACAATTATAGTAAACTTACGTTTTTTGAATTTAGTAATCATAAATGAAATTATAGTTTTACGGTATGACAAGTGTAACACTCACCATTAAAAAAAAAAAAATGCTATAAAATAGAGAGAACGGAGAATCTGAAAATAAAATCAGTAAATTACACGTGACTCACTTTTTCTAGGATAGTATGATCGGGATGTTTTACACTTGGCGAGAAGACCGTTGAAAAATCACGGGGTTCAGTTGGGAGGTGTGGTTTATGGAGGATCATGGACCGACCAAGCTGAATCAAAAAACTGCTGTGACGAGCGTTTTCTGATCATTGACTTTAACGTGTTTGACCTCCAAAGTCGGACTGGTTTTACCTTGTGACAGGATAACAAAAATTCCTCGACATCAACGCTCGACCAACTCCTCGAGCTCACCAAGGTTGTGTCGTCACATTTATGCTGTCCCAAATCGTATTGTCTTTAATTTTAGGTGATGTATTAATTTATAAGTTGATATCGTCAAAGATTTGTCGAGTCCATGGATATCGACCCTAGACAACAATGGGAACATTAACAACACTCGAAAGAGAGAGATAGGGCTAGATCGAGGGTTGACACGCATGCGCAACTATCGATTTTCGGTAACTGGGGATCTAGCCACGAAGAGTGGGGAGAGAAGCGGATCACCAGTTCGACGTAAGAAAGAACAAGGACTTTGGTAATAGACGTTGACAAGGACACATCACGTCACGTAAAGATTATTAATTGAAAATTCGACTGTTCTCGCGTCTGTAAGAGAAGAGTCGAATAACGGAAGTCAACCCTCGAGGAGTTCGTCGTCTCGACAAATCTTAGTCGAAAATCGTAGCCAGGGGCAATTCGACTGTTTTATTATAATTCGTCAAAAGAAGTAAGTCAAATAAATTTATATACTTTCATCTAGAGTTGTCTATTCTGCATTCTTTCGCATGACCTCTCAGCTTTGAAAATTCTATTTGATCCACCAACTGAACCTTCCCTGAAAAGATTCCTTTATAAAATAATTAGAAATTGTTAGTCAATAAGACTAGCTGGCGCCCAATAAAAAAAAATTAATTAATAAAAAAGGCCAAAGAGCCCTGGTAGCCGAAAGGACCACGGCCGCGCCAGGTGAGGGAAAGATTCCTTCTCAACCTCCTTATCTAGGACAAATTCATTTATTCTAAAAATCTCGAAATTAAGTGTCTAATAGATTTTTCAAAGCTGCCACACAAAAGTTTTTTTCCATATTTTAAGTTTCTTCTCAAACCGTTTGTCATCGCTTGCAAATCTCATGTATGGGGACGAAAAAACTACCGCAACCCATAAAATACCCTGTTAATTGAGGAAATCTGCTTTATTGATTTTTTTACGAATAAAGTATCCTGAGGGCTTGAAATTTCAAAAGGTGACTTTGTAGAATACAAAAAATAATATGTTTCTGTAGTTCATATACATTGATTCATGTTAACAACTAAATATCGAAAAAAAAAAAAATAAACTGGTTTTAAATTTTGTTTGAAAATAGAAGGCAGAGAAATAGAAAACAGGAAGAATTTTGTTTTTGGCGATTAAATTTTGTTTGAAGTGAATAAAAGGATGCAGACTGATCACATTATAGTTTAGGTGCGAATTTTTAATACTTGGCGTTTTTTTCTACTTATTCAAAGTATTAATTACTGCAATCAAAATTTTTAATGAACATTCATTTTTTAGTCGCTAACTTTTTTAGTCGCTCAGTTGAATGATTGCGAACACAACGTGACACTTGCAATTGTCTTAAAATATCAAGGGTGTCTAAGAACAACGTGTATTCACTTTTTTACCGACCGCGAGACTAATCACCTTAATCAGCTTCCACTAGTGATTGTGAATACGAAAAGTTATATCTAATTATCACTGATGGAGATACTTGTAGAACTTATGAATACCCGACTAGCATTGACCCATTACTAACAGTCTCTATTAGTGCTATCATTTCTTGCACTATTCCACATTCTAATGCAATATTTTATTATGGAAACAAGGAAAAATGGGCCCATGGTCCAGCACTAAATATCATATAATTGACGATATTATTTTTGAGAATGCAAAAAGAAAATTAAAGAGAGCAATGCACTTTTAAAAAAATTATTGACTTTGAAAGTTAATCATTTTTGTTTTTCATAAAAGTATGAACGAAAATGAAGAGAAAATATAGTCTTACATTTGTTTACATCTCGATTCGTTTGAGTACAGTCAGCATTAAAAAGTTTTCAAATGTTCCAAAATAGCTCTTTTCATAAATTATAACTCTCAATTAACTATACCACAACACATGAAGTATGTGACCAGCATAGGGCTCAGTACTAAAGAAATATCGGGGGTTATCACCATTGTTTACGTTGGTAGATTTTGCAGAAAGCTCGACTTTAGCATCTTGGTTTAGATTTGCCTGTTCCATCAAACTTCTATTTATGTTTAATCAGCTCATCACGATATTGTGAGCTTTTCTTAGGATCCAAGTCTTGGCAGGACATAATGCTCCTCCTATGGAACATCCTTTCGATTTATTGACATAGTTGACAATAGTGACATAGACAGGCCGCTGCTGTGTTCAAAAATAGGACTCAGTGACAAAAGTCACTAAATTATGGCAACTCTGTTTATTGAAAACCAACGACTGTTTCTTTTGAATCCCATAAGATTCTCCAATTGCGAGTAAAAAGAAACGTTTTTAAAAGAAATAAAAATACAATTTTTTCCTGCGTACACTACTGCTTGACCACATCCTCTCCTACGTCCTCTCCTATTAATGTACGAAATTGGACGAGACTTTTGATACCAACCGTTCAAATTGCCGAGCATCACCATTTGTTTGCAGTCCAGACAGAGAATAAACTGGACCATTCTAGGACACCAATCGAAGAAGGTAGCACAAAAAATATATATACACTACCGGCCAAAAGTATGGGGATACCTGAGGAAATTTTTTGACGCACTAAAACTTAGATCACTCGGTCGAAGAAAAATGATATTGAAATTTTGCGAACGGTGCCTTGAAGGGGACACATTAAGCTTCATTTTGCGCTTACGAAACATTTTTTCATATTTTTTTTGAGCCCATGACGTATTTTTGAATTTGGTCGTTTTTCGACTTTTTTCCAACCGTTGCACATTGCGCACTATAGGTCGCGAACATTTTTTCCAATGCTTTTCTCCATGAGAAACGTAAAGGGCGGGGCAGTAGCTTTAATTTCGATTTTTTAAAAGTAGCGCACGATCGTTTTCGCAAAATCATTCTAATTTTTCGCAAAACCGACTGTTGTCCGAAAGAGCCTCGTAACTACAAAAATGGGCTTTATGCGATCTACATATATAGTACATTCTAAAGTTCGTTCAAAATAGTTAATGCAAAAATTCTTTTTTCTTGAGTTTCATCGCAATTGTTTCGAAAAAAAAATCAATTGTGAAATGAACCTTGGAGTACACAAGGGCTCCGAACAATTCCGAGGTTGTTAGTAAAACTACTTTTTACGCCTCCAGAGATGAAATGGAGCACCATTTAGATGTGAGTACGATAAACACACTGTGGATTAGATCGCTGTATATGGGCGATAAAGTGAACAAAAGGGAAGGCCATAGTATAAGGGAAAAAGTGTACGTGTGGTTACGCGTGTCGTTTCAAATAACTTCGCAATAGTCGAGTATAGATAGATTAATATCTTTTGGGACGAATGATCTACTGAGAGTTTACAAGCGATGTGGATATACAAGGTGTAGGTATAAGACGTTTCAAAAATTGCAGTAGATTTCCAAGGGATAATGGGATTGCGCGGTTGTGGAGGTTTGAACAAATGCTCGACTTTGTTTCTTTCCAGTGCACAGTTAACAAGATATTTATTCATTTGAGGACAAGCGAATCATCCACTGCGCCGAAAATCAGAAATGGACGTGATGAACATTGTCCGATACCGGTCACGCCTATTCGCGGTAGGCATGCAGCAACGGGAGGGTGGGAAGCTGCAAATGTTTATTTTGCTCCGGACTTCGTGTTGTCGTCTCGAAGCGTTAGCTTCTTAATTAAATATCAAATAAATAAATAATTTCTCATTAACGACACATCGACAGGGAAAATGGAAAAAATCTTGTCCTTCCAATATCTCATTATCTATCAAGTCATTCATCAAGTTGAGTAAACGTTGAGCTCAAATTTTGTAACAGTCTGTATAACATCAGACCTGTCAACAATCGTTTCGTCTCACTCGAATTTGATGATAGAAGAGGTGTGGATAGTGTGAGTTTGGACTTGGAGAGGAGGCGGGGTAGTCTGCGCGATGGATAAGGATGCAGAACTGATGGAATAACGGGGAAGGGGGAAGGGTTGGGGATGCCACGCGACCGCTGATTATACCATTCATCGCTCAGCAGGGCGAAAGAGGGTTCGAGTCATAAACGCCGTCGCACCCATCGCTTCTGAATGCTCACTCATCAATGGAAACAATCCCGCTTTTCGTCCCCGGTGGCCAGACATCCTCACAGGATGTATACCATTTCTTTTTTCTTCTTAGTTTTTTTCGTTTTTTATTTCAACGAACATCCTTTCCTTGCTTTTTTTAACTTCTTCGATTTGCCTTCAATAATCTGTAGAATAGTTCGGGTAAACAATTCCTACGCCGAAGTGATTATTTACAATATATATGTCGGCAGCGTAAATGAATCATAATGAACAAAAAAATGTGGAGGTTAAAATAAATTTCAGATTGAACTTTTCCAAGTTCTGCTTTATATTGTGTTGGATTATTGTGTCAAGGAAAAAAAAAAAAACAAAACTTGTAACATTAATTATCGATGTGAATGAAGGACGGTTAAATGAATCTACAAATCAAAGCTCAAGTCACTAAATACTTTTCAGGGCGTGATGAGATGTGGGCATACACAGTATCGAAACAATACAAGCAACATTGAGGCATCATAGCTATTGCTGAGGTGACAACAATGGCAATGCCAGCCCGCGAAAAGCTCACTGATTACTACCATTGTTGGGCGAGCAGGTTGTTTCAGTTAATCGCGACATGCCCCCCCCCCTCCCCCACCTCGGTACACGAAACGTTCCGCTTTCTAGCCTGTTTTGTCTCTTTATCACCTCTCATGCCATTTTGGTGCTTCTATACTACTATTTTCCAAAAAACAAAAGGTTTACTGGCATACCATGAAATCGAGAGCTCCTATCTATATATTGCAACTGAAATATTTCAGGCACTTCTTTCCTTATTGCTTCTCTTTGTCCATTCTCAATGCAAAGGAAACAAACATTTTTTTCAAAACTGTCCGAAGAATCTGGTAATTATTTGCAACCTCGTTAATGTAATGAAATTTGGTATTGTGGATACATGCGTCATAAAATGTATAAATTGTGTTAAACACATTTATAGCGTTGTTGAATTTGAACGATGTACTCATATTGGATGTACATTTAGAATTCGGGTTTAGGGTTTGTTGGAAGTTTTAGGATCGATCTTTTACAAAAGAGTCACCCAATTTTCCAACAACGTCTTTCCGAAGACTTTTTCATTTTGTTTTAGTATTGGACAACTGAGGTTTCGTCGTTCATCTTGACAACTACATTTTATGTCAAAACGTGCCGTTTGGGGAAGAAAATGGATGTTTTACGTATGGTGTGTGCGCTTCTGATGAATGGAATTAATATTATACAAATATTTGTCCAATTGTTGTGTAAATCCGTAGGCTCGGACGACTTTTTGGGACTTTCGTAAATCAGTATTGGCCATAGAGCATGAAAACTACGTCATAGCTGCCCTGTTCGTGCCCATAAAAGAGATTCATTGTTTGTAGGCATCCAATGAATGTTCATTGTGAAGGGAGAATTGAATTTAACTTTGTCCCGACTACAGTCCAGCCAATTTTCCATATTCAGGACGCGTCACACGCAAAGAGAGAGAGGAAGAGATGAGAGAGAGCGAGAGAGAAAGAAAGAGAGAAAGAGAGAGGGTGCAGTGTCGCACAATCGTCCATATCAAAATAGAACACGCCACAATAACTTATTCGACCGGAACAAAACGGGGGGTAGTATTTTATGGAGTCCCGTTGGGTCACATACGATGAATACATCAACGGCACCAGAAACGTGTGACTGGAATACCATAATCCACAATTCGAGAGTTTTCACTCTTTTTCACATACACACACGAAAGAGGTAGTACTTTTTTACACGAATGAGCCTTCAAACATTCTCGTCAATCGTCACACACTTTTACCACCGTTTTATCCAAAGTTATGATTTCCAATCTCACTGCCCGCCCCCTCTTTACTCTTTGTTGCATGCACTACCAATAAAAGTCCAATCTATCAATCAACGTTTATTTAGTTAAATGTGTTATTTTCTATAGCCTTTTGCTTGTTTTTTTTTCTTTTATCAAATACAGTAAGTTGATTAATTATTGATTTGACAATTTCAGGCTGTTGTGTCGCTGCACCACGGTCAATTGACTGCATACTGACAAATATTTTGGATCAATTCCTCCTTCATGTTTGTATAATGCGTAAAATATTTTATCAAAAGACGCGGCAGGGGCTCGGCGTCAAGTATTGGAAGGACAAGTATCGAAAAGAAAAAATCAGTACGAGCCATGCCGCACTCTTGTAAACTCCAATATGGCTTTTTTGTAGAGTCACAATTCATATATACAGGAAAAAGGCTTTTGGAGTAGCGCAGATGGAATAATAGAGTCCAACTGAATAACTCAAAATACCATTACATCGTCTCATTGTTTTCAGATCTGCATTGAATAATTGTATTAAGGATTTTTTTGTACATTCCTCGGTGATAAAGACTTGTGGTAGTAAAACAAATCACATACATTTCCGATTAAGGAGTTTCGATACAAGTCATACAGTGTAATGGTTCAGCTTATCTTTAGGGAGAATTAGGGGGGGAGGGATTCTATTGTTCCCAAACAAAGCGCTAACTTCACACAACAAAATTTCGTATAAAAATTGCATGATTACTGAAAAATTGATCGTTTTCATTGCCAAAAAAATGAATAATTAATAAACTATGTAGACGAATTATTTCATTTTCTGGTGGCATAATTGTTATGATGTTGTGAGTGGTTTGGCAGTTTTTTATAACCTTTTTTACATTTTTTCGTATTGTTTCATGCACATAACTAAAGTTTAGGGATAGCGTATGCATGTTTCAATGTTAAAAAGTGACTTTTCATTTGAGAACTATATGTATATATATGTCGAGGATCGTAGTGGTTCTAGCTTGATTCATTTATTTACAACTGACAGATAAAAAGAAAGAAGACGGAAGTGTCAGTCCGAGCGAGAGAATCGAGATCGCTTGACGTGTGTTTGACGTCGATGTCACAATTATCTAAAATTCGGTTAATGTTCGATCTTTTAATTGATAAGGGAGATTATACGTCCCTCACGCGAAACGGAAAGTTAAGTTAAATAGTAAATTCTAATCATTCTCCGACATATAAATTTCATTTTAGGTGAATTAGATTTTATTTCATCTTAAAAAATAAATTATATTTTTCTCTGAATTTTTTTCTGTAATGTTGGAAATGGAATGAAAAGTATTCCACGAGCAAAACACAAATATGATGAAGCAAATATGGATGGAAAAAAAAAAACAAAATCATTTTTGTAACAGTTGGTAGTGGTCCGCGAATTATATGCTTTTATACGCGATTCTTCCCTCACCCGCTGCCTGCCTCGGGAAGACATCAGTCACCACCTTCCTAAGGGGTTGATATTTACCCAAACTGTACTGCGCCAAAATTGAACGATTCGCCGGGCATCCGATTAAACGTTTCTACGCAGTCATTTTTATGAAGTTCAATTTATGCTCGTCCAAATGGTTGGTAAAAATTTAAGTTTACAATACGTTTCTAATTAAAAAGTTCTCTCATGGATGACTTTTATAAAGTGACCTTAAAAGGACGAAGTTTATGAAAGAGGTCGAATAGTTGGACGAGAACGTTCTGTCTCAAGAGAAACAGTTAGCTGCGAAATTTCTTCGTTCGAAGTAAAAATAAATTACACCTGAAAATTTGATAATTCAGAGAAATTGGACATAATGCAGGTAAAAAAAAAAAACAACCACAACAACTATTTCATAAAAAGAATGTCAATGAAAAAAAAAAAAAAAAAAATGCTTCAGGAAAGTTGAAAAGCTAAATTTTATTTAGTAAGAGCACTAGGTCGTGTTGGTTGCGATTGCGCGTGTCAAGAGGATGAAAGTTATCTTTGGGAAATAGCGGACAATGGTGAACTGTCACCATTATGGGGACCATTGTTGAGATTCGATATGAGTTGCGCGTGGCCTCGGGTATACAAGTAGCAATATCGAAGGCTAGTGCCAACAACCCCCTGAGATGCGTCTTCTGTTGGTGGCCTTCGGGCTGGTGACGCGCATTTCGCCTTTCCTTCCTGTCCGTTTGTTTTCATCACAAGCATTCAAAGGACCTGTTCGAACCTATTGGAACTCCTGATTACGAAAAGCTCGTAGCTTCAAAGTTCCATTCTCCCAAACATGTACATCCCCCTGAATAAACAAAAACAGGGGAATGTCTTGCGCAAGTACGTGTTGAACGAGAAATCCAAAAGTTAGATTTTGTGCAAGCTGGTTCGGCTATTAACGGAGAGAGAACAAAAAGATATTTATAAAAACAATAAAATGGCACTGGACTATTGGTCTGGGTTAGGCTGAATAATGAAAGAGCTCATCACTATTCCATCTCCGTGCATTCAATGATTGGCTTCGTGGACGATTATATTTTGTAAACCAAACAAAAAATACAAAGCTCCCCCAAGCTATACGGTGAATAGAGAAGTCGCTTGAAATTTCTTCTAATTATGAACACTATCCACACCAATGGCAGGTTGTCAATAATTACCAGCATTCATTGTCCGTATAGCTGGAACTTCAGACAAGTAGAAATCTTGTAGTACACATGCACCAATCTTTCAGAATTATGTAGCATAGAAGGGGTGCGAGAAGTTCCCTCTTCGCCGAGGAGACATACGGCCCCTCTGCGGAAATGAAGTAAATCAGCAGATAGGACGTAAGAGCATTAGAGCGTTTATCTTAGAACTGTGGAACATATAATAATTATAGCAGCCATAGTTTATTATAGAGATTCGTCGTATAGAGATTCTCTAGATTTTAAAACAATCACTATGCTCTTCGAACAAGGTAAAAAGTACATCGAGGTGTAAGAATCATTACAGTTTCGCGAAATTCGCTCGTAATGAGCGATTTCTGTATGTTTTGAGCAAAAGTTTATGGGGTTAACGGGAATAATATTTTTTGTACGAAATATGAAACGAGGATTCCTAATTACGAAAAAAAGAGTTTCAGCATTCAGATATTAAGTTGAAAGGGAGTGATATGCCAAATCCGCATTTGGAGAAACGTCGCATTAATGGGTCCGATGCTTACAAATGGGAATTTGAATGCGAATAAGAAATTTAAATTGATTTGAGTGTAGGTATCATGAAGTGTCTGAAACCACGCATCAGTCCTTTAGGAAGAAGAATGAGGGGAAAGCTTCACTTTGTGCACTTGTTGGTGATGCAATTCGATTCTCATCCGGCTCACATTCCTAGAGGGTTTGTAGAGGCATACGACTCCTAAAATTCTGTTTGCACCTATTGTCCATTTTCTATCTAGCTTTTCGTTGGCTTCAATCTTTCGTCCATCTGTGCTTGCACTTGGACAAACGTAGTATATAGAGGAAAGACGGGCAAAGCGGAACACTCTTTCCAAAAAGTTTTTTTTTTTTACTTAAAATCTCAAAAATTCGATCAAACAATTCAGGACATGCGTTGAAAAGACAGTATCCGTTCAAAAGATCAATATTGCAAATATAAAGAAACATATATTTATTAAGAAGAAAAAATGAATATTTATCGAAAAATTATGTGATATATGCAGTTGCCTTATTTACAACAATTGCATATAATTGGAGGGTACTCTCCCGTAAGTTTCTTTGAGTAATCGACTTTTGTATTCAATTTTCTGTCCGCTATCAGTCTTATCGTTGTGCTGTTCCGAATGAATAGTTTTTGTCTATCAAATTTTGATAAAACTCACGACCACCGAAGTTTACTGCAACTATATTTTCAAACTATTGCCATAAACTGTGGAGTTATCATACTCAACGTTGGGGGTAGGTATTTCATATATAGAAAGTGTGTACGAAGTTTGAAAAGAATCGGTAAAGTATAATTTTTTGAATGACAGAGATCATCGCTTATGAAAAAGTGGTTTCGAGAAAACCGTGTTTGAAGATTTTAACGCTAAAAAAGTGATTTTTTTTTTATTCAGACTAAATCAACGAATTCAACGCCATAAAGCAGACTCCCTGACACAGCTTCGTTCTCAAGAAAAGCTACAACCGAAAAAATCGTTTTTTTGAAATTACAAACCCTTACCCCCCACCCCACCTTCCTTAATGTTGAAAAAAGATTTTACAGG
This sequence comes from Campoletis raptor, assembly GCA_948107755.1. Classification (NCBI taxonomy): domain Eukaryota; kingdom Metazoa; phylum Arthropoda; class Insecta; order Hymenoptera; family Ichneumonidae; genus Campoletis; species Campoletis raptor. The sequence continues at coordinate 4,766,807 of OX403630.1, read as the reverse complement.
TGATTGCGAACATTGCATAAATTTTTCTCTTCTACTGGAAGTAGAATAACGAACCTTTAAATAACGAACTTTTAAATAATTATCATCAAGAAAGAATAATTCATTTATTTAATACCATCTCTACTATTATAAAAAAAGAGGAAAAGCGCAAGAGCATAAGTATGAAAACAATGTGGTGAATACGAGCGAGATGAAACTTATCTTTCGATAGACGAAGTATGCATGCTCGGGAACCCACAAGACTGGATTCAATAAGGCTGAGCGCGTGGCAATCACTACTTAGATTCATTCACTTATGTGCTTAGTGTTGTGTGTGCGTATTTCGAAAATGCCTTTCAGATTGGTCTCAAGTGTGAGAGAGAGATTGGTGGATAGTATATTTATTAAAATGCACTAGGACGTTTTAATCCCCTGCCATAAATGAACTTTACAAAACCAGTACATCTTTTATAAAAAATTTAAATCATTGAGAACCCAAATTTACGCCATTAATCAATAACGAGTCAACTAAGTCAACAATAACGAGGTAATAGCTTCATTATGTTAACTGAAGTGATAAGTCAAAGGCAGATTTACCATATTTTCCGATACGAAAATAGCGTGATACTTATTTTTTTCTGGAAACATCATGGATATCCGAGAACAACGTGCTGTAGGATTTTTACCGACTGAGCGGTTGATAGATCACGTCACCCTTCAATTCAGAGATTTAAAAGTTTTTGCTAAGCATACTTATAAAAAGGTAACGTACGGCTTTGCGAAAAATAACGATGATGATATTACAATATTCGTATTACCGACCTGCGATACAATACCAGAGGCCGATAAGTTATGTTTCTCTGTTATCGATAGATGGCAGGAAACCAAGAGTTCTCGGATTGTTACACTGTGTGGGAAATCTCCACTCCTGTATCGGGTTCACCCAAAGTGATTATGTGAATTCCTCTATAAGTCTTTCGTCATGTAGATGTTTAATTTCACTCACTTTCAATGCCATGGAATTGAAACGCATTAACGTTCTATCCGTCCATGTTATATTATAGAAAAAGAATCAGGACTAGACGAAAGTATTCACATTTGGAAATTTTTGCATGTATTTACTCGGTGGATATCGCAGATTTTGGCCGCAGTTTTATTCTTCTGGAGATAGGGGGCGACACAGATCTTTACACTCGTCTCGCATGAACATTTACAAACTTTGGAAAATGTACCAAAATCCTGTATTAAAATTCATAGTATTAATAGTTTGGAAAATAAATTTTCGTAATAAAATTATTGTAAATTTGTTGCTGCATACATTTTTTCGGATTGGAGTTTTTCGTAGAGACGCTACACTGCAGTTAAAACCGCTGGTATCGGCGGAGATTTTTGGAAGATTCCTCGTGCTCTTGTGCAACTACGTTTGGAAAGGTGGGGGAAGCACTGATCGCTGAGCGGAAAGCGATTTTTGTGACTTTCTGATAGTGCTAATCAACTGATACTCAGCGATCATATTGCCACTTGGGTTATGGTTAGGTTTTCTACAGTTTCCCTTGGCCTTCGTGCACATTAGATACGGCAGTGCATCAAGGATAACTGGCTGTGGAAAAAATGATAACATGTGTTCGTAGAAACCCGCCAGGGTACATGCAGAAGCAATATGACAAAAATAAAGAAAAAATAAGTCAAGGACTTTAAACACATGTATAAAAGCTGGAATAATTATTATTTTTACGAACATTATCTGTCATAGTGGGATTACCAGTTAGGAAAAAGTTTTTTTCCCTTGAATAATGCATTCAATCAGGAACACGCTTTATACCAATGAAAAAGACGTTTTTACTGCATATTTCCACACATATGTAACGAAGTACAACACTCTGGGTAAGGAAAGAAAAAAAAATCAAAGTATTCAGGAAATATCATTTGATTTAAAAGGTAAAAGATTTTGTGCTAGAGGTGTATTTTTTTAGCAGAGAACGATCTTGGCCAAGTCTATGCAAACTATGTATGCGAATCGTTGTGTGTAAAGCACAAAGGGTCTCCGTGGCGGTTGAAAATACGTCTCTAATTAAGAAACAACGCTCGCAAAATAACGCTTGACACTTTAGTAAAACGAACTCAACCGAGCTAAACCGTCGTACAATATCAGTTGAATGTTTTATAACTACCGCAACTTTTAGTCACTTTAAAACGGCGCGGCAGTTTCAATAAGTTAACCGCACCGTGAAAATTAATCAGTGAAAAAACCCCACCTACACAGACCGTGCGCCAAAGCTCGTTTTTTCTTTTTTCTTCTACCCTCTCTTTCTCTGCTTCTTTCGTCTCGTTTGAAGGATAAAAACATTTAAATTAGTATACCCCATAGTATTTTTGTGTGATTTTTTTTTTTTTTTTTTTTTTTTCGAAATTCAATTTCTACAGCGGTCTGATATTGTATATAACTGTATTAGCCTCTCGCATATGTACAAACGTAATATGGTTTCATTTAATTGGCTCGTTACATTAATTGAAATTCTTTCTTTATACTCGCATTTGATTTACATGTATATATGAGATCCAATGGACTTCGTTAAATGTTGGAAATTTTACCTCATCCTCCAAGTTACGTTGTTTCCGAAAAATTTATCGACTAAATTTAATTGCAACGCTCGTTCGTGCCAAATATTTACCTTAATTGCGGTTTTCATACGAAATTGATTTTCCGAAATTTTATCGTAACGCGTTTTTACACAATTTCCATCGTGAAACTGTTCTTGCAGTGTGTATTTTCCAATCGTGTTTGTTAAGTTTCCGCTTACAGCTATGTTAAAAGACATTTTAACACTATTTTCGTAATTACAAGATGAACAGTGATGCAATTTTAATTAGTGCGATGACAGCGCTGATCAACTGGAATCAGTAATAAAATAAATGTTTAATTAGAGATTTTATCGGACTCAATTAACTTTATTGAATTTTCGGCATTTTCAATATTAATGAAGTCAGAGATTGAATTGTAATTGGTTGTTTTGATGCACAATTTGAAATACAAATTTACATCAGTACTCAAGTACGTAACCATTTCCGAGAGCAACCTAATAACTGAAGTGATTGTCAGTAAATGAGAATATTTTTTGAATATTACATTTCATCAAGCTCAAACGACAAGTCGAATTATGTTATTTAATCCATAATAAATCATTTTAAAATACCTTTCGAAAACCCGTTGTATCGAAAATGTACGCGGATGCGCTTGATATGACGATCCAAAGCATTGATTGGTCCCTGGATTCAAATCGAATGTTGAAAGCCATATTGTTGCCTAGAATGCCGTTTTCAACGGCGATTTTTTGGATAGAATAAATTTTAATTATTTCAAGTTATTTTATTTTACATATTTTTTTATAATTATGTACACAAGTTTATGTTTTGTTCGAAAACACATATATACGATCATTTGAAAAAAAAAAAATTAACTAATTTTGTCTCGTAGTTTTCAATGATCAACACTTGCGGGAGCGACTCGAAACAACGAGACGAACGCATTTACTCATCTGTTCGATCAAAGTCGAGTCTCTGAAAGAGACTTTTACTATAAAACGCGTTCCCAACTGTTTTCCGAAACCGCCAAATATTGTATCCGTAATATTGATCTAATTATAACATTTTGGAAAATGATCTAAATTGACATATTTCTTTTTTATTCGATCGTGGCCAATAATTAGAACTTATTAAGCTAAAAGGGTATTGAGAATACTGATATTTCATTTTTACGATGCATCAGAGAATATGCAAATTTGTGTCCAATGATACACATAATACTAGTGGAAATTCTGGTGATATTTGAAACTGCATATTGCCCGTAAGTGTGACGGCTGAAGGTAATAATATTCGTCAAGTTTGGAAGATTTTTAGAGTGGTAGTATAGTGAGGGTTTTGAATGTTGTGGAAGTGTCAGCTGATCAATCAGTTATTATATTGGTTCGGAGTATAGGGATATTTTGATAACCCCAAAGAATGGGAGACACGGAATAAAAAACGACACACAATATACGATGGAGCAGAAAAATAATAACAAGACTTTAATAATATAAAAATAATGACAAAAAAGAAAATGATGGACAACTGTCTCTCGTAACGCTCGGACATCGACTACTGCCCTATGGGCCTTGCACGTGCATCCCTTCCATTCGACGCGCGCACGCACGCATACATGTTTTACGCGCGAAGCCGTATTTTTTGAATTTTCGCGGCAGTGTTTTCTTTCCGTTCCGTACAAGAGAACAGTCCTCAGACTCTTGGGAAAATCGGAAATAACATGTCGGTTCTACGGTTGGCAAGTAACCATATCATTTTGATATCTTTACAGAATGATCTTTTGAACATCAAGTGACATCCAAAAAAATTTTTTATCGGCCGAACGGTTTATCAGATTTTCGGTCGGTTAAAATCCCGTAGCCAGAGCATTTCTACAACATGGATTTTATTTCGCGTTAATACAACAAGACCCACTTTGGACAATTTTCTGTGAAAGCTGCTTCATTACTTTTTGAAAGTCAATGTCTGTTATTTAAGTGAGAAGTTTCAACCACGCAGAACAATGATGACGTTTTCACGGTGGCTCCGTCATCATTTCACACGGATTTGAGCGAGAAGTATTTTATTGGAGAAATTGATTGAAAATGGTTTGCTATCATTTTTGTGACCAATTCGAGAATATTATACTTTTTCAAAACCTTTTTTTTATAACGACTTGCAGAATACTTGGACCAAAGTTATTTATACCTCCGAATTAGTTTTGTTTCAGTTCGACGTTTTGTTCGCATACTTTGTTTTTTTTCTTCGAGGTTTCGTTTCATTAATTTCGCTTTTTTTTTGCACTGTAGAATGTATTCATTTTTACAACATATATTTAGCAGAAATTAAGCTCCCAGTTCATCACAAATGTTAATAATTCCTTCAAGACGGTGACATTCAGTCAAAAACATTGTGCATTTTTATGATGTAGATGAATGTTGACTTTCATTGACAAACGATTGATGCTACACGCATGACAAAGACGACAAATCGAAGTGGCAAAAGCAGCATAAATGCGGTATCAAAATTCCAAGCAAGTACTTATTTGCCTTATAAAAAATTCTGCATGTGAAAGATCCCCTCCAAAAAACTCTCTCTGAAAAAAAAAAAAAAAAAAAAAAAAAAAAAAAAAAAAAAAAAAAAACGAATCGTCATAAAAAGTCATAAAAGAAAACCCACTTGAAAAAAAAGACGAAAAACTTTGAGAAATCACAAAAATTTATTTCGAATGCCCTCTCTAAAAAAAACTCGATCTTCAAAAGTAATTAATACCTGAAAAAGTCGTCCCTTATAAAAAATCCTCTCAAAAAGGTTCACCATAAAAACCAAATCTTGATAAAATGTCATAAAAGTTAACTCCCTCAAAAAAGTTATCGAAAAAAGTCAAAATCGTACAAAAAATATGATAATTCATTTCTCGTTAAAAAATGTTTTGGGACTTCACAAAATAAACAATGAATATAAAATCATAAATAGTCTTGTACAATCCTATTGATCGCTAGTAGAATATCATTCGTTCAGAAAAAAATACAGTTGTTCTTGCAATAAAATTTTACTTCTTCTTCTTCTTCCTTTCTCTGGTTATCTTCCTCAAAAGGCATGGGCCACAAATATTCAAATTTACTACACAGAAAGAGAACAAGATGAAAAAAATCGAAATGAAAAAAAAAAAAATCGATGAAAAAAGAATTTCAAAGGGAAAAAATGAGATGAAAAAACAATTTCTGCTGACGTACTTGGCGAGTTGTTTTTGCTTAACTTAGTTTACAAAATGGTTTACATATCATATGGTTAGGAATTCAACAAGTACTCCAGCACAACTTTTTGTCTCCATTTTTTTTTCGTTTGAAGTTCTTCTTTATCGGAATTTTTTTCTGTATCAAATGTCCGAGTTCCGAACGTTTTATAGATCCAAAAAAAACCCAAACATGTTCTTATTTTAAAGAAAAAAAGCGAACCACAACAATTATTTCGACTTGATTTTGCTAACATTACTAATAAAAGCGCTTTGATGTAGATGTGTACCAAATTTTGACTCAATCGGCCAACTGGTAATCGAAATATCTTTTAAAAAGCATATATTTTTGGCAGAACCTCCCTGAAGGTGAAAATCTCCCCAGGACAACCATTATCTCTGTCCATAATTACCACCATACCATTAAGGGTGTGTATACCATTTTTCACCACGGTTCCACAGAAAATTTCATTTAAGCAAAGCCAGAAGTCGAACTTTTCACAGAACCGTGGTGTTAAGGAAAAATAACTCGCCCCCATGAATCGCCAGCCACATCAATTAGAAACATTGAATCATGTAGAAGTTGTGTTGTTCAAATTTGATACATTCATAATATTGAAGAAAAAACATGTACACTTCGTGTAAAAATAGTTTTTCAAACGCGAGCAAACGTAAATATTTCCTAAACGTAACTCTTTGCAGTTTCGGTTTAATTTAGTTGTTCATATTTACCGCGTGTGCGTGCCAGGAAGCTTAAATGACAAGAAAATGGAAAGAGTGATAGAGAGAGAGAGAGAGAGAAAGAGAGAAAGAGAGAAAGAGAGAGAGAGAGAGAGAGAGAGAGAGGGAGAGAGAGAGAGGACGGGGATATCTTGCTGAAATTGATTTATACCCAACAGGACTAGTGTACCCATTGTGCCGTTGAACTATTCCTTGTCCTATGAACAAATTGACCACCGGCCAGCGTAACCATTGTTGCTTCACCAAACAATGGTGCCTCGCCGAAAATACAATGAGCCGGACGGTCAACGAGCTTCGACCAGATGTAAAAGTCAGGACCATTTTGTACTTTTTGAAGTCCAGCCTTGATGCAACTTTTTCTTTGCTTTTGTCCTCTGCCTTGCAAGGACCAGCTTTTATTTCCATCTGCTAGTCAATCGACTCAATAAACTTCTTCATTTTCGTCGATTTTCATGTTAATCGTCGATTGAAAACTATTTTTTGTTGGATGCTGTTAACAGTCCAAAACCTAAACCATCAGCTTATGATCTTAGATTGAAAAAGAATTGACAATTAATTAAATTATGAATCATTGTTAATCTTTGTCAATTGGACTTTGAAACCACAAAATAATGCAGCTAACCCATTTATTAGAGGCTGTCGTCATGAACGTCGAACAGCCTTTGTGATGTTAGTTCAAAAGTAGTAGAACGACGTATCGTGATCTGGGCAGTCGATTTGCACATTTTATTCGACTTGTTTTCTTTTTAAGAGTCGGCATAGCAACTCTGAGGAATCAGCCGTGGCATTCAAAACAAGATTATGTGATGTCATTCATTGGGTATCGAATCACTTTTCCACCTGACAGATGTGACAGTCCAGCGAGTCTAAGATATATATACTTTCTATCACTCTGATTACAAGTCAGGTAGGCACGTATATAGGAGCGGCTGATTCTACTATTCAAACGTCCATCTCACCTGCAGAAAACTACCCGTCAAGGATTAGGTGATTTCAAAAGTCCATATTAGTGCTGGTGGTCCTTTTATAATGAATGAAAAACAGTGCTGGATAACATTTACCCTCGGTGTTGCCCCTCATGGTTGTAATATTTAAGTTCTTTTTTCCTCATGACGAACCAGGAATTTGTTTTATAACCAATTACCCTTATTATTACTTAGAATGCGTAAATTAAACTTTAAATGACAATTTTTTGTACGATAGATACTAAAGTCGAAAAGGGCCAACTGCTAGTAATTAAAAACTTGTAGAACTTAAGCTCTGAGTATTCTGCATCTGCATTAAGGTAATCGGTCTTAGGGTACATTCCAATGCAGCGTACGAGAAACGTCATCACAAATTGAAGTGACTTTAAATGTCATCAACGATTCAGTCAAGTCGAAGTTTTCGAAAAGGAATGTCTTACGATTACCCAGACTTTCGAACACTCAGGAAATGGTTGTGCAGCGACCGTAACAAATAACCGGTAAGTGTATATGCATTAGAGAATTTCATAGCTGATGCTTTAGGTGCCCCACTGTAAACCTCGTGGAACATCCAGAAAGAGTCGGAGTCTAAGAAAGACAAAATGTGTCATTGGCTTCTTCTAGGTAAACTCGCTGCAGTTGTAGCTTTCTTGCCTTTTTCTTCTCCATTGTTCTCCACTATGATTTGTTATTTTTTTGTATTGCCAGTTGCAGAGAGCATACTTCGAATAGGAATGTTGCTCATCCGAAGAAAAAAACTACATTGAGTGGTTCGCATCGAGGTTCGCATCTGTTAAAAACAGTTCCTACTACAAAAATTATTTTGCAATAATCTTTTTTTAAAACAATTTCCCTATTCAATGAGACCACAGGCTAGTGTGGAGCTTAATTAGTCCTACTGCTAACTCAGAGCTTGGAAATAATCACTTTGTAAGACAAAAACTTAGGGACTCGGTTATTTCAGTCTCCGCAGCAGCTCAAACGTTGTAGATGAAATTAGAAGTTGAAGCTTGCAGCTGAACAAAGTGACTCAGGATATAAGTCGTATCTAAAACTGTAAACCATTCAGTAGTAATAGCATCCGACTACGGGAAGTTAGTTAATGAAGTTTGATGTAGAACTTTGCTATGTATTGCCCGAGGTGTCTAATTTTTCCAATCCACCACAACAGGTATTAATTTTCCTGGACGCCCTGGAGAAGTTTGGGGCCTAATTGACTCTATTGATTACTGTACCTAGGAAAGAACTCAAACCGTTTCGAATAGCGCTGAATAATGCTCAACGTTCCATGTCATTCTAACTCACAATAATAGGGCTTTTTTGACTTAGCTCGATGAAATCCCAAGCGTAGTATGAAGAAATAAAGAGGAATGTTGCTGTGATAGGAAGAGAAAGAGGAAAAAGAAACAGGAGCTTGGCGTCGAGCTGGCTCGCTTTGCCTTGCTATCTTTTATTTCACTTACGTCTCTCTTCTCTGCTGCTTCTCGACCAAAGACCCCTTCTTCTTTCACTTCTCTTCCTTCTTCTTTTCTTATTTTATCCTTGTTGTACCTCTGCCTTTTCATCCGAGTCTTCTTTTTCAACTGGAGGAGAGAGAAAGAGATTTGTGCTCCTCCGTCGTTTTTTCTCCCCCAAGCTTCTTTATAAGACGACAAAAGAACATCGCGGCAGAGTCAAGATGGCGGATTTGAAGGCAGCGACTGTGCCCTCCCTTCCTTTATTGTTACCACGAGCAGAGAGACAAAATGAACCCGATTGTTGGTACGGGAGGCATCATAATAAATGCCCATTCATTGGTAGACACCAAATGAGCTCCCGCGTCTTGTTCCATTGTCTCTGATACTTTTAATTTTCTTGTTTCGTATCTCTTAGCCTTTCTCTCTACCTCGTTCTCATTCTATTGCACAAACACACATTTATATATATTCCTACCCACAATCCCTTCTTCCGTCCCTACACCCCTGAAGACCTCGCGGCGTCTCAGCCTCCTTGAAAACTTTTGTCGGCTTCCAATGAGCGTGTACCTTTTACCACTCATCGGATAGTGAAAATATTATTGCATAATCTTCGCGTCATGCATAAATGCATTGATGGCCTCCTTTGTCAGGCGTCACCTCTTGCCACCGGCTGAACAAACAACGATATCCATACTATAAAGTCACAGGGGCTGATTAGACGATGAAGAGCGTACAACCACGCATTCACCAATAATCCACGTCAATCTAATTTTGACTTGGACGATTCACGCCTCTAATCACTAAGCTTGTTACTTCTTTGTACACAGATCACTTCTTGTCCCTTACCTTAACTAAGCACTCAAACATGACACGTTCAATTCTTATCCAATTTTTTCCTATAAACTATATTGAAAACGAACTTAAGCGATTTCAGGAGGTAACCTTCAAAAGCGATTACAGTTCATCCAGATCTACATATGTGAAGATATTGTTGGATAATTTTGAAATATAATGGATATGCACCGTGTGCATATACACTGAGAGAAAAAAATTGTCGATTCAATACCAGTTGTTGTTATTGGAACATTTCGTTGTTCCAATGGCGGGGTCTTCAGTCAAAATAAATGTGTGATCAGTTGAAAAACGAGTGTATTTTGTAAACACTTCTTAATGTTGCTATCATTATATAATTTTATTGGCACCCGTAATGAGATATTTGATTGATCCAACAATTTTTCCCCTCAGTGTAGAGCATAGTTCAAAAGTTGATTTTATACGAGTGAAGTTCAAGATCTTGGTGAAGCAGACAGTTTTATTCATTACTATACAAAAAACGGAGCACATAGTTTTTGTCATGTTAAAAATTGTAATTTCGAAGAGGTAAATAAGAAAAAAAAACTCTCCACGATACACCCCAATGAAAATCTATCTAGATGATTTCGTATGCAGGAAAAGAACTCGTCGAAAGCAGTCGTCGTTATTTGAAATAATACATACGTAAAGTATGTGCATAAATCTCGACAAGGAACGTATTCGTAGACAGACTTAATATGCATTAAATTTACGCGGACATCACAAATGATGCGATTACTCCGCAAAATCAATGGAAATTATCGATATTTTGTGTTCACGTAATCTTACAACTGATGCTATTGATCAGGTAATTGCAAACAAAAGTTAAATTTGGAGATTTATAGGATTGGTGGATGAGTTTGACAAATTTTAAAAGTAACGGGAGTACAGAAACAAGTCTGGTGTGCACTTCCGACGGCAAAACGATATGACGCATCATTTATAAAATTATGTAATTGAGACTTTTGCATATGAGTTATTAAATCGACACCAGGTCAATTTTTTCGTTGTATTGTGATTTGATTGAATGTGCTTGGTTTTTTAAATTCTGGTCTAGGTAGCTGCTGTTCGTAAATACCAATAAAATAAAAAATTAACATTTTATTTTATTAACATCATACAATTTAGGAACCTGCCAATTGATAGTCACTTTAAGTCTTAAGTCCCAATTCCATAGCGACGGAGTCTCCATGATTGCGAGCAAATAAGTTAACATAATTTGTTTATTCGCTTGCTTTGGATGTGACTTTTTTCGAATTGTGCTTGATCGTCAACGGACGTCGAAAATCTTCATTTCTGAAAATTTAATCGGCTGGAGCGATTCATACCATTGAAGGTAAGATTATAATTCAAATAGAAGAGACATTGAATGAATTAATGCTTAAGCAGTATCACATCTCACCCTTCTTCACCAATCCTTATCGAGTAACTTCATCCAAATCCGCAAAACAAATGGAGATGTACTTCTATCAGCCGTTCCAACGACTTCGAGTTCGTAAGTGAAACTATTTGAGCCATTCCTATGTTTCTTGATTAATAACAATAACGCCTTCCTACTCTTTCCATGAAATTTCTCCTCTAGGCCGGCCACTGCAATATTCTTCTTCCGGATCAGGTAATGTTGATTTTAATCATGAATATTAATTTGTTACTATAATTCAGTTAAGCCGAAATAGTTGGAATCTCGCAATGAATACTAAAACTTTCAACGCAATATTCGGTGAATGATTTTGCGAAAACTATGGGAACGGTATTACATGGCGTTCGCCCATGGACTGGCGTATGCAATGATGGAAAATAAGATTCATCGTGATCGGTATTCCGGGTGCCCTTCCCCCCTCTTCCATCATTTGCTGCACATTCTGATCTACACGAACAAGTCATCCACATGCGAGGGACTTTTTCATATCGACATAGGGACTCTAACAAATTGTCATTGTTCCCTTACCTATAATAAATTGTTTTTTACCTTCGTTCGTACTGAAAATTCGTTCATTAATTCCCCCCTGTTCCCGTGAAAAGAAGAAGCCGCTGTGCTGATGGATTTTCCGTTTTCAGGAGTGAAAGGTATCCATTAACCGCGACTAATGTCGCCGTAACGTAATAAATTTGAAGAATTGTTCACGATTGCCCGAACGATCTGATATTTTGTCAAACGCTGTAGGGTGATGGAAAGCTGTCTTCAAGTTGGTATAATCGAAGGGATTGTGAAATATTCAGATGGACTTTATAGAGACGAAGTCAGTGATTATGGTGGAACCTAAAAACAGAGTTCGTCAAGGGGATCCGCAGAGCTGAGGAGATGGGTCTGAGGTGTATTTAAACGAAAATGCATGATATCGATGGTAAACTTATTTTCTCCGTGTGAGTATACGTATAGTAGCAAAGACTAATGAGAAAATCGTTCAAGTTTTATTCTGCAAAGTTGATAATATAAATGTTTTGAAAATATCCTGGGACATTCTTCAAGCTTCTTCCATCATGGGATCGATTACTGCTCTGGGACATGGTATAGATAGACTAGAGGGTTGGTAATCGATCATGAGGGTGCAGAGGTCATAACAAAAGTCAGTATACGTCAGTCCAGATTCTATTGAATTGAAATCACTGTTAGGTACCCCATTATGGTATATTGAGCCAAATTTACCATTATGGTGTGCAGTTGGACTTTCACACATGGGTAAACATCCTGTCGTGCAAGGCCACTCGAAATTCCTGTACATAGTACAAATTCTATACAAAATACCCCTCCACGTACTAGAAGTGTCTGGTAAACATTATACAATGTGGAGAATTAGTGAAAAGCATAACAAAAATGGCCGTCATTTAGACGGTTTTCTCGAATGTTTACATGCAGAAATTGATTCACAAAAACAATTACGTTCTGATTTCAGTCCTCCCTTTTGATTGCTCGAAGGGAAGATTTTCGGTACTTGGTACGTTAATTTCAACATGATCGTACATAAAAACTCCGTTGGAACGTTCATAATTTCAAATATTTCATACAGAATTTTCTTATTATCACATGAACCATAGATTTAGAATTTACAAAGCATATTCGACCGAATCATTGGACAACAATATTTTATCTTTAAGAGCATTTCATTGATTGTCGATCCGTCCAAGTGTCATACATTTAGATGCTGAAGAGGTAAGAGGGAAGCCTAGGTGTAGCTGAAAGCGGCCAGTCACTTTTTTACCTAATGATATTTAAAGAGTTACTTTTCCATCAAGAGTGTCGTGTATTGAAGTGCATAACCATGACTAAGAGGGTAACCATAAATAGCGAAAACAGCTGCACGCCGCTAATAGCTCGACACTGTCAACAAAGAAATATGAGAAGAAGAGAGAAAAAAAGGAGAATAACCAAAAGAAAAGACTCCGAAGTAAGAGACACATCGATGGTTGATTCGAACGCGTTGGGAAGAGGCAATAAAAGAGAAAAAATATAATATAATAAAATGATAAATAAAAAGGTTGCCCGGACCCGGACTAAAACGTGTGTAGTCACGTTGCTATATTGGTAGGTGACCCGGCCTTCATGCCTGCGTCGAGGTTCTCTTCGTAAGTTCTACCGCTCTTTCAAATATCCTCAGGCCGAATCGGCTTGATGGCTGATTCGACCAGCTTGTATATAGCGTGATCAATTCTATTTACCTGAAGAGAGCCAATGCACTTGCTACGCCGGAACGATTTATTATTTCGCCGAGTTTCATTGTCGTCGTCTGGCGAGAGATTCACCAACACGCCCCAAGCGCTTCTCGGCTTTAATACCCTTCTTTCTCTTTCCGAACCCCTCAGTATGCATTCATGGGTCGTTCTACAATCAAAGCTATCCATTCTGATTAAGCGCGGTAGGAAGGAAAAAAATCATAGTCTCGGCTTTTGGGTGAATAACTTTTTTGTTCGGACTAAAGGCACGAGCTCAACTCATCACTGAACGATGCACATCGGATACGAAATTAATAGTCAAATCATTTTTGTTCAATTGAATTAGCTAATTGTTTTCACTGAATTAATTTGCAGGCAGAATCACAACTCTTCTTGGGTGGTTCCTTCCCTCGTTCGGTATACTGAAAAACTGGAATCAGTTGTTGAGCACCTTTTGGCGAAATCGTACCATTTGCAGATTTTTATAATACGCGTGTGTGCACACATTAAGAAGTTACTCTTGCAATGAAAAATAAAGCATATCTTTTATGAATGAATGTACTAACGAATACAAAATTGTAAAATCGTAACTTTCCATTGTTTCAACGAGTGGTAGACTTTTTCCCCTTATATCCAACGGTAAATAAAGAAATTTTAACTTTTCAATTCCAGTATTCACGCAGTTAAACATTAGTTTCTCTTCATACCAAATAACAGGGACATTCTGCTGAGTGAAAATGTCCGCTGAAAAAACGCTCCATTTGTTATATTGTTACTTACCGTGGTCATACCGTGGTGTTGTTTCAACACGCTTTAGGCGTGTAAACGTTGAGGCCGTTTTCTACACGCTTTTTGCCGCGTTGCTGTTCAAATCAACACGTTCTGTTCGAGCATTTTTAACCGCCTTGTACCAACGCAACTAGACGTGTAGCATCAATACGTGAGGGCGTGTTGTATCAACTCAGGTAGCCGTGTTGTATCAACGTGTGTCGTCGAGTTGTAACAACGCAGCTAGTCGTGTTGTATCAATGCTGGTAGCCGCGTTCGACCTTGAAGCTCGAATATACACGTTTGCCACCGAGTGGTTGTTCTTTCAACATGCTGCAGGCATGTAGACATACGATATGAAGACGAGCCAAAAACGAAACAAAAACGATTTTCTTTTCAAGCCGAAGACTTTATTTTCGCCATCTTTCATGGAATGTGACCAGTTCACATAGGTCTGTTTTTAATTTTATCGAAGAAAATTTTTCTACCTATGGAGGATTCAAGCTACCCTACCTGCCTATCTCTGTTTCTAAACGCACGCACGCTACCTATTACACCACTCATGACTTGAGCTTCCAAGCTTAAGAAATGGGTACATATATAGTTTCAAAATTTGTCGTAAAGCCAAGTTGATATTATAACGACCAAGGATTCAGAAATACTCTACAACTAACACATCTAACACACATGTTTCCTTTTGATTACGTTTTTTTGGTCGACGTGGGAGCGTTGTTATCGGCTGCTCGGTCGACGATAGCGCCAGACCTTATATGGGTATTCCCTGCTCTTCTTACTATAACACTACGGTTTGGCTGCGAGCGGGAAAGATTTCAAGTGAATAACATGTCGAGCAATTGCGAAAATTATCTTTTGTAAAATCGGGGAGCGTTGTAAAAAAGTGAAATTCATGCCATGTGATAGGAAAAGTGACGTAGATTGTGCGATGGAAGAGGTGCGACGAGGTGTCGGGGAGAAAAAACATTCTCTGCGACATCGAAAAGGACGCAATCATTCCAGCGGAGAGCGAAATTAATTGCGTTCCGATTCCCGATATGGTTTTCGGTGAAGCCCTCATGTGTTCCGAAAGCTACACGATTTGTAAAGATGGAATATTGATGACAGACGTAGAAAGTTAGATGAAAAAAAATCAGATTCAATTGTTGCGAAGCTTAATTTTTTCATTTTTACTTCAGAATAAATCTGGGTTCTCTATTGATATTATTTAGGAAAATGCAACTTTGATTCATGAAATATATTTATCAAGAGACTCGGCAGAGTCTCGGGACAAGTACATTTGACAGCTCTGTCGTCTGCTGGCCCCAAAGTCGTTTTCTCGAATTACGAAGCCCAGGAGACAGATGATGACTTGAAATTTGAACTGGAGAATAATTAAGAAAAAAATCTTTCGCTTGGAGCCTTAAATAAGCACGATTGATCTTGTATTTGCTGAGAAAAAAATTTGCACGGGCTTCAGCGTGCCTATCGAGAATTCTAGATTCTGATTGGTCACGAGTGTGACTACATTCTTCTGTACCCATACCACGGAAATTTTGTATTTGATGGTAGTTTTGACAGTGTAAAGTGCGAGACGCGTAACAAGCGTGTTTTTTGCAAACTTTTCCGTACATCCGTCGTGGGCAAAATTTGAACTTATTTGTACGTCACTGTCGCAAATTTGTATCCGAGTGTTGATAGACGGTAAACATGGAATAATTCACGTGAAAAAAATATCAATTTGACCCTTTGAAGCACACATTTTTTCTTACGTGCAATTAGCTCAAAACTTTGTACACGGGGGTTTCCGGATTGCTGATTACAAATCTGCACTCAAGTTTTAGAAATTCAAGATGATGGATCCAATAAGGCAGACCATAAATGCAAAAATTGTTTGATGAAAGCAAAATATGGTACTCAGGGGTTTTCGGGGTTGCTGATTACAAATCTGATTACAAAGGATGCAGTACCAATCTTTCTTCTCCTTCCGGATCAACAAACGAACAAATGACTGATTTTATAGTTCGAATGATTCGAAATGCTTGTTTCTTCACGTGAAATAAAAAACTCAACTATGATGCTAGCTGTTCTGCGGACGGTCTCTTAGGAATCACTTCATTTTTATTACACCACTGGGACCATTGTTTCCAAACCGACGAGTACGTTTTCCGCGTTGATTTGCTCCAAGCTGACGAGAGTAAATCAATATCCTTTTGGTTCAATCCAGCGACTAAATCATCCCAACCGGTGTCTTGGAAGCGTCCAAATTCCTTGACATTTCGGGTGGTTCCTTAACATTTTGTGGAGGAAGATTCGTCGCCATGTCGATCAGGTGATTCTACTGATTCCACAAGCGAATAGGGGGAGGGACACTCCTGCTCTTCAGATCGCCTCTCCAAAACATCTTCTTCCATCTGGGCGCTATTACCAGGAAAAATCCCCTCGCTGTATTCAGATGGTGGAGCAACTCCGGTATCATCGAACACGCGGTGGAACAATCTAGGCCAGGCCCACGTCTCATTTTCTGCTGAATCCGTTTATGAAGGCTGCCCCTGCGTCGTTGGCTTCTATTGATACATAGTTCTGTACGACTCTGGACCGTGTTGCCGCGAATACATCTATTTCAGGAGTTCTCCAATTCTGAAAATGAGTTGCGTCAAGTCCTCCGTTAGGTGCCACCCAGTTAGAGGTAACCCCCTTGAGAACTTGTTTGCCAGGCAATTGAATTCATTGTCCTGGTAAATAAAAGGGAATCAGTCAAATTTGATAATGTTGCGCTAACAATAGCAGTTTTGTCACTAATTGCTGGAGAATCTGGGACCTCATTCCTCCCTGCTTGCGTATGTAAGCCACTACCGGTTTGTTGTCCGGTTGAACCATTACCGACTTGTTCTGTAGGCAATTCGTCGGATCTCGTATCGCTATTAAAACTGTGTACAATTCTTTTCGGTTCTCATGCACACTCGAAACCGCACACTCCGTGTGATCCCGTGGTTTCGGTGGAAAAAAAGTGGGGATGTCGTGTGCCCTCGAGTGTCATGTGTTTCCGAACGACGTTTGTTGCGCAGCTTGCTGAGAGTTTTTGCTATATTTTTCTGTTATCATGAGATCCTTTGCTGTGTAAACTGAATGCAATTTTCACACCGTTTTTTTTTGTTTATATAGTCACAACAAAATTTCAAGACCATTTGTCAAAAATGAGGCAACTTATCTAAAGGGCTTTCGCTCTCTTGAAAGGAAGATTCCGGCGAATGAAATATGTTCATATGAGCTGTGCGTATCTCATACCTAATGTTATTTTAGCATGTTGCGTACTACATAACATTTGGTAACCTGCGTTCGGTAACCTGCGTTCTACATAACATTTTGTAACCTGCGTTCGGAATGGAGAACCCTGAGTCACATCGACTTCCCGTACTATTTTCGCGGGTCGTTTGGTGGCACACCAGTGTATACCCCTGCGTGTTTTCGAACAACTCACTTTAGGGCACGCCAGGCACACACGAGGATTTCGGAACGGCCGGTGTAGGTCTGTGTGCACACGAGTGGTATTTCGGAACGCAGCCTCAATCTTCCCGTTGTACGAGTACAGAAAAATGGGATGTCAGTCGCGACCAATCAGAAACAGGATAACGCCGTTGAGGCCTTTCATTGTATCATATACGGATACATCGAATCTTTCAATGTATTGGCGCTTTTGCATAATTTTTGCCCCGTGCAAAGTTTTTTTCTCAGCAATTATGGCACCAATCCTCCTGATTGCAGGCTTAATCGAAAGCTTTTTTCTCAATTATCCTCCAGTTTAATTTTCAAATCATAGTATTTTTCCTGGGCTTCGTAATTGAAAAAAAAGACTTTCATTTTTTACCGCCACCACCAAAAATTGCTTTATTCACAGATGATATACCCGGCGAGTCTCGGGCCAGCAGACGACAGATCTGACAAATGTACTTGTCCCGAGACTCTACCGATCCTTTTGATATGGTCATGGCACTAGTGTGAACCGAGCCAATAACAAAGCCTTGATTTGACGACTTGAAGTTCGAAAGTTCGATTCTCGTCAATAACGTTACCACCACTGAACGTCCGTCAAAATATTTTTAAATATAAAAGTCTTGAAGAAACCCAAGATTTCAAAACAGGCATAAGCTATATCGACTCAGGGTGAACATGAAAATAAAGACCTTCGGTATATTACCACCTAATGCTATTCAGAATACGTGTACCGGAAACTTTTGTTCGTTACAGTTCGGAGGGAATGATGCAAACATGTGTGATGGGACTTTTTAGAGAAACTTCAAGTCCCTCGGCATGTACAGGGAAATCTTTCAGGTTATGCCATCTCACGACAGTCGCGCTTGTAACACATGAAATGAAAAGCAATACGTGTACACAAATGGTAAGCCAGAAACGTGCGCTCTTTTATTACTGTAAAAATACCCTTGCAGCGTTCATTAATCTCTGAAGCTGCATCCCGTATAGAGATCCATCATGTAAAGACAACGAAACTTGCGAATACATAGGGGAAACAGGGACAAAACAGGTAACTGAAATAAAAAATCATGAGTCAGGAATGCGCTCGTTGTGTTAGTTTTCAAATAAGACTTTTTCGTTATTTTACAATTCTAATTGATAATCGATACTCAATATGCAGCGGGAAAAATAAATTATATCGATTATTTTACAATTTTAATTGGAATAACAACGGTCCATACATTATACTTTCCATTGGATATATTGGGAATGGTAAAATAGAAGAAAATACAGTTTGTCAAGTGAAAATAAAAATAGTCAACAAAAACAGTATGCAGTCTTATTTTACCCTTTCGTCCCATTTTGTCTTAGCCTTCCTATGTTAGCTATAATGCCTTCTATAACTCAGCTCAAGTCACTTGGGATTCTTTGGTATTTCCTGCAGGACGTTATGCACACCATACTCAATGTTGTGATTTACATTAGCGGCGAGTGCCTCGTAACACCCGCGCAGGACGAATACACACGATAATACCCCTCGCCCCTCTCGCTACTCCCTTACATATACCCTCCTTTCTCACCATTCTCTTGAGGGGGCTTTATCGACGACATAAGAAGGGATGTGTATCCCGCTTGCCTGCCTCACTGCGTTTCGTCAGAGTTCAGAGCTAACCCCTTGAGATTCACACGCTGCATAACTCGTATGTACCTTATAGGAAGGTTCAGAATAACTAGTACAAGATTCATAATACCACTGTTTAACAAATAACTTTTTTCTGCCATAGCGAATTCATTATGGAAATGTTTCGATTTTGTTCTCACTGCATTTTTAGTCGCATGTTCCGGTAATGATTGTTGGATTATTAAGCGTTTCAAGAACAACAATTGTCTAAAAAAGTAATATGCATTTCGCACTTGTTTCTTTTCAAATTAACTTTATCTCGAACACCAATTATATTCGTGTTTAATGTGATGTAAATGCATATTTACCGCAGGTGATTACGATTATTGTGAATCATCCTATATTCACGTGCGCCCAAGGGATGTCCGTAATCCGACAGCAGGTAATGACAATGGGCTTGAGTCATTTTTAAATAGCAAAATTATCGCACTTTGCAAGGATTCAAAAGCAAAAAGAAATTTTTCTTTTTTGCCTATTTTACCAGATCAAACCAGAAGCCTAAATAGGCTTCTGGTTTGATCATCACGAAAAAGCATACGATATATTATTTTATGGTGTATCACTTTTCAACGACATCAACAATGATACACTGATGTGTTTGCGGAAAACAGAACCCTGAAATGTTCATAACAAATTATCCACTGAATAATTTCTCCCATTCTTTACAAGATACCAGTTTTTGATCATTTTTAATTCGTAGAAATGACGAAGAAATTTTTTCTGAATTATATTACTCAGATCGCTGGGTGTTTGAAAAAACGGCTCGGCCTTCTAAGTCAAATCAAAAAGTATAAACGACTCCTTTCACAGGCACACAAAGATCCACGAAAAATTATGACGACCTTTCAGGGCACGAAGATCGCAAACAATTGTTTGTCTCTATTCGGAATCTATAAGATTTCTGTGCGATATTAAATGTCTGGGTCTCTCGATAACCACTTTATAATTGCTTAGTTAGGAGATACGTCAGGAACAAGAATTCGAACCCCAATTTAGATGTCTGGAGCGATATCAATTTTATAGCTTCTAATATAAAGACTCCTTTCAATTGAAATAGTGAAAAAGTTATTCCATACGACCATGATAAGTTTAAAAAAATTGTCATTTTGGAAGGCCCGAAAAATGTATGAAAAATTATATTGAAATTTTTTTAAATCATGGACATTGCTTTCTTATGCTTTCACCGTCTGCCAATAGAATTATTCAAGAATAGCATCTACGTGCAATCAACACAATGGAAATAATATAGGAAGTAATGAGTCATTTACGAACCACGATAAAAGGCACTCAGATGACATGTGCTGGGGGAAAAAGAGGGGGGGGGGGGTAGACAAGGGAATGAAAGCTCTGGGTGGCCGTAGTAGAAAAGACATCTAGCAGGTACACGGAACGAAGTACTAGTTTCCACTCCATAGTTTCAGGAGCAAAAAGGTGGAAAATATCATGTCAAGTGTTTAGAACAGAATTCAAATAATGGCTATCACGCAGGGGGATTGTCTAACTGATAGCGATACTATTCGTTATTGTTATGCGTGTAATAAGGATAGGATAGCGATACCGAAACTGTCGCTATGAGTTACAGAGTCAGGTCTCTGAGCTCATGTATCACATTTCTGACACTTAACCAAACGTTTCCATATCTGAAGGATTCAGCCAATGGAGATAGACTGTCGACATCTCTTGTCAGCCGCCATGACAAAACTTTCTTGAATTTCATAAAGTAAAATAGTCGATGCGTTGCCGATTTCTTGATTAGTTCAAGAGATATTGACGTTAGAACATTTCTGGCCTTTCTAAAATCTAGATTTTTTGGAAAATCCTCCTGAAACTCCTGAAATACGTGCGATAAAAATCTGAAAAATGGTGTGATATTCCTTCAATGGAATATTATGTTATAAAATAAAGAATTAAGAAAAAGAAGGTGAAATGGCGTGGAATGCCTCATATATATTAAGGTAATGCAAACACTTAAAAACAATTTAAAAAATTCAATTATAGGTACATGACAACTGGTTCTGCTTGTCAAACAAGTAATTATTCGAAAATTCAAGCTTTTACTTAAAAAAAAAAATTTACAGGTTGCTTAAGTGACTGCGTTATTTTTTGCGATCCCAGCTGACAATTACGATGTAAACATTTTTATTTTCCCGTGTCGCAACAAAAAGTATCAGTACTTGACGAAGTACTGATTTTACCAAAATTCGAGTTAAAAAAAAGTTAAAGGCTGGCAGGTCTCAATAAAATGTTCGTTCTTCAATTCTATAGCTGGAAATCACAGAAATTTCGAGGTTAATTTATTGCATGAAAAGATTTTGGCACTCTTTAGAAGAAAGCGTCCTCCCAACATTATTTGGAAGTTCATAAGTTCGGCTAAAGAATCAACAAATAACGCCTTTAACAATATTTTTTGGTTTCCATCGATCAAGAGACCCAGTAGAGTGTCGGGACAAGTACATTTATCAGCATTGTCGTCTGCTGGCCCGGAGCTTGTCCCGATATATTATCTGTGAACACAACCATTCGCGATAGTGGAGGTAAAAACTGATGAGTCATTTTCTTTAACAACGAAGCTTAGGAGACGTGATGTTTTGAAAATTAAACTGAAAACTAATTGAGAAACACTTCTACGATTGACTCTAAATCCTAATTGTGTATTTACCGAGAAAAAAACTTTGCACAGGCTTAAAATTGTGCAAAATTGTAACACATTGTAGGATTCGGTGTGTCTTTAAATGCCCGAAGAAGACACAATCAAACGGCCTCTTGATGTCCGATAAAGGCCATTTCCATCCAAGTCTATCGCCGGCGACGAAATCAGGGAGTTCTGATTGCAGTCCAGTCACCTTACTATAAATCCTAACCAAGAGGAGCACCCCCTCTGACCAATTTTTTGATGGGCAGTTTGGATGAAAAGGAACATAGTCGAGAGTTTCTGTAAAAATCCGAGCTGCATGATATCAATAAAAAGTTATTGAAAATTAAAAATTCGCTATTTTTGAGTTGTTTTTTTTTTTTTTTTGGAACGCGTCTTATCGAATGCATTTTCCAATAAAAGTTGTTCCCCCTATAAAAAAGGTTCTATGAAAAGATGAACTAACATTGATAATAAAGCGGTTAATGATGACAAATGAAAAAAAAACCTAATTTTTTTTTTTGTAACCGCAGTCGAATGTTCATCAACATATCGGTTTAAAGTTCATACATGATGTAGGGGAACAGAACCCCAAGAGAATCGTGCAAGATATATCAATCTGCAAGATATAGTTTAGCAACAATCGGCGGTCATCAGTAAAACCTTGGCATTCAATAGAATTTCACGACGACGTTTTTGACGAATTTCTGAATTTTGCTTATAAACAAATAGCAATTCCGACCAAAGATACAAAGATATGTGGAAAATTCTTTCATCATCTAATGCATTGTTAAATACGAACAATTTAATTAAAAAAAAGTTGCAATATATCTTGATCACAGCTCGAAATATGGATATTTTTACGTTTTTTCTATTTTCCATGGTTCTAATTGAGATTTTTGCAAAATCCAAAGTCGTAAGCCTTCACTACGCTTCTGGCTACTGGATTGAATAACATACTACTCTATAGGAGGAGTTACGGCATCACAGTTGTAAATAATTCGATAAATTTTTTAATAATTTTTATTTGTAAAGAGTATTTTATTTCGGGAAAAGATATAATTTGGAGACTCGTAATTTATTTATAATTCATTAATTAATTTTTACGCAACAAATATGCGTACTGTTGCCTTCGCGACCTGGGTCGAACTAGCTCCTTTTCGGGGAATGGTGAGATCGAGCCGTCGATTTCCCGTTCTCGCACCTCATGTCGCCTAATAATGGCACAAAAATAACACAGCGGGATTGCGATGGTCGTTACATATTCATTATATCGATATTTCTTATTCAGCTAACATTTTTGTTAATTCGCCAAATCATAAAATTAAACCGTTATAAATGAGATTAACTTGAACTGTTCTACGAAATATTTGTTAACTATTACAATTATGTTCGAATTTTTTTTAAATAATTATCGCCGGGAATGTAATGGAATTTTTGCGACTTATCTTTATTATTTCGAGTTTCAAGGGCTCTTGACTTCAGTCCGGAATCCTTCCGTAGAATTTGCAAAATGTTAAAATAGGGATATACTCTAAATAATCTTCGGATGGCCGGTCCACAGGATTGAAATATTTCTTGGTCGAAGTTCCTCAGTTGACGGTCCCGGCGCGAAAGCGAGCGATCGATATCCAAAATTTTTGATCTCAAAATCCATGCATATGGGAAAGATTGACTCTTGGAAGGGAAATTTGAAGATCCGAGTCTTAATCATTATTATTACCACTAATATTATGATCTCACACAGTTATCAACGTATTGTGATCGACGGCGGACGGCGCGCTGGGGTACCGTCTCTCGCTCCGCAACCCGCGCGTGCGACTTGATCAACAAATTTGATAACTTAGTCAAAAATGGTCGTACAAATTTTTTTTTTTTTTTCATTTGACGTGATTTTTTTTACTTAAAATTGTACGCATAAGTAGTTCGGATATTCGATTGTTTCCTCAATAATAATAATAATAATTATCATATTCAATTCATAATTCATAATTCATGAAATAATTCGATGTTTATAAAGATTGGCCACTGCCTAGATTTCAATTTTTCTTTTACAGAACGTGATTTCCTACTAAACAACTTTCACTGTTATGGAAGTTTATGGTTTCGCATTGAATTTTCAAAAACTATAAGAACAAAACGTGCTCCATTAGAACTTACGATAGCATTAATGTGCTATTCCAATTCACCTGCAGTCTAAGTCAAATGTCACTTTCTGCAATTTTTCAACCCAATCCAATTTTACTGAATGGGTTACGATTATTAAATTCACGATGATTAAAACTTCATATATAGTTGCTGTTCACTATTCTTTCTCAAAATCAATTTGGTATATCAAATATGTATGCTGCTGTAGTCAGGAATGGTTGATTAGTCCTCTAGTCAACAAATATTTATGAAATTCATATCTAACGATGTAAAGAACAGTTCGTAGAAAAATTAGTTCGTCACATTGTGACATTCATTGGTGAAAAGTTTTTTTTCTTCCAAAATTCTATTCGAGGACATCTTCGAAGGTGATTCTTATTGAGAATTCGAACCATTTCGCTCGGTCGATTATAGTGAAAATCTGTTGTGGCTGTATCCAGAATAAGTCTGTATGGAATATCCTTTAGTGGTTGTGAGGTCGGCGAAAGGAAAGTAGAAATTTGGAAGCTGTAAGAAATGTATACGTATACGTATTTGTGAATATACACGGTTCCTCACTTGCTCCGGTGCTTTTGATTGTGCCGAGATTCACGTCGCTTCCATATTGCCCTTGCAGATTCTTGACACACTCGAGTTTTACATACACACTGCATTCAACCCACTGTGTATGGTTTGGCTCCACCGTTTTGCTACCGCCGCCTCTGTACTTCTTCTATTTCCGTCTATGCTTTGACATACATGTGCGTAAAAAGTCACCTCTTCCCTCCCTTCCACCCGCATCACTGGGATTCAAACCCACAGAACGGGGACACATTCGACTTTTCATGTACTATGAGTTTATATATAACGTTTACAAGAACGACGAGAAAGATTTTTTTCCCTTTCGAGATCTGAGAATGAGTTAGCTTATAATTTTATGAATCTATTCACCGATGACGTATCACATCCTTTTTAAAAATGCAATTGGAGGGCGTAAAGGAAACAAGGATTTTTTTGTTTGCGTGGAAGTATGCTTTATGGGTATGTTGCAGATATTATTTTGTCGTTATTTTCATTATAGTGTTTCTCGTAAATCGAATTATTATTTGTCAATTTCACAAAAATAAAAGTCTGACGTTCATCTGCGTGTTTATGCATCGAGCATTAAGCGACCAATTCTGATCGCCTTTTTCGAATAAGTATAGCATTTTGGTTTCCCAGTTTCAGTCGGTTATGGACTCGATAAGATTGAAATCATAAATAAGCCTCGTATATGATGAATTTGGATATTATTTTAACAGTAATACACTGAGAAAAAATATTGTTAAAAAGGATGATTATATAGTTAGATACGAGTGACTGAAGATTTTACAATAGAAACAAAAATTTTGCCATCCCAAAATTATATTTTGCTAACAGTCTGTGAAGGCATGAAATATACTGTTAAAATGACAATATTTTTGTTACGATTATAAAAAAATTGGTTGTTCAATTAAATAATCGACCTTTTCAACAACTTTTTTTTCTTATCTTACGAAAGTAGGTATTTTATAATCATGTTTCGTGGTCATTAATAGAATTTTTTTATTCGAAAGTTTTTTAACGTCAGCTTGATTTGACTAGCATTGTTAAATCAACTTAATTGATATCAAATATATTTCTTCAGTCTCCTCCGTTATTGTTTTTTTGTCGAGTAGGCTGGACGCTATTAGATTCAAGTAGTTGCCAAGTTTCGTCTCGTAGTTTGTGCATAGTTTTTGTGCTACGGTCTTGATTGTTTCTATGCCAAGGTCTTGGTGCATTCTGGTGTTGGTGACATACCAGGGAGCGTTTGTCATGGCTCTAAGAGCCTCCGATTGGAGTCGTTGTAGAATCGCGATATCTAGAGACGCGGCAGCGTCTTGACTTCAAGTATTGAAAAGATACTGTTCAAAAGGCTAAGGCAAGACGTGCAGCGTATCTATAGTTGAGATTTTTAGAGACGCGACAGCATCTTAACGCCGAGTATTAAGAAGATAGTGTTCGAATGGCTAAGGCAAGACGTGCAGCGTATTTATACTGGAGATTGGCCGATTTTTCTTCACTTTCAGGATTCAAGTGGTTCCCATTGGCCGAATGTTCGGTCTATCAAATTAATGAAAGTCCTCTAACATAATGTGGTCAATGCACTTCCGATGGTAATTTTTTTTTCTTCCGACCTGCGGAAATCCGTAAAATATGAATATTGATAACTGTCGATTTGCGTAACCATCAACTGATAAAAATGCAAAATTCCACTATGTCATATTTTTATCGACATTTTTGGAAGAATCATCCGTATTTTTCAAGCGATCTTAACGCACGAACGCTTAATTATTTTGTTCCTCAAAAAAATACTCTTCAAATTCACTGAGTCGATTTTCTTCAAGCTTATCCATTTTTCAATAAAAGCTATTTGTTTATGAAATACTTTTCCGATCGACTGCTACATTAAAACGATGAAGTTAAAAAAAAAAGGTATTGTTCGGATGACAGTTCTGCGATATTCGTAACCCTCACTAGATTATCACTGTGAAAATTTCCCAAACACGACAAATATTATTATCACCAGTTGTCATATAAACGAACAACAGTTTCGAATGTTATCAGTATTCCTATAAGTGTCACTGGACAGTAACCGCGGAAGGAACATACCAGCAAAAAAAATGTGTGCAGAAAAACGCCAACTTTTTGATACAATGAAAAAATGCATATATATGCATATGGCCACCACACTTTAAGTTACAGACTTTTAAGTAGTCTCGATCAAACGAAGAAAATAAACTAAAAAGATACGTGAAGGGGCAACGTTCACCAAAACGCTTTAATTACAAGTAAATATTACGGAAACAGAGTTTGACGGTTTTCAAAATCAGTTGGGGATCACGGTCCTTGCGCTTGATCCGCTCGATCAAAGATGATTGATAACTATACAGTGCCAGAGTAAAATTGTCGATGCAATTTCCACCCTACAATGCAATTATGTAATTTTAAAAGAATACCAATCAAAGGTAAAGTTCGTCATAAGTTTTTTTTTTTTTTTCAGTTCAGACCAGTTTTTTTGTAGATTAGCAAGGGTTGAAGAAACTATTTTAAAATATTGCCCCGTGCTTTTTATCGACTTTAATATACGATGTAGGTGCTGAGCGGCACATACAGCTTCAGGGGATAGGGAAATAGCGCTTGTAGTATGGGTTAACACGGTGTACGACACAAGTGGTTATATACATATATAGGGTACTTAT
The DNA here is from genome assembly GCA_948107755.1 of Campoletis raptor. NCBI lineage: Eukaryota > Metazoa > Arthropoda > Insecta > Hymenoptera > Ichneumonidae > Campoletis > Campoletis raptor. Next base: position 4,739,429 of record OX403630.1, on the reverse strand, counting down.
AATGGATCTCCCGGTGTAATTTATCACCGCTCATAACAAGAAGCCGCAAGTTTGTACATATTTCAGCTCTCTCGCCCTACACACCAGCTCTTGACTTCAGGCTCTGAAGCTCCGAGGTCCGCGACTCGCGCACCCTCACTCGTTCGTTAGTGTGTACTTGCGCGTTTCGTTAGAGTTTAGCGGCATTGCTGCGGGGGAGCACCCGGCACATCACCCCTTAGCTTCTGTTTGCCACGAGCCCCTCTTCCCCCCCCCACTCCTTTCCTCTCTATCTCTTTTTATTTGGGCGCTTTCATGGTGGTAAAAGAGCGCGCAAAGCAGTCGCCGTCAAGCGGACTTCTGAGCTCGTCGAGCTAAGGGGAGTATTATTTATATCTACCATTATATCACCCAACCGAAGAAGAATATTGTTCGAGACATCGCGCATACATTATAGCCCGCTTTTATTACCACGACCACTTATTTGTTAACATAATATACGCATTATGTTGAACCCCGAGACGGAGGGGGATCTCTTCTATCTCTCTTTCAGAAGAGAGAGAGGGGGCACAATGAGAGTCATTTCTTCGTCACGGGGGAACAAGCATAGACGAAACGAGACGCGAACATAGACCGAAGGGCACGCGACCTAGAGACTTTGGCAAGTTTCTTTTTTATATATACACCGGGTGTCCTCAGAGAGATTGTTATCTTTGTAATTTTTGCCTTTTTTATGTATCACGCCACGTTTTTCAGAGGAAATGGCTTTTTCCATTTGACGGATAAATAACGCTTGTTTTGGGTTAGTATTTTTATCCTGAAAAAAAATTCATTTGCCTAATATATTGGGTATTTCATCCTTTAGTCAGACTTGCAAATTTTCCGGTGAAGAAATCAACAGTAACAGTTGGTAGAAAATGATGAGAAATCTCTAAAAAAAAAAAATAATAACTAAGTTCCCAGTTCGTAAAGAAATCTCAGATTAGACATAAAAACATAATGCATTGCAAACAAAATATTTAAATGATTTGGACGATTAATTTGGAAGTTTTTTTCGCGCAATTGGGAATAAAGACGTCGGTGACTCGATTCGATTCATTTCGATATAGAAGCTCGATTCGATTCATTTCGAAGCTGAAAACGTAGTAGTCACGACCATCATGGAACAGATTGATTTTTCAAATTTTAGTATTCGTCCTGAACCTTTCTGAAGCTCATGAAAAACTTTGAGCTCTTAATTTTCACACTTTGTAACAAGAAAATTGACATACTGATTCGAATACGAGAAGATTTGACCTTCGAAGTGCTCTTCGAAAGAAAAAGATTATGATCATTTCTCGTTGCAACAGTGTCACTAAGAAAACACCTCAATTTTGCTATAATTTCAATGGCTCTTCATATATTTGGTTACTGGTTGTTTCACATGCGATGTGGCCTATAAACGACAATATTTCTGCAGGAATTTATTTTTTAGGAATGGTTCACATGATTCCGCGGTGTTGTAAAACGAAAAAATGGTAGAAAAAGTAACCATGTTCAAAATATGAGAATTTAGTTTTGAATTTTTGTTAACTGTTTGCATTACTTGAGAAATTTACTTAAAATGATCAGAAAACAGAAAGATACGAGGAACTAAATTTGTGAAGGATATTATTTTCCGAAAGAAAATTCACAACCGAACTGTGTTCAATTTCGTAGTTCCATGTGAAACTGATTCAAAGAATTTTTTTGAACCATCTTGAACGGAACGGTTGTAAGGTTTCTTTTCCCTTTAGTTCGGAACCTGAATCAATAGTGAATTTGGAAAATTACTACAGACTTTTTTCTTTTTTAATGTCATACTCTGAAAAAATGTTGCTATTCATTTTTGCTCTATTTTCGAGTGTTTTGAAAGCATAATTCGGTTTCCTCAGTTTAAATGACGAATAACTCATTAGTTGATCTGATTAAGTGCCGACAACGGAGCACTTGGACATGGAATGTGACCCTGAGCACAAATTCACGGTAATGACCATTCATGGTAGGACACCCTGTATTAATGTTTATGTGCTTTTCTATGGGCATAACACGGGGTGGCTTTTAGACACGGTGGACGATTCTCTTCGAATCCATCGTTGGTATCTTTCGTTCCTTCCTCTAACCCCGACCTTGTACCGAAACTCTTGAATGTATATGGGTGCTCCTCTCCCGATTCATTCGACTTCCAACGAAATACTCATTGTCATCGCTCCTCTCCCGAATTTCTATAGATGGACGATCGAATTTTTCATCCTTTTCCCGCATGCACGATCGATCTCTCTCCGCGCTATTCTTTCTTTTTTTCGCTCTTCCCATCTCGTGACGTAAACGCAAATCTCGCATGCGCAACCCCTCAAGCACTCGTTTGGTTTCACAATGTCAGCTTGGATCAATTAATCAGAGAGTAATTGTTCGGGCAAATAGACATGTTCCGTATGCGCAATTTCAATCGGCTCTGTGTTACTTCTCGTCATGATATATTTGGGCACTCGTCGTACTAAGTTTTTTTGCATCCCAATTCATTATTTTGAGCTATTCAAGATTGTCAGTAGGAAGCACGGTGTAACATTGAAGATGTGATCAAATACCTCCCGTAAAAGGGAAATCAATACTTTTTCTCAGCTTTGTTATTTTCAATCGTGAAAACTGTCACGGGATTCCTAAGAGAACAGCTTGTATCCAAGCAACCATGGCATAATCTATCTAAAACGCAACCATCTTCGTTTTATTTCTGGAAAATCTTCAAATGGACATGTACTTAGGCAAGTCCTGGAAAAAAAGATGTAGGTCGCATACACATTTTCACGTTTTTTTGCTCAGTATGCGCAACTATAAACTGTTATATAATAACATTAAATAATTTTGTTCATAATCGCCATAATTGTGTTAGGAAAAAAAAATTGCAAAATTGGGGCATTTCTTTTTTAACAGAAAAATGCGAGGTCTGCAATTAAAACTGGTTTTTGAAATGCTTTTTTTACCAAGTTACAGCTTTTCAAAACTCGATGAAAAAAGTTTGCAATTTTACTGATTCTTCAATTTTTTTGCTGAGTGTAGTTGGACAAAAAAATTGTGAATGTGTTGGAAAAATTTATGTATAGTTTCCATACAAAACTTCAACCCCTCGTGATGGCACGTGTTAACGTTTTGCGAGCACCTGTTACTTTTACACAGATTTTTTTTTTATACCTTTGCTTATGTTTTCAGATGGCCAGGCAAAGAATTCGGACCGATTCGGACTTCACCCAAATAGCGGCCACCCTAGTGTATATATGCACATTTATTCGCAATCAATTGCTAGAACCATGGCTACTGTTGATAGAATATTAATACAGGGTGTCCTTTTTTGGACAAACCACGCCAATATTTTCGAAATTCGACAATTTCTGAAAAAGTGCATTTTCGGAGTCAATAGCCAGGTCAATTTCGGAGTAGCCATCAGAAGCCCGCCTCAAAGTCCGACAAATCTTGTCTGGAACACTTTTTCAGAAATTGTCAAAATTCGAAGATATTTGCGTGGATTGTCTAAAATGAGACACCCTGTATAATCGGATTTAAGGTGCAGTAATTTTTCGCCGTTTCTGCAAAAATTCTACGTGAAAATTATTCCAGAATCTGGCGATTGCGACGAAACATGAGTGCCGTGAGGTCCTTAAGCAAGCCCTCGAGTTTGCATTCCGATCACATTTAAGAAAATGTGTGCCAGAGAATCTTGTGCGAAATGTCGTCTAATATGATTGAGATTGGAAAATCTGTATTCAGACAGTATAAACGACCAGGGATAAGAAGTGCTCTCAAAGTTCTGGATTGATCGTCATGCCAGACAGACGCGTAATGCTTTCTGACAAACTAAATCCCAGTTTTGAGTACACAAATACCTGCTGGATATAACCTACTTCAATATCAGTTCCATTTATTTCTGTCACGAAACTCGATCACGCTATTTATGCGAAATGTCTTACCCATGCGATAAGAGGCATTCTTATCCATTGTTTGAAAGCAGGAGGTAAATTCGGTATTGAACTACATTTGCTGGGCCGTTAGATATAACATCAAGAATCGGTCGGAGAGTAGAGTGGAATTAGGAATATGGTTTGACATCGAGGGCCTGTCGGCACGCGACGAAAGAAAAAAAAATTTCATTGGAATATCAAGAAGAGTGTGGGTAATACTGCTCTGCCTTGGCGCGCAGAGATAATTTTTCGCATAGACGTCGTAAAGCGAAATTTAGTTATAGGATTGTCATGGTATAAATATGGACAAGATACCCAAAAGTACGTGTATAGGTTGTATCAAAAGTAAAGACCAAACTTTACAAAACTATGAATCATAAAATGCTGCGAGACATAGCCCTCGACCACTTCTCCCTCGGTCATACCGTGGGCTGTCCTTATATTTTGACCGTCCGTCAATTTTTTATGTTGAGAAGAAGCGATTTGGAGCGGAAGAGGCCAGAGGCGTGCGTCGATCTCACGACGGTAACGGATGCACTCCTAGCGCAATCGCGATGCGCTTGTTATGCCTTATTTTCTTATCAGGTCATGGAATTAGCCATAATGATTTTATTAATATTGTATCAGAAGTATATTTCAGATGGAAATGGTAGGGGTCTTTGAAATTACCGGATCTACGTAGCCTGTAAATCATGAGTGAGCCTATTGGGCCACCCTGTGTATTTGCTCATAAAGATCGACGAGACCGTTTGCCGTCACCCTAACACTTAACCCCGTCCTTAATCTCACCCTTAACTTCATCCTCAACCGCAATCTCGACCCATGTGCCCTCTTAGTCCTTGCCCCACAGTTACCATAAGCAACCCACGATTCTCTTCCTCGTTGCCCAAGACTGTACGCGTTTGCTGGATCCCATGGCAGCAGCTGTTAACCCTCATCTCCCTCTCTTGTCTCTCTCTCTCTCTCTCTCTCTCTCATCTCTCTCTCTTGTTCCCTCTTCCTTCTCTCTTATCCCTTCGATCCGTCTATTTTTTTCATTCGGTGTATCTCCACCAGGCACCGTATAAGTGCGCCTTGTGATTCTCACAATAAACGAAAATGTGCACACGCACACACACTCACACACGCGCGCGCGCGCGCTTATGCACCCTATGTCTATGTTCAGCGGATTAATGTGCATTTTATATTGTTGTGAAACGTGAATGATCGTAACTCCATTATAAGATTCTTATCACCCGGTCTTTCACGTTATAACGAGATCTATGATGTGGTATTATAAAGCCCGATTGGATCATTCAATGAAAAACTGCTTGTTAAACCAAAAACGGATTATTAATAATGATAACAATTGCACTGGTTTATTGGATCATATCGGCAGCGTAATACCCTATATGTATTATATTTTAAGTGAGGCGAGCTCACTCGAAAAATAATGGCATTACGTTCAGGTCATTATATAATTACCTTCCCCCGCCACATTTCCTGATTTAATCCCAGCTGTGAATCGTCAGGATGCGATTAAATTTCGGAGCATGGCAAACATGTAGGACGTTCAAAAGTCGTAATATTAAGTATTGTCGATCACAATAAAAATTGTATGCGAACTTACCAGTTTGTAAGTCTTTTTCATGGGTGCTCGAGGTTCAAGACCTCAAGGCTAACACCTGAAGAGCTATAAAAAAAAATCTTTCGAAAAACATGTTTATCTGACAATGTTAAACTTTTGAAGATTACCAAATAAACGCAGTTTCAGTACACATTTACGGTGACGTTATGTAATCGGTAATTATAAAAAAAAAAAATACCAACGAGAACCTGTCGCACTCCTATCGACAAGAATATGCCAGTTTCATGACGTCATAGCGTTTTGGAATCCCTCTCATGGATGAACCGTTGGAGTAAGAAATCTGAACATCGGTCACAAACTCTTTTGGATTTTTTCATTCTATTGATCTTTGGCGCAAGCAGATCCGTCCAGCCAATCTTGAGACATGATAAGTTCAGTACATTGAAATCAAACGGTTTGGGAAAATTTCTTCCCTTGAGGGGAGAGAGGCGTACGTGAAGCTTGCTTACAATGGACTTCCGTTTGTCCTTTGCTAAACTGGCATACGTTCGTTCACTCATATACGTGAGAAGAGACTACTCTTCTCTGCTTCACAGGCTACTGAGCAAGTGAAACAGTAAATCATTCGTCTCTCTTTCTCTACCTTTTCGCGCCGTTTTTTACGACGCTTTTAATATTTCTATGTACGTTTTTCAAATAAAAAAGATATCCGTGGAAAAATGTTTTCGGAAAGTAAGTGAAGAACGCCAAGAATTGAAAGTAGCAACTTTCAATTGCAATGAATTAGCCACCAAATGTCTGCTAATAAATTGACAACAAATGATATCGAGAACATAATTTTATAATGTAGCCCAAGAGACATCCGTGCAATTTACGTACCACACGATGAATTTTTTTGGGTCTTACCTAGGAGAGCAAAGTGGACTCCTTTGTATTAGCAAATTTTTGACAATGTTGATTAATTGTCAATAGTCCTGTTTTGACGACTCGCATCCTGTAAATAATCAACTTATTACTTTTATAACTCTTGTCGTCAACCCAAATGATAATGTCTTTTTTCAAAAAGTCAGTGAAAAGGCCAGTTATTTCGAAAAACTTTAGTGTATTTTGATTTCGTACGACACGAAATCGTTCAAATTTTCATTTTGAATTTCCTCGATTTCCAGGGTGATTTTCTTAAGGGGAACATCCAATCTTTAATTTCGAAGGGCATCCACCATTTCCCGTTTCGTGTCATTCGAAACTCCATCGTCAAAAACACCGAATGCTACGAGTTCTTCTGCTAGAGGTACCATAAATGACCTAAAATTTTTTCCATAGTAAAACGGAAGTTACTTCCGATACTGTTTTTTTAATCTCCCTATATTCTTGAAGATCTTTCAAGAGCTGAAAATCGTTTCTAGGTGCCAACCATCCTTTAGGAACTAGATACTAATTTTTTGCACAAATTTTAGCGGTGAAAATGCAGATATATTTAATTCCCTTTTCTTCTCTTGTCGATGTCTATGTTATGCCCGCGAATCTCGTCATGCGTGGGGACAAGTTGTCGAGGACAGGTAATTCGAGGATTGCCAAAATGAGTTAATCTCCAACTCAATATTGTACAAAAATACTATAAAGTTTATTGAGAATAAGATAGTTTTACAAAGTCGAGGTGTGTTTGCCTCGAGACCAATTCGTAGTTAGATAGTTGAAGACTTCTAACTTTATCGTGCAGACTGCCGTTTTTGGGCATTGTCACTACTTTTAATGATTTACGTATTTCCCCCAGAATATTGATAATTTACCCCTTCTTTTAATTATTCCTTCTCGAATGCTCGGTGGCGTGATGCACCGTCAGCGATTCGGGGTTTAGCTCGCGCGGGGTCGATAGACCCACGCTTGTGATCGAGGAATGTGCTCGATCCTACTTTATCGTATAGAATATAATATTCTTAATATGTGGTTGCTATGCGGGGCATAACATCTATTAGGTTGGTATTTAAATAAATAAATTTTATTGATTTTTAATAAATCTTTTTTCTGGGTGTGCAAACGGCGTCGGAGCAACGTCACATCTTATAAGGAGAAATTTGAACACGAGCTACAGCTATATACATGCGACACACACCTGTACATGAGCTTGTGTATGATTTATATATACTTCTGGAGCTAGTCACACTTATATTTTACTGGAAAGAATACGAGACTGGGAAGCGAACCCGGGACCTCCCAATGCTCTCGTTAAGAGGCAATCACGCTAACCGCGCCAGACCGGAGCACAGGTTTTGTTTATTTTAGAATATTGAGACTATCGGATTTCTTGGAGGAATCGCGAAAATGATAAAACATAAATAGAATAAAGAAACCAAAATATCTGTCGACACTTTCGTTAAGTTTCGTATGTTTTTCCGTGGAAGTCCGACAGAAAGCTAGATGAAAAAGTTAAAAACGGCCCGCATCCCCCAAAATCGATGATTTTTCCTCAACTAAAGTTCGTATCAATTGATTAATTGTTGCTATAAAATATGATGGTGAAAAGTAAATACAAAAATCGTAGTCGGTTTATATTTTTTGTTATAGGCCTACTTTTTATAACGCTTTTGTAAAATGTTAAAAGCCACCAATCACCCTAATTACTTCTGGACGCCCTTCTCCTCTCCCGCTGCATGTCCACGTAGCTGCAGCCAGCTCATCCCATTCTATTGCAATCGGTGCAGCGGAGAGACTGCTGTAGGCGACCTTGCCGTGCGGCCAGCACGTAACTAAGTCGCTTGATGGCACAGTTAGTACACTTGAGCTCGGCCACCAGAAGGGCAGACGTCACCACCTGATCGGCAGGGTCGCAAGAAGACGTTTTACGGTGCCGGAGCTAGCATTTGGCGGCACGTAGATCGGACATGCTTGGACTCGGATCGGTTATGCATGCATTAGATTAAGGTATCTTCAGGCATGATGTGAGCAATCGGGATCACTCTGTAAAAACAAATAAAATTTTTCCAGTCGAAATTTCTGCCAGGGTCCGAGCCTTTATTCGCTCAACTCCATCGTACATGCAGGTATTTTAATTATTTGATGTGTACAAAACATAAATGTGTGTACGAACCTACACCTGAAGAAAGTACATAAAAATATAGTGAAAGATATATTACATAGATCGAATAATATTTTTTTACAATATTTTATTTCCTATCAGATCACGATCGTTTTTAATGGATTAATGCAGACATGATTGAGATTTAATGGAATGTTCTTTAATTACTGAGCCATTACTACTAGGCCATCTGCCATAGTAACATGTATCAGGATGTTTCACAACGGGTACATGGTGTACAATGATGTTGAGATTTTGATTCGATGGCGGACCTGCACGAGCTAAGCCGCTTTGGAATCTTGCTCATAACCGCTCAAGAGGGTGGAAGTTTATTATCTTTCCGATCTCACCAATTCAATGAATCATGTAACGACTATTATGTGATAATACCCTCAAGTTTTAATCTTGTTACCGGTTTGACAGAGCATGCTTCTTTACACAAGAATATACCGAATGGAGCTCTTCCATTTCCAATATGGACATTTTCAGTTCAATTGGTACAGCAGCATTGATAGATCCTCTCTTTTGTCAGATGGTTAAGAAAACATATATGTTTCACATAAATTGTAAACTATTTATCAACAAAAATTGTACATTTACTATTAAGTCAATTCGTGCTCAGGAAGCAACTTTTGAACTTTCCATCTTCTGGATTGGCTCAATTTTTTCACAATTTCCTACCCTTTGAAAGAAACCATATTGATCAACAACCAAATTTGTCGATCGACTGTCAAGGTATGTGTTTTTCCAAAATTATTTGATTAATTTGTCAACTACTTAAGGAACTAGTAAGGACCCAAGTTGCTTTCAATTCTGGGATCAAAGGTCCAATGTTGCGCATCCCTGATATACCCCCTCCCCTCCACCGCCCTCTTTAAGTGCAAAAAACCAAGGATAGCAATTTTCATTTGAATAAAATAATTTCTTACATTTCAGTTCGCCATAATGAATCCGCTATTCAGAATTTCTAAACTTTGACTCAATATTCGGATCCAGAGACCCAAGAGACATCGGGAAAGAGACAAATGGCATCAAGTTTCATCGAACACATGTGGCGTCATGAAGAGTTAACTGATTAACGCTCATAACCGTGAAAATTAGATCGAATGAAACTTTAAAGAAATAATCATCTTTTTTTAATGTCGGTTTTCCATCGTACTTTTCGACCGCAATAACAATAAAAATCATGGGAAATTCTTTCTACTTTGGAATGAAACACGAGTTACCAAGAAGTACTCATTGGGCTGGAAATCCTTAGAAAAAATATGTTTTTAAATGTAGTAAAGCTTACTTACAGTTACTTACTGCTGCTTTCAGTTAGGTCATGCATGAATAAAAAAATAAAATAAAAAATAAAACACAATAATATTATGTATGACATGTTGTAGACTTTGAACGGAGGGAGAAGACTCCTATCTGCGAAGACTGCTGTAGATGCAAGGAGCCTATGATGATTGAAGTTCACTTCAACGCAGAAGTTCTCAAGGTATTAATGTCAACAGATACTATGCCACAAGAAAATGTGATTCCAAGATAATAATTTATTTTAACGTACATGACAAAGTATAACTTTGTAATTCATTCATATTTAGAATTTATATATACTTTTTTTTGCACGTAGGGAAATACTCAAACTACAGTTGAATAGTTCCAGAAACTTCGGTCGATAGAAAGGTTTTGATTTTCATTAATACTTAATTTACGATCGATCCGCTATTGAGAGTAACACATAAAGTATATGTAGCGGATTTGACACATGTATAGTGGGGCACGTATTTTGCGCAAACCCAAGATCCGATATGGCAACCAAAAGGACAATAAATTGTGCACAACGCTTGTAAAAAATAGAGAAGAGCGGTTAAGTGGGGCACGAAGGGACAACGATAGGTTATAAATCAAGGTCGTAAATATGTCTGTAGCCTTGTAGAAAACGGGGTGAAAATGGGCCTGACTCGTTCCTTACCCCGTTGCTTCGGGCGCGACACGTTACCCTTTTGTTCCCTTGAATTTATAACTTCCCGCGGAATTTTCACCATGTGCGTTTCGCCCTCCCTCTTTCTTTTCCTCTGTCTCTTTCTAACTCTCTTTCTCCATTGATTAGCGTGACATTGAGATCTTCATCTAGATTTTATACATCGTTATATTTATGCCAGTCCGTTATATTTTTTTCTCGAATATGCCGGATTCGTTCAGACAACGTCACAGGTATCGGTACAAAAATAAAGAAACATCACTATTTGAGATTTCCGGCCTGAGTGTCCCCCGTTCGACTTGTTTCCAAATATGCAGTATCAGATAAAATATTTACCATCTCTTCTTTAGTGCGTCGTTTACTCCAACTTTATTTTTTGAAATTCGAATGCAAAATGTGTAATATATATTCTTTTTATTTTGTTTGTTTGTTCTTTTATTTCATTATTTAAATTTATTATCAACAATCATCTTTCCATACACTCATGCTTTCCAACCCATTTCATCCACACACACACACTCATACTCCAAATTGATTATTTTTATAACACAGCGTTCTTTACAAAATTCGTTTGATAATACATATCTTTTCGGATGTGATACCGGTGATCCCTCGATGGCTCTTTCCTCTGTTCCGGGAATCGATGATTACGTTCCTCTTCTTGTATAAATCGAAGGTGCTCGCCAGATTTCTGATAAACTGTGTATTTTAGTGGAGACAAGATGTTGAGTCGTCGATGGTCCCGGAACGAAAGAGGACGATGGTTTTCCCAATCGAACGAAGGTGTACTTCGAGAGAGGGATAGTAATTCGATACGTTCATCGATCATACTCGACTATCTTGGTCACAGAGACGGCGCGAGATTTCAAAATCGAAATAATAATATCTTATAAATGGTACCCGTATTTTTGAAAATTTAGCTTGACAGTGAGGCATTTCTGTATTCAATATCCTTTAAAAGTATCTTGTAGAAACTTGAGGTAAATGTACTTGTCTCGAGTCGATACTGCAACTCTTAATACCTAGTCAACTCAATATCGCACTAGCTTTAGTAAGCTGAATAGACCGCTTTCGGATGGTGAACAATTTCAGCTTGTTAATAACTTGATCAGCCTGTTTCGTCTGATTTCCAAATCGTCCTTTCCTTTCAGAAATGAGTAAGTTTTCACAATCATTACAGCGATAAACCTGGAAACTCAGGAACAACTTCGTTATTTATTAACAGGACAAAGTACAGGGGTCTAAAAAGTTCAAGTTAGAATCTTATTTCGGAATGTACATTTGAAACATTTCACGCCATTTTGCGCGGTCGTGACTTCGACCATTTTTACTTCCCTTGATTTCTTATCGGCAAATATCTATAAATGGATTTAAAAAATTTTGATTCACAATTTCATACAAAAAGGTTAACGTTTTTTTGCATGTGAAGTGAAAACTTTTTTTTTTTAACAATTGCCATTTTCAACGAAATGCCGTTTGTAAACCAAATCCGACAATTGACATATTGAAAAAAAAATATATTACCTAAAGAAATGATAAACTTGAAACAGTTTGATATACATTTTCTAACATGTCTGGCGATTTTTCCGAGTACAAATTTCCACGCCAAACCAGTTAGTCCGTGACTCTGAGCTTTTTTATTTGCATGAAAAAGTTTGATCCGTTGGTGTCTTCTAAAAGAAGTACTCCAGAATTATTTTAGATTTTTATCTTAGCCCGTCAAAAGGTGGTGATCTTTTACAATCAGGCACGAAATTTTTTGAAATGCTCAGAATTTTTTAAACATGATCACCGTCATGTTTAAACAATAATAATTTTCCCTTTGCAGAAAAAAGTTGATAATGATTATTAATCTTTTTTTTTTTCATTCTTTTGAATAGAAATATGAACCAAAATGAAAAGAATCGACTTTTAAAAATATAAATTTTTTGTAAAATTATAACTCCTGTAGAAAAAAAAAAACATAATTATTAAAAATGAACGAGGTCTTGGCCACGCGAAATATCATGAGTGCCCCATATATAAGGTATTAAAAAAGAAAAAAAAATACTCAATCATTGTGCGACAAAGTCCAGCCAAGAAAATCGGTCAACACGTCCCCAACTTAATTTGTGACTGGAATTATCTTTTTCATTGTATTGTGTGATTGGAACACTAGTTGGAAATCGTTGTTGTAATGTTCGCCCTCATAGTGTTTGATTTATTTGTGACGTGAGATAGGTATCAAAGTATAATTGACTGTCGGTGTTGGTAACGCTGTTGTTATGGAGCATTGGAACGATGTTGGCGTAGGGGATAGCAGACGGGCTGAGTTTACGTGGGATGCTTTTAACATGGTACATCCTCGACGATTGTGAAACGATTGAATGCGTCTTACAAAGCTGGGACTATGTATATATGTATATATGTCGAAACTCACTATCAAAATGCCGCTATGGTACACATTCGGTTATCGTGTTGCAGCTTATGTTCCCTGTCCATCGACATCGGCAACGACGCCGAAGAACATCTTCTACAAATTGACAAAAGCGGGGTGGCACACGAATGCCAAATGAAAAGGTGGGTAGTTCGAAATCGAGCCAATATTTATGTAGCAAAATCATTTTCCCCCGTGGCGTAGAAAGTCTCGCCTGATGCTATTTCTGCTTTTCAAAAGATAAACAAGTAAAAGAAGAAAAAAAATCATCTTGGGGTGAGAGAGAAGGGTATTATGAGAGTGACAAAGGGGCGCGTAAGCCCCATTGAAAATAGTCCAATTCTTTGTTGACAAGGGGGCCCTGCCTGCTATTGGACAAGAGGAAAGGGGGTGCGGAGAAAATATGGTTTGTGATGTTGTGCTGCTTTATGGCGATGGTGATAGTGATGGTAAGGCGACGCGGTCTTGATGGGTCTGGTGGCGTACAGTGGCCCTGAGTGGTGATGATGATGGTTATGGCCGAGTGCTAGTGAGGAAGTCTCGAGATCTACTGTAGCATGCCGTTCAAATTAAATTTAAAGTGTTATCCCCCTGTGGCATAAAGATCGGTATTATGCGGCGACTGGCCTGAAAAAGTTGCCTGAGAATTCAAAGGGAGAACCTTTGAGCTTCGTATCACGTCCATACGGCCTTAAAGCCAATGGATTGTATATGCACATCTCTATCAATAGTGCGGGACTGCATAACCACATTCGATGTATTGAATTATCTTATACTATTTATAATAATTGCAGACGAGCTGTAATAACTTTCATAAATGTATAACCGATCAGTAGGTTTTTGAGTAATTTCCATTTATCTGATGTTTCTTCTCTATTTACTGACCACTGGAAACTTAATTTCAGGCAGCGCTATGGTAATAATCTCAGCACGACGTTAATCCTCCGGCTGGAGTTATTTGGAAAGTTGACTTCTATTGACTTGGCCTATCATTTGAGGATTTAATCACTACCGTCAGACTTTTTTCTTCGTCCTTTCTTGAGATTGAAGGGTTAAAACGCCTATACTATCCTGGTGGGTTCAACACGAAACCGAGTGACTTAAGAGGAGAGAAATACCTTTAAAGTTTTGAAACTTATACATTATGGGGCCTCAATATAAAAACCAAGTGACAAATCTCATATTGCGATCGAAACCATGTCGAGTGTGGTTGGATCTAATATGTTAAGGGAGTTCTAAGCTAATTGCAGAGACCCACAATAGCGTGGTGAAATGTTTAAAAAAAAATATTAAGAAACACAAATACAAGTCGCTATCCAAACAAGTCCCAATGCAATATAAGTCCTCACTTAATCCATTTTTAGATATGGAATCGATTCTGAGGAATGAAAACAAGAAATTTCCTTACATAATTTTTATGCACGTCGTTCCGTGCCACTTTGTCGTTCTGCGACTTTCCGTACCAAAAACGTGTTACCGGAAGTATTCAATGGCCATTGGGAGATGAAGATGAACGATGCACTTTGGTGCGTAAGCCTGAGGTAGTTTAGTGGTATATATATCGAGAGCACGTGTCGCGAGAAGCACCTGCAGCTGAGATGCCATACCAAGTTGCTGTGGCTGTCAATGACAGCAGAAACGAGAGTAGAGCGCGTTACAAAAAGTGAGAGTGGGGAAGAAATACCGGAGGAAGAAAGGAAGGAAGGAAGAACTTGAAGGAAGGAGGTGCCACAAGTGAGGAAAAGAGAGGGTTTCAGATAAGAGGGAGTCCAGAGTAGTACCAGGGAAAATAAGCGAAATGAAACGGCCGAGGAATGTTCCGTTATGGAGGGAAGGGGGGGGGCGTAAAGCGAGGTTGAGGGAGAGAGGAAAACGAGAGGAAGAAGTGAAGAAGGCGGGCATAATCGGCAGAGAGGGAGTGACGACGATTGAGGAGAAAAAGAGGCACCCGCAGCAGAAAGACCATAAGTGGGGGACCGACACGTGGTTTGAGGAGGGTAACAAGAGGAAGGGATGCAAGTTGTAGAAGTAGGATTTTGCGTAGAAAACGCTTCGAATCTAGATAAGGGGTGCTCTGATTTAGTAATAATAAGGATTTGTCGTAAATAGCTATTTTGCATACGCATATGCTCGCACATGATTCATGTAGTGACGCCACGTCTCTCCGCCACATTTACGAATCTAGGCGTGAAATGGTCTTTGAACATCGTCGAATGGTCGAGTGGTTTTGCTTATCTGGATTGTTTCTTTTGCTCCTATCACGAATTTTGAATTTTTTATCGGAACCTATGTTTATATTCTTCTTTAGTGATCTATTTAATACTACCTGAATGCGGCTGTGATTTCGAGTCAGACTTGTTTATCATTGCAAACGTGGAATATTTAATTGTTAATACAGATTATTATAATTTTTGTTTTAAAATACTTAAAAAAAAATTATAAAAGTTTAAACATTTTTTTAATGAATGTTATGTATTATTTAATTGTTTATACAGTTTCTTGGAGGTTTTGTTTTCAGAAACTACTACTACTACTACTACTACCTACTACTACTACTACTACTACTACTACTACTACTACTACTACTACTACTACTACTACTATTACTACTACTACTACTACTACTACTACTACTACTACTACTACTACTACTACTACTACTACTACTACTACTACTACTACTACTACTACTACTACTACTGCTACTACTACTACTACTACTACTACTACTACTACTACTACTACTACTACTACTACTACTATTACTACTACTACTACTACTACTACTACTACTACTACTACTACTACTACTACTACTACTACTACCACTACTACTACTACTACTACTACTACTACTACTACTACTACTACTACTACTACCACTACTACTACCACTACTACTACTACTACTACTACTACTACTACTACTACTACTACTACTACCACTACTACTACCACTACTACTACTACTACTACTACTACCACTACTACTACTACTATTACTACTACTACTACTACTACTACTACTACTACTACTACTACTACTACTTTACATAGTTGTTATATTTACTATGAATAAGCAGCTATTATAGCAATCTCGTAATCCAAAGAAAGGACATCAAGGCGATGTTCATGTAACGGAACTAAATATCTATTTGTGCTCCGGTATAAACATTTTTTTTTTAACTAAAAAGAGGGTTGCAGATTGTTTTTAACGCCTTCATCGGTTAGAAAAATGTATTCCACCATATTTCAAAAGACGGTGCAGCTATTATTCGTCCAACACATAGTGAACTTAGAGCTGTCAATGTTTTCTACGTGATAGTTCTGAAGATATAAAATAGCTAAGTAAAGGCTTTATCGTGTACTCAATAAGCCTTCTGAATGACTGGAGACGATAACCCCCTCGTCATATATCCGTGTACGGGGTGTTCCAAATAACACACTTGAGATTTCGAGTATAATAGACAAATGTCGAAATAAAGAAGGAAAAATTCTCCGTGAATTCATGTGTCTTATGCGGTATTGGTGTATTATTTTTGAGAATAACTGTGCAAGCACTGATCAATATCGGTGCTAGTCAATGTAGCCCGAGCTGATAAGACTTAAATTGGGCGTGGCAAATGAACAGTTGTTATGATCCGGGTTTTTAACTGTAGTACAAGTGGCGATGCGTAGTTTTCTTACTCTATGCTTTCGGATACCAACACCTCGGATTAGCCGCAACTAATTAATTAATATCACATTGACAATGCATTTTGAAAAAAAAAAAAAAAATTGTGAAACATTGAATCAAACTGCAAATCTTCGGCATGACTTATGAAAAACCTTCTATGTGAGTACAATTCGAACAGGAATGACATTTATCAACAGTAGGCGGTGGGATTCTGTACATCACACACATCTTTATTGTGTATCATTGTGTTTGTGTGTTTGGGGGGTCTGCCTGTGCCGCGTGGATACGCGGTTCAGTGAGCGTTTCAACTAAACTGTGAGTGGCTTCTTTATTATCACTACACGACAAAACGAATTGAATGGGGACATATGGGGAAGATACATATACCAAAGTAATAAGTGCGTCTACTCCATCTCATCGCAAACAGCTACTTGGCTATCTTTCGCCCCCACGCTGTCTCTTTATCATCGAACAATGGGGCACGTATTAAACTAACAGTGCGCTGGCAATTGACACAAGTGGTTTGCGTTTTGTGTGCCCTCTACGAGCGTTCGCTTTATCTGCGGTTTTCAGTGACTATTTTCTGAGGGCGCCAGTGAGGACCCATTGCAACCTCGAGAACGTTGCATAATGGGGTCAGTGCACTATATTGAAAGCTCGTTGCCACAGGTGCAACAGTCTTTATTTGACGCCATAACGTGGACTTGTGTTTTTTACCTGATGCCTGCAGACGTACGTGTTTACTTTTGTCTTCGACACGAGAAAATTCACATTTCACTTTTAAAGTTAATGAAAAAAGCTTCATTCGTGTATGATTTCACGAGATATTTTTGCTTAATTTGGAAAGATTTTTTTCTTTTTTTATCTCCTCCGTAAGAAAAATGAATAACAGTTTCTCAACAACGAACATTTCCTAACAAAATTATCATTTACCACGCGTGTCGATAACACTTGTTCTATTTCTGTCGTACAATTCTGTACTGAAATTCATTTATTTCAAAATGATAACAGTCATATTGATTTATAGATACGAGAAAAATAGGTTGTTGAAGACAAAAACTTATTTTTTACGCATCGGTTAGATGTGAAATGTAAATATTGCTATACCTCGGTTAAAAACCTCCAATAAGGTTAAGTTAGCTTACAATAGTTCGGAGCATTTTTAAGATATATTTTTATGACATAAATAAATGAATGAATGATGTGTTCTCGTAGCCCTTCAACTTGCTCACTGCATGTGGCGTCATAGCATCAGGAGGGATCGAATTCTTACAACAATCTGTTTGATGCTCGTATACGATTGGGTACCAAGGATTGATGTTTATAAAGAAAAAAAGTTATGATACTGAAGTATGTCTCGGTAAGATGCAATTTTTGTTTTTATGTCAGCTATCCTACCATCTTTTGTGTTTACTTTTTAGAAAACCCCATACACAATCAACAGAAATAATTTTTTTGACACCAACGAAATTGCAACATCGGAATTTCCTCTATAAATGGCTGTCGTTCGCCAAGATATCGATGAATGAAGACAAAAAGAACCATTTTCTTCAAAAGTCTGATATTTCGATAAAAAATGGGCGTATTGAATGTAAAAAAAAAAAAAAGAAACTGAAGCTGAATAAGCAAGCTATCTTTTCCATCCAATTGATTAGCTCTATGAACAAATTTTCCAAGTCCAAAGACCAGGTCCAAAAATTTTTTTTCGCGCTATTTTTTAGGATCGCAAAATGACCGTAGCTCCTGGAGAAATTGAACTAAA
This sequence comes from Campoletis raptor, assembly GCA_948107755.1. Taxonomy (NCBI): domain Eukaryota; kingdom Metazoa; phylum Arthropoda; class Insecta; order Hymenoptera; family Ichneumonidae; genus Campoletis; species Campoletis raptor. Next base: position 4,721,013 of record OX403630.1, on the reverse strand, counting down.
AGATCTGAAAACTAGAACCTTGAAGGTTCATAACCCTTTTTTTTTAATTCTCGATACGACCATTTTTCATCTAACTACACCCTTTCAAAAATATCGGGAAAATTTCGAATTTTTTGTTGACCCTTTAATGGTTTGGTTTAGTGTATTAAGGGGCCAGTCCACTGTGAAAATTTCCAAGAATCGATTTTTTTTTACTGTTTTCGAAAGTGCATACTTGAGGAAATCGACGATGACGAGTAATTGAAAGGGATGTTGTACGATGCAGGAAGTTCCGATAGAGTTTAGGCAAGTTTTTCATAGTATGAACTTCAAACGCCGTATCTCTAAAACAAATAAATCGATTCTCTTGCAATGTGAACGACATATTGTAAATATGATTCGCAACAACATGACCCTCGATGGTTTTAAAATTTCGATTTTCACTCTTTTGTTTCGCGTAAAAGTGCAAAAAAAACGCGATTTTTTTTTTACTTTTTCCGTTTTTCATCTGCCATTTTTTAAATTTTTTGTCAAAACTTCATATCCAAAGATGATTTTGTAGCTGGTGTCATACCGATGACACCAGCCGTTGCCGAGTTGTAACGGAGCCACCTAACCCGCCTATTTTTGAGGCGTTACGTTAAACTAGTTTTTGTAATATAATGTTTTTAAAAAAATGTTCTCATGTCTTTCAGGAATTTATCTATCAACCCCAACAACTTTTATATAACTTCTGAAGAATTTTCAAGAAAAAAAAATCGTGAAAATAGCCTTTTTTGTGACTCCAAAATGAACTGGCCCCTTAAAGAGGGGAAGGGAGCTAAATTACGAAGCAAAACAACCCGAAAATTGGCACCACAAATTAGCTGCGTTTCTATACGCGGACGGGAGATGTTTGTTTTTTCAAAATACTGTTTTAGTCTATAATCTGTTTTCATAATATTGTTGATTTCAATCATTTTTAATCTGTGCTTCCTCTATAGTTCAAGTTTGCTACTATTTTTTCATTCAAATCAAGAATTATTCCGTCCGCCCAAAACATTTCCTTAAGTTGTTTTATAATAAAGTTATTTCTTTTACTATTATTTGCAGTTCACCTGTTCCTTGCATTCAAATCTTAACTTTTCCAGGTGCACTATATCTTTGTTCATCCTTTGGAAGTGTATTTTCTTTTTAAATTAGACTTTTTTCCCGATCGATAACATAGTTTGATAACATTTTATGACAATAAATCGTTTTTGACATTTCTCTTTTTTTTTTGAGGCTATAGTTTGATTATTTTTTGTGATAAATTCTTCCGAGAACGAAAAACAGCACTTTTAACTACTAGGAGTTAAAAGTGAGTTCTCGTAGTTAAAACAACGTACTGCTTCTCGTACCCCCAACCACTAATCCATCTCGACAGATGAAGAAAAAATCTACTTTTCGTACCGTAGACACACTCGAAAAAGTTCAGAAACCAGGTTATGTTATATAAAGTATAGTGTGCACCTCGAAGTCCAGACCAAAAAGCCCCACTTTGTCTCCTTGGTACACAGTGTACTATTTTTGTAGGGAATTTCATTCTTTATAAAAATATATTAACACCATATCCGTGGGATTTTTTTCTAAACGATGTGGAGCAAAATTAGTCGGGCCTTTCAAATTCCTATGTTCTATTCTTATGGAAAAACAGAAAATGCCCAACGATCGCTGAAATAATTTTATTCAAAGCTGTCCTTCTGGGTGACTTCTTTTTTTGGAATTATGAAACCATTTTGCCTGGAGGAACTCGAATCAAAAAATAAAACTTTTTTTCGACACACTCTAATGTAATGTCTATCTCTGTTAAGTGCCACTTTTTTGTTTCATCAAGTTTCAAATCACACTCGTGCTGAAGAAGTTTTCACTTCAAAAACATAACCAACGACAAAAAACAACAAAAATCAAACATAGGGATCTGTCAACGACATATGAGAGCCTGCATCGATGTGAACTGTGCCAAAACTGTTACGCGTGAACCTAGTTATGGCAGCCTCTTGTATTGAAATTTTGACATAATTCCCATAATTTTTTGTTGGTGCGGGGATTTCGCCGAAGAAAAAAAATGAGTGAAAATCAGCTTATCGTGGTCAAGCGCACAACTTTTGGCTTTAGAGTTAAAAATACTGATAATAACAAGTATTCGGAGGCAAGTACAACATTATGTATTCTACAAAGCATCTCATTCGCAATAAAAGTAAGCATTTCAATATCAAAAGAGGAAGCATAATATTGTTTAGAAATAACTGTACTGTAATTATCTAGAGACGCGGCAGCGTCTTAACGCCAAGTACAAAAGAAAAAGAGTTTGAACGGCCAAGGGAAGTCGCGCCGCGTATCTATACTCGAGATTCGGCCTTTTTCCGTTACGTTTGAACTTCAACTCGATGCCATTTAAAGATGCGTCGACGTAGCGAAAATCTAACAATAGTTTATTCATATAAATCGTATTTTTCGGTTCTGATGGTACCATTATTATTTTTCTACGACCTCTAGAAATTTTCAGTATCGAAAATTTTATTCCACACCGATATATATATGTTGAAAGTAAGGCTTCAGCGGCTCTCGCTAGGTATAAATAACTACAAATTCTTAAATCAAGAAAAAATTATTTAGTTAGTCAGTATATAAACACTCAAGAAGGTCATCCAACGTAAAATAGTACTATGTAACCGTAGAAGTAACCATGCTTACTAACGAAGCTCAAACGGATCGTGAATTTGGGAGCTGAAAGCTGAAAAGTAAATTTAGGCAGTGTTCGAGAAGTAATTGCGGTTGGAAAGGCAAGTTGAATGACATTGAGGTTAGCGATGGGGCGGTTACGTGTGTCTGGTAGCGTCGGGACAGCACGCGTGTATACTAGATGTAATAATATACGGCAACGTTGCCAAATGCGAGAGAAAACTCTCGAACGCTTTTGAATCTGCGGAGGCGAAGGGTGTGTGCTAGTGGCATGTATGAAAATGTATGAAAAGCTATAGACTCGTCGTAGAGTAGATCCTGGCAGCACGAAGGTTAGGCAAGTTCCTTGTATGGTGGGTGAGGGACATTTAGATGGTGGTTAAAGTAGGGTTGAGGCGGGGAGGTGGAGTGATTTTCACACGTTACTCTGTTACTGCCACGGTTCCTTTTCTGGTGAGGGAGGAGGCGTTTCACATCACACACATGAGTACTCGTCGTACGTGTACACATGAGGCGATAAGCGTGTAGATATGCAATGTCTTGTGCATATGTCATGAAAGCTATGTGAAACCTCGGTCCCTTTTGTATATGTAAAACCTGACTTAATACAAGGGTATGAAGGAGCTGAGTTTACCTTATACATGATTTTTATACAACTATGTAGGGTTCCCTCGAAGTCCAGATTAATATTCGCTGAAAGAGCGGGATCTAAAATGGTGAAAAGAAGAGCTTCTGACTTTTCCTCTCTTAAATGTTCCGTCTATGAGACATTAATTGAAGAGTGATAGCCGAACCTGGAAGGTCTGTGAAAAGAGTGTGAAATGAGGAAAGCACGAAGTACGAGAATCGTGGTTTGCTTCCGCGTGATGGTACATCAGTTGGATAGTAAATGCTAAAGATGGTCCCGTCGATTTTATCTTATTCGTGCATGGATAATTAGCTAGTTAACACTACATAACCGATACATCGTTGATAACGCATGCATCTGAGTGAAAAATGAGTAAAGAACTGATTCCTTCAGAATTATTTACAACCACGGCTGCGAGGACACCGGGTATATCACCGATCCTTTATACCGTAGTGAACACGCATGTGTCCTTATACACACCTAACGTACCCATACGTCAGCTGAGGCTCGAGGAGGGTGGTGTATTCGAGTTCGCGCACGTCTATGCTCGAGAGAATTGTATTTGCTATTCTGGCCTGAACAAATACTAGCCTTGCCACATGCGACACATCCGGTACAACCTCGACGACATACACTGTGTAAACACCTATTTTCTAAGCCCTACTCCACTTGTACCTACGGTGAATTGTTGAGAATTGCGTCATGGAAAAAAAAAACGACTGCTACTGATGTCTATAGTAAATTTTCTATGAAGTATGTAAGGTGACGTGTGTCGTCCTGGTGCTTTAGTCTATGACGATTGAAAATTGTACAGGGGAGTATTCGGAACAGTAGATACGGATTGAATAGCCTTGTTTATGTAGACACTTGAGCTCTAATCTGGCTCGTCCTGTTTCATCCTTGTTCGGAGCAGAGGAGTTGTATCAGTTTGTACGTGAACTCGCTCTGGGTTTCCCATTTGGGGGCAGATTTCAGAGCTCCACCAGCAGAGGAGGATGTTACGAAGTAAAGCATATTTTAGATTGGAAATTTTTGCGACCAGTAAAGTTTTCGACCATACCTTTTAACTACTGAACATATTTGCAATTCAAGATAACACAAGAGTAATTATTTTTATGGGTGAAGCTGCCATGTTGAATAAATGAGTGCACAGTAAATACATATAAACCTCAGTGGGCAGTATGAATATGACATAAACTTGAGCCGGATTTCCAGAAGGTACTTGCAACTTCCCCACCGGGAGCGCTTTAGTTAGTTCAAAACCGACAATTTTTAATCAAACACGATTATTTAGCAACTGAAAACGTAGAAAGATTCCCTTTTTATGACCTAATCTTGAAGTTGCAGGCTTATACAAAAACTAAATGCATTAAAGATATGTAAAATTTATAGGTGGCAGGAAAACATGTTTGTATGAAACCACTAACGTACTATCTCTAGGACCTTGAAGAACAACTTAATAACTTTCGATCCGCGTCGCAATTCAAGTTATTTATCTCATGTTGAAGTAGATAAATAGAAGTTTGAACGAACGGTTTTTTTTTTTAACCTTTGTTTCTGCATCTTTACACATGTCCGTTAACGCTTAGACATTAGTCTCTACATGGAGACAAATCAACCCATGTAAAAATCAACTTGTAGCTGGCTCTTTTTCTCATTCATTCTAGGGGTTCCGGAGAGGGGAGGGATAACTCAAGTTGAATATTTTGGTTTGCACACCAAATTGAAACTTTTAATACCCTGTCGTTTCAACAATACAGCCATTTTAACAGCGTTTTGGTGTAAATTCATCCTCATGCAGAAGTAGCGACAGAAAATTAATTTGTTTATTTATTTATGAATTTCAACATAAATCGTACAAAAAGATCGTGTGCAGTCGGTTAATGAACCTTTGTTCATAGAGTACGGGCCCTGAATATCGCCGGACCAACTTAGTACTCTGTATTCAAATAAGGTGGAAATTGAATTTATAGGTTACTAGCTTCTGCCGAGGACTTGGTCTGCGTAGAATTTGCAGTACTACGGGTAGCTTATTCTTCATCCGAGCTTTTTTTTCGTATCACACACACCCTTGGGGGATGGTTTCCGTGATGAAAACTATCCTATGTCCTTTCTGGGGACTCAAACTATCTCCATATCAAATTTCATTTATATCGGTTCAGCGATTTACGCGTAGAAAGGTAATAGACAGAGTTTCTTTTGCCTTCATAATATTAGTAGGGATAAGGATAGGGATAGAGATGGGGATCGGGATTTGAAAAAATAGACCTCGCACCATGTGAGAGGAACGTCATCGAACCCTTCGGATAGTCCAAGCACCTAATTTAAGGTTGAACAAGGGAAAGAGACCTCGGACTATGGGAGTTGAACGGTGTCGAACAACTCCGATACCCCGAACGTCTACGGGAGGATGATCGGAGGATTCGGAAGGATAACTTACCGAGCCGAGAAGGGAAAGAGGTTCTTGAGTTTAGTTGAGAGCTCTTTTAACCATCATGGAAATTTTCATTTATCAGTTGATGGTTTTGCAAAACTATCGTTTTTAATATTTTCCATAGTAATAAGACATGCTGTAATATAAATTCACTGACAATACGTTTGGATGGTAAAAAAATTTAACACTAATTTGACTAGTATCCAGTTCAGTAGTTCACCTTAGCTGGATTCTTAATCCGTATTTCGTTTACGGAGAGTGGTCTCGCGTATTACTTTTTCATAATTATGGAGTTCCTGAACATCGTGGTCGGGCTCCTGAATAGAACTGAATTTTCCTATGACATAAGTAGTGCGCTGCACTTCTATATGATACTACTCCGCACACGAAGTTCCATATCAGCCGAACTCTGCATGCGCGTTCGAAACGTGTGGAGCGTCTTCTCGGCTACTTTGAGATCTTCGAGGTCAGCAAATTTAAAAATGTTTTATGTGCGATCTTTGAGGTAGAGACGCTCTCACACTGGTGAAGGTAAGTTATAAAAATTGTTAAAAGCACACTTCCAGGACGTAACAGATGACATACCCACAAATAGATGCCTTGCTAGAACTGTCTTTTACATATTTACAGACAGCTTGTCATATTCCACGGCAGCTTTCAGCAGTCAGCCTCGAGTGTATAATTTCCATGAAGTCATAAGGAACCTGGCTCTACAAAATCTCTTACCAGTAAATCAGAGGAAGACCCGTTCTTATAAAACGACATTAGATGATAAGCTGTATTTAGCTTGAAGCATTATGAATGGATGCCGGATGGGTCACTATTTCCGTTCTGGATTTTTCCTATATATCCGTTCCACCCGTCAGTTGGACCATGCCTAAAAAGTGTCCTCCCTTAATGAATCTAGGAAGGACATGGCAGTAGGAGGGTAGGCCATAAAATATCTCGAAGAATAATGAATCTTGTTTCGAGTAGTCCACGCATTGTCGACTGGATGATCCATTGAATAAAAAATGGGGGAAGCGGTCGAAAAATATGGTTAGGCATTGCGGTACCTTTAGTCTGTTGGTTCGCAGAACAAGGTCTCGGAAAGACCAAACCTGGGGCGTAGACCACCCGAGTCAACAGCGCGTTCATTCACCCTTCCAATCCCTTTCTATCCATTACCAAGTACTTCGGATCACCCTTTCTGCAACCATACAGCAAGAGAGGTGAGCAACGATCCAGTATTTCATGGCTCGTAGCATATTGCTAGCTGCGTTAACATAGTCATATTCCGATCGGGGTTTACACGCTAATGGAGTTTGCAGTCACTCGCCGGCACGTGCCAGAGTGATGGTCTTCACATTTTCACTAGAGAATTTCTAAGGGAATCAAGTAGCTTCGCATGCGTCGCGAGTCTTTTTTTTTACCAAGGGAACCAATTTTTCGTCACCAAAATGACTACCGTTCTACTTTGACAGCTCTCGGGCCACTGGAATATCCATTCAATTTGCTTACTGGTGTCACTGTGCTGGGTTATAACATTTATAAATTTTTTGTATTCCGAAGATTGCCATGAACCCTATTTTGCTATGTCTGTCCTTCTGCCATAGTGTCTTGCAGTTTCCAAGTTTTCGAGATGTGTATGTTTCCAAGTTTTGACTGTATGTTGACAGTCTTGGTGAACCCAAAGATGACTACAATTCAAAAAACAAAGCAAAAATAACAGTAACGCCCCCTTCATATTCTAGAAGGATGAAAATAATGTTCGTATATTTAATAAGATGTATATAGTTGGAAAGGATGATCAGTATCCTGCAAATTGTAAATGAATAGGTTGCCTTCAATGACATATATAACATTTTTCTTAGGCCGGTCGTAATGTATCTCTTGATGTGTAATAAGAAATTTCAAATATATGTTGCTTCATCGACCAATACTTTGAACTACAATTAGTACGATTGGAAAATGGCCATTATTTCGGAAATTATATAATGAAATCTATTATTTAGGACTAAAGAAATGTTCAATGGACGTTGGAATGGTTCCATTTCTTTTTAAATAATCTCAGAACTAAGATTTTATGAGGAAGTATGAACTGAAAAAATAAGTTGGTTATATAAAAAACAAACTTTCTAAGGACTTGGCTGATGGCTGTTTAATATAAGTTCTATTACAATCGATTGGTGTGACAACTTCTGAAGCAATCCAGTGACGTTAAAAAGAGTGGCAAGTACTTTCCCTTTTGAAAAACAGTGTTGACCGTTTGGTGGGAAGCGCTCGGAAATGTACTTGCAGCTCTCTTGCACTCACCGTACTGGCCTCCGTGATACTATAACTTCGAGTGGTGCTGAAGTAGGGTCAATCGAGCCCCCTTTACATCCACCTTTGAAGCAGAAAAAGTGCGAGTGTGAGGTAAGGGGAAGTAGGGAACTTGAGTGAGGCTAATTTCTTCAAAATTTCAGCACGTCGAATACTCGTAGCTAGAACCACCGTAGCCAATGCCACCACCGTTTTGATGCCACGTATAAAAAGGCCAGTTAAAAGTCAATGCTTCGCATGGAACTACAGGAAAGTGGGTCCTTTCCATTAGTTTTAGTATTTCATTTTTTTATGTACATCAATTGAAAAAGTTTATTTTGTAAAAGAAATTTGTCAACTAATTTTTAACGTTAATTTTTACTTGTGCTTACATAACTTTCATATAACGCAACCACATTTTTCTGTTTCGAGTTTGTCTACGGTAGGTAAAGTAGGCGTTTTAGGAACTGTCAAGATCGATATATCAGTGAGGAGGGTTCCAAAAGCAGTAACTCCTAGTAGTTACAAGTGCACTCTCACGTACGCTTTTACGTACGATGTTTGCAGTACCTGTCATCCCCTTGGCATGCTTCACGCGCTCGGCTACGACCCGTATTGAAAACATCTCTCTCGGCGTTACATAAAAGTGGACTTTTATCTCTTGTAGTTAAAATTGCTGTTTTCCGTCCCCCCGCCTCCCCTCCACTGATCCACCTCGACAGATGCTAAAAAAACCTACTTCAGGACACACTCGAAACAGCTTGGAAACGTGGTTTTGTTACATGAAGTATCGTGTGCACCTCGCCGGCACAGCAGGACAATGGTCCCATCGTAGGCGTATTACTCGTTGTATTCTTTCCATATTTAGAAATATAGAATATGAAAATAACAAAAGTTTTGTTTTCTCAAAATTCAGGTTTTTTTTTAAATTCAGAGGTCGCTCGTTTCGTAAAATACGGTATTCGTTTTTTTGTTCTATGTGCAGGGAAATATCATCATATAATAATGTGGTTTGCTCCAAATCACAAAAAAATTTAGTGGTCATCCGTAGCGAGTTTTCCGTTTTTTTTTTCCCATCTGCGTCATAAAAGTTCTGTTGAAAAAGTAAAATATTCACAAACTAAACAACAATTGCAGAACAGTTTTGCGAACAATTGTACGTTAATACACGTTAATAGTGCAGTTGAAGAAAAATGCAACAGGCAAAAGCAAAACCGGGCGAAAATTCCAAAATGACGGATTCAAGACGATCTGCGGTGAATGTCATTTCCAAAATCCTGTGGCTTGGTCAAGAATGGCCCAAATAGCATATTTTTTTGTACTTTTTATTTATTTATTTGATGTAGTTTTTGAAAAAAATTACAAAGAAATTATTCATACGTGCCTGTTAATTTTTTTTCTCACTTGAATTTTTTTTTTATCGAGGATTGACACTTAATTTATTTCTTTTCCAATTTTTCAAATTCTGAGGTCCTTTATAAATCCTCAAAAATTTGCAGTATAATTTTTTCCGAAATGAGGGCACCTGAGAACTTTTTTCTTCTATTAATAAAAAAAAAAATAGAACGAAAAGTCGGCCCACTTCGGCGGGCGGCATTTCATTCGGAATTGATTAAAGTTTTTTTTGAGTGAAAAAAAAAAAAATTGCGCACGTTGAGAAAAATAAGATTTTTCCCGAAAAAGTGGAATTTTTTACAAATTTTAATAGCTGCAAATTTCAGGAGTTTTTTTTTTTTTCAAAAAGTATATTTGAAAACGACAATTTCGAAAAAAAAACATTCCGATAATTCCGTTTTTGAGAAAGTTATAGCTCTTTAAAATAGAAAGAACCATTTATTTGAAGAATTCATAATTATTATTGAGTTGGGTGAGATTTTTTTTTTAATTTCCTGAAACATGCTTTCAATGGGGTAGAAAAGGAAAAAAAAAATTCAGCCAAATCAAAAGGGGTCGGGTTCAAAACTGGTCGATTTGGCGTGGAATGACCCATACATACATTGATTTCCAGTACTTTGAACCATATCGAACTTTTCTTTTATTTGCAATGTTGATTTCCACCAAACTCGATGATAAAACTCTAAAGTAATGATTGAAAACGCTTCCCTACATTATTTTCACAATAGTTGGGCAAAAAGTCTTTGAATTCAAGATCTGTGACATTTTTTATTAATTACAAAAATAAACTCACCCAAACGTTAACCAATCCAATGATGTTTAAGACCAGTCCCACCGTAAAGAGATTTTTCATTACATTTTTATTTTCTTCTCAAGTTTGAAAGAGTTCATCCGGTTTCAGGCTATGCAGACCAAATCGGACTTTATTCAAATTTGTTGAAAACCAACTTTACAAACTTACAAAAAAGTTCGATTTGGTCCAAATTAGCTGTAAAATAAAAATTTCGAAAAAAATTGTCACTAAAAAAATCACTATACGGAAACGAGTGCCCAGGATGGGTCCATTCCCTAGAATCATTTAATTAATCAAAATGTTAAAAACTTGTTAGTATATTTATTTCAACTGGTATGATGAAGAACCAACACTAAAAAAAGGTTCAACTTGAACAGAAAGATCTTTGGAAAAAATTCATATCGCATAAGTGGATGCAGAAATAAATTTAAAAAAAATGTATAAGAGCTGATTTTAATGGGTCTCACACGGATAACATTTTTAGCCAAATTAAAAAATGGAACGGTCAGACCAAAGTCGAATTGGTACGGAACGCCCAGTATACACTTGATACAGTTTCCCAAAATAATCATGAAAAACTGAAAAAAAAAATTAAATAAATAAAATGTTAACTTATATGTCTCCAATGTTTTAATTATTTTATTGATCTGGCTTATTCATAATTTCATTACTTGAAGATTAATCCAACAGAAATTAGATAATAATCAAATAATGAATCACTATGGAAGTTATTCATATACACTACCAGCATAATTAGTTTCCATAATCGTTGTTGTTTTTTTCTGATCTCTATAGAGTGTTCGTGTTTTAGTATAAAAATTTAGAATTAATGTTGCTACTCGAACCCTGAAAATGAAGAGTTTAACCTTCAATTTGAAATTGCGTCCGTTCCTTTTAAGTTGCATACAATTTCTTCTACTATTTCTTCTTTCCAGTCATTTTTACTTCAGACCAATGAATTACCGTAATCTGCAAATTATAAGGTCTGTCTGTAAAATGTCAGAAGGAAAAACTTTCATGCAATAATTCTGAACGCGTTAAAAATATTTTTGTGTATTTCCCTTATTTTTATCCAATTGTTTTCGATCAATGCTTTGGTCAATTGATCCACGAGTCTCAAGAATCGATTAATGATGAAATATGTAGAGGGGAAGGGACTGTAAATTTCAATTTCGAATCATCTCAAAAACGGATGCAAGGCTTTTTCGAACTTTTGTCTAGAAACTTGGCATTGGTAGTGTATTTTCAAATCCGACCCAATTTTTCATTTCAGTTTTTTCGTGAAAGTACACCTGATACTACTTTTTTTGAACGATAAAAATGTTAAAATTTTTTTCGAAATTTATGTTCTTAACCAAGAGAAACCATCACTCGATGTCTCAAATAGTTATTTAAAAATATTTACTCTATTCGTCAAATTGGATCCGCCAATATAAAATAATGAGAGACCAAAACGGTGACTTTTGATTTTATCCACACGGAGCAAAAGCCGTAGAGTGTGAATCATTGGCATTCCGCATTTTTTCTTGCTCGCAGAATTAGAAAGAAAAATGCTCGTGTAGAAGTTTCTACCCAGGATTTAATGATCTTATTATTTCTAAAGTTGGGTCAACTTTTGTGACGGTATATGCAAGAAGTTCTATTGACGAATTACTGTAGAAACACTCATATCTTATGGTTACAGGAACAGATGTGAAGGGAGCGACACTAATATATCTCAAGCTGAGAGACACGAAATAAAGAGAACCACGATGAAAAGATCTTTCGATAAGTAGTCGAAATGATTGGCTTCGGATTCGAACAGTAACGATCCACACCCACGCACAGCTCTGTTGAACATTTACGATGTTACGCACGAGGACCACGAATGCGGATGCTGCTACATGGCCGCGATACACAGACTGTGATCGAAGTCGATATCCAATCGAAAATCTACATATTCCAGTCATACGGAGCATTGTACAACACGCAAATTCAACGCCTCGCCCATGTGTATTTTCCCACATGCTCTCCGTTGTATTATAATTCACAATATAGATCAACTTTGCCTCTGAATAGCAATTCTTCCACGCTAAATCGTTTTCGATATTTATACTTGTAATTTATAGGCAACATCAACGACAGAGCAGAATTTTGATAATTATGTATTGAAATTCACTTTGCAAAGTATAAATAATCATCAAATATACATCAACTTGCGTTAAACAACTTCACAATTTTGTTGAGGTTCGACAACAATGACGAATGAGCATTCAAAAGAAAACCTCTCAAATTCCCCAGCTGTCGCTGGGAAGTTTGCTCTGCGCCGTTGTCTCTCAGATATTTATTGTGCCCGTCATCGTCAATCAATACCTTGAATACGGTTTTTTTTTTTTTTTTTTTTTTTTTTTCAAATCCCGCACTCGGGAAAGTGGACATTCTGTTGTTTACCCAAAAAACTTGGGATGGAAATTTATATGCAGAATATTCTTGACGAATATGAATTACTTTTACGTAAACGAGAAATTATTAAAACATTCAATTAAATTTAGAATATAAACGTTATAATTTTTCAACAAAAAATCCATCACAATTCGACAGTCTCGTTAAAGGAACTAAATCTGAAGAAAATCAACGTATTCAATGATATCGAGAACATTTATTTTTAATAGTAACAATGCGCGACATATATTTGCTAATTTTTCATAAATAAACTTTGTCAACAAACTATGAAAGATTTTTTTTTTTTTTTTAATGAAATTTCCGATTTTTTGAACTATGTATGAAACTCATTAAAAATGATTTTCAAACTTGTCCCTCAGATTTGTTCAAAATGTATCGAGCGGTATACTTTTTGTAAATTATAAATTAAAAAATCGATTCCTTTACGATATTGAGAAAAGGTTATTGAAAAAAAGTGTTAAGTCACACGTTAGAAGAGTACGAGGAATATTTATACCGCATGAATCGAACGTGGCTAGTCTTCGGCCCCCGTTCTGCGACATCCAGATAACGGCTGCACGACGCAATGTTGGATCGTTATTTTATTCAATTCTCAACCCACACAATCCCTCTGAAGAATTTAAAAGCAGCATGCACCTTCACGACAATGGAACGATATTCAACTGGCTTAACAAGCTTTTCGAACCCTTAACCGAATGCTTGAAATTATAGTTTTCTTGTCAATTTTATTTCTTACCTCTTCTAAATCATGAAATCTCAATTCTACTTTATTATTGGTGAATTACATCATGGGTCATCTACTCATCTTTCATCCATTTTGCCAACATACCAGAATTTATATTTTGCTTCCCTTTCTTCTTGTACGCCCAAAATCGCATTACTGCTTATAATTTTATTCAAGAGTGTGTGCTGCACCTGTATTTTTTGATGTTTAAAATAATGTTGGAGCTACTTTGGAACTCATTTTTTGATTTCTTCATTTCATTTTGGATTTCATTTTTTTCGCCGGAGGAAGATTTTGAGGGGAAAATAGTTTTTCATATTCAGAACGTGCGTAATATACTTTCAAGCTAAATTCCGTGCCCTTACCGTCGTCGTTTAAAAACAAATAAGCTGAATATTTGACGATATAAAAACTATTTTTTACAATTCTAAATCCCGTTGTCTATAAAAAGGAAATGCAGAAAAATCCTTGGCCTCTAAAAATTAGTGTCTTAATTTATTTCGATTTGTTAAATTTTTCTATTAAAATCGAGTAAACAAGTAAAAGGCTCTTGAGAAAAATGTTCCAGGGGTATTACATGAAGCCACAATCCCCAACTCATTATTCTTCAACCGATTAAAAAGCTGCAGAATTAATTTCCTCCCTTGGTGTAAAAGGGTGCAAATGGAAATAAGGGGATAGGGAAGAAGGGAAAACAGATAACTCGTTCCGTGCGTATTGTCGAGGTGGCGATCTTAAACCGAAATGAGTGGGTCTGAGTGGATTTGTTTTCTCAACGTTCAAGCGTCGTTTCGCAATGATGATTTCACTCGAACCCCCCGGACAATCTACTACGCCCTCCTAATCCCCCCGAGAGGCGTTCCAGACTAATAGTACTTAGGCGAGCTACGTTAGTCGTTCCTCGGGTGTTGACACAGGGGTAGCGGGGGCGGAAGGTAGGTAAAATTCACCCCATCTTGTTGGTACGACTATATGATTATAGTTGGGGGCCTGCAAATAAAACCACAAATAGGGAACGAGGGTGGATTGAAAAGCTAGTTAATAATCACGTGACACTTGCACAAAGTACTTGACACAAACCATTATTCTGGAAACAAGTCAAAGCAAAGTTGAATAAATTGATCGAGTAACGTAAGTGTTTTCCTCTATCCAAAACCGGTGTATACGACGTCGGGAGACTAGTGAGCAGACAATCAACATATGAGGTATTTAAACCATAAGCTGACCAACTCAGATGACTTTCCACAGGTGCCGCCTAGGTGGCGGAGTATTCGACATGTGATAACAAAGCGACCATCACGTGTACTCTGTCAAAATAATATTTTAAGTAAGTTTCTAAAATAGCCGTCTATTATAACGTATGCTGCCAACGTGACCATATCTATTCCTCTGAGATTACTCACCTCTGGACCTGTTATTTTCCCGAGGGAGTATACTCTAACAATTCTATCCTCGAAGAAAGACAAAAAGTACTCTGAATCTTCTATACAGCATCGCGATGATCGTTCCACTTGTGATTTCTGGACGAAACAAAAAATTACTTGGCCGGGCTTGTTTGCCAAATCAGGCGCGGCAGCATTGATATTCTTCAAGATTTGATACCGGTGGTTTTCGTCGGGGACGTTGGCATCGTATAACTGCTACGGGAGGGAGTGCTGCAAGTCGTTGTGACAGTGCAGAGAGACCAACTCATCCAGGGGCACCCTCGCCCTCGTCCTCGTTTTTCTCGCCCTCGTCTCCACTCGCCCCATCGTGTACCAGTAAAACTCGTCCGGGGCTTTTGCATTATGTCCATTGCTGCTGATTCACACGTCCTTCTTTGTATAGCTTTTGTGAAGTGCGACAATGCCCGGTGCTTTTTTTTTTTGTATTCAAAATACGAAGGGTCTAAGAGCGAGGCGGATGACAAACGACGCCGGCATCCCCGAGAACACGCAGCCCCTTCACTCGCAGAATGGAAATCGTCGAAAGTTTGCTAGACATTCGACGGGGCGAGCGACGGTGATTGCTTTGTAAAATGATAGATCAGTGATCTTGTATAACCACTTGGTACAAAATATCTTTGTAAACAGATCGTTTTTCATCTGTGAGTGTGTTTTACTGATGTCTACCAGCCAGTACGGATTACCAACCGTGGTGGATTTAATTGACCGAATTCCAACCGAAAACCGATCGGCTATTGGCTTGGACGAACCTCGTATTCAAATCGAACCCAAATGAGTTACGAATATTCCGAAGTTTGAACTCATCTCAACAACCGCCAAATCAGCGCTACATAAAAGCGTTCACCCATTTACCTATTCCAGTATCAGAAAAAATCAAAAGAAACTCCTCGTCCCGTAACTCAATCAGTTATCTAGAAGTAGTCTCTAATAACTTCGCTCCAATTGTACCATTACGTATTGCGCCATTGAACGCTGATGATAGAGGAACAATTTCGAACTTATCGACAATTACGTATGTCGTACAGGTATATTGGTATTCTCTAAATACAATCCAACTATGTCTGCCCTCTTCGCTTGGCAGCCTCAGAAGATGTACTTGACTCAAGCACAGTGCTGTGGTGTGTTTTCTTGAGAACCAAGTCAATTTTGATACAAAGGCGATTTGTCCTTCAAGATTGTTTGTGCGTCCGAATTCAAGAGGGCCGCCGTTTTCCTCTTCCTTCAGTTTCATGCTTGCCTGATGAAAACCTTGTTCAACCTTAATCTGTACACAGTTCGATTTAATAGAATTCAATGTTAAAGTGTAACTTTCGTTTAGGACTAACTGTTTGATGCACATTCTATGCATCAGCGGTTACTGTTTGCAAGATGAAGTAGTAAACATCCAATAATACAACGATCCTCGAACTTTTGACAATTCAAGAAATACTTTAGTTTCCGCTCACGAAAACTGCAAGTTCAGTTTTTCTTTGCAGCGATGGTATTAATGTGTGTAGAGTGAAAAAAACCTGGAATTTGACGTCAGGAACGGGTTGTCGCAGAAACTGACCAGGGTCAAACGTCGAAGAGCCTAGAATGGAGATGGTGTTGGGAGGAGAGCAGTAGGATTTGTGAGCGTTGAAATCCGTGCAACGCCCACCCATTGTCTGATATACTGGGGCTGGATGCCAGGGTGGGGTACAATGTGAATGCGCTTCAATGCTATATTGATTCAGGAAGAGATTGACTTTTCATCTCCCAGAGTAATCTCGAAGAAAGGTTATTGTTTGGGCTGCTAGGAACTGCTGCTGTTGCTGCGACAGGAGTTCGTGGAAAGGGAGCCGTAATTGGTCGGGCGCATTTCTGTTGGAGCACTCTCGAACCTCACCTACGACCTATTTGGAGCTATTCATTGCTGAAATGTTCCTTAGTTAAAGCTGCTCCCTCCGCTCTTTGTAGAAACACTTCGAATATTGGAAGCAAACTTGGATTGAAGGTGTTCAAACATTCTGTTGTTTGAACAGGTCATCTGACCCTGTTCTGTCTTACACCCAAATAAACTGAGTTCAATTTATTTAGACAATTGAAATAGTTACCAATGGCCACGATGTACGGGATGACACAAATGAAACACTAAACTAATTGAACAATTGAAACAACAATTACTCCACCAGGAACTTAATGTCGATCCAAGAGACAAACTTACAGATTAATTTACACTGTAACAAACGTACATGCGAATCAATACTCAAAGAAACTAAAACAAAACTACTTACAAGAATGCAAGGGTGCAAGGAACCCATGAACAAGTCCAAGTGAACGGAAACCTAAAATCGAACACTGATCACATCCAATCTAACAGTTCAGTCAGACACGACTGCCGAATGTACGGTCTAAAAGTCGTTCTAACTTTCTACTGCTAAGGTTTCGACGTTTACAGATAGATAATCAGACAGCTTGCCATCACCGACAAATTTTGGGGTACTTAAACAAGTTCAAAACGCAACATTGGACATATAATTTCATTCTCGTCATCTCAATAGTAGCTTAAACTTTCATAGCCCAAAGGATAGGATGCTTTATAAGAAGTTGCTGACAAGCATAGAAATATGCAAATTCGTTCAGTCGGATGTGTTCTACGTTGAATGGCTGTTTGTTGTAACAATAAACTCTGGGTGGTTTATATACACAAATTCTGGTGGTATACCGGCAACGAAGCATATTATCCTTAAAAAGACAGAATATGATAGTACAACCCGCTGAGAAGTTCGATCTATTCGGTAGCTCGGGCTTTCGTTATTCGAAGATAAAGCGAAGGTTGAAGTGAACGAAGATTCATTTCTCGATAGGAAACGACGTCAGCCCATCGGTCCAGATTATACCAGGCGGTGGCGGGCCACCTGGGAATCTAACAATCGAAAATAGAACAATCGTATCGCAAAGTCACGATTGGGCTCTCTGAAACTCCTTCCTCGTTGTATTAACCATTGTTTGCGTCTGCATAGTATCACCGCAAGCAACAGCCGGTGTTCTGAAGGCCGATGTATTAAAATTCGAATAGTGGTAGAATCGTTGAAAAAAAAAAAAAAAAAAAAAAACACCCTAAGACTCGCGAATTTTCTATGGATGGTAATTAATATATTGTATAGACTGATGTCAGATATATATCTCTGCAACCCATATCTTTCAACTTTTTCTGATCCATTTTCTGCGCCTGTGATCTAATTTGAGTATTTTAACATCTGCACGAGTAGACGAGAGTTAGACCTTATGCACTTTTGAGCTTGGGCTTCAGCCCCCTATGGTGTTTGCAATATTATATTTTTTGTTCAGTTTTGATTAAAAATTTATGACGTTCTTTCATTTTTCTTCTAGTAATAGCAGAATAACAGTGATATTTGAGCTAATACTAAGTTATAAAAAACAAAAGTAATCTTATCCAAATAGAAAGATCTCCTTAGAGAACTTTATTGCTCTGTACTATTGAGTACATCATAGCTGCAAAATTCTGGATACAATCTGAGTCAGGCCTCAGGAATGGAACACTTATAATTCGCTCTAATATCGTAAAAATAATAACTTAAACTATTTATTAATTTTGTTAATTTGGCTTAGTTAAGATTATCTTAAGCTTTAGTTTGGGTTTTCCCATTAACGCAAAGAATGACGAAATAACCAACTTGCAATGATTGCCTAAGAGGAGGCAATGAATAAGTTTTTTTTTTATGGCGACTGAAATCCGACTCCTTTTGATCATCATTTAAAGGGGATGAATGTCAGATTGTATTGACTTGGGAGAGAGTCCCAGCCACACATGAAAACAATGGATTATTAATTAAACAAACTGTATTCACGTAAGACTGTAAAGGTAAATTGTATTTGGATCGTTGAGGCGTTTGTGCCGACACTTGTCAAGTCGCTTAATGACTTTAACCGGTTATTAGAGCGTTCTTCCGTGAGTGTATAATTAATTAACAGCCCTAATCGACGGCAGGTGGTCACGGGGATGTGACTTGAGGCGTAAACGGGTTTCTTGCTCTCCGCCGCATGAAGCGTAGCAATTATATACTGCGGTCTTAATTGGTCTCACGTGGGGAAAATACGAAGAACCTGACTTGCTTCGCTAGGGAGCCCAGCCAGTTCACTTGCCTGCGAGCGAACATCAGCCTCACGAGGCACCCCGGATAAATTGGCTAGTATGGTGTGCCTCCAACTCGAATAATAACTCAAGCCTCTATTCATAATAATCTGTCACAAAACCTACAAAAGAGAGCCCACAAATAGGGATTACCTACTTTGAAATACTTGCATAAATCGCCACTTATGAGAATGATCGTTGTTTTCATTTCTCAAATGTTATCTGTTGGTTTTGTGCAACAGAAGCTTTGGTGTTGAGGCATTTTTGTTCCATATGTTCAAAAGACATTTAGAGCTATATTTTTGCACTGACATACCTTTTTCAGAAATATCTTTCCACGAACCAAAGATAAATTCTGTAGGAGTAAATTTGTCGCTGGTGTATATGTCACGGTTAGAAGCGGAGGGTATAAAATAGGGTATCAACAGAATTGCCTCAACGCACAATCCGACTTATCACTGCATTGTTCTTTGATGCACGTTATATTCAGTCATTCCCATTCTATCCTATTCCTTATGTTATATTTCTGTTCATTGTTGAAAGAGACAACGGGTTTGCGTGGAACAGAAACGGCTCGAATTGTGGTCCCGACTATTCGTGAAGTGCACGAACCAGAAATGTTGGGTAACCCGATTGTCTGTGAACGCGATTCTGAAACATGGAATTTGTTGTACAGCTTCAATCCTTCATCCCTATGAATATGTAAACATAAACTCCCATGGGGGAATTGAGATTTTGACCACAATACATAAACCACGATAATTTAAACATGACGTTTATTTTTACTGGAAGCTTAGCAAGGTGGTGTTGTTATCAAAGTGAGTGAACAGTAACGAGCATTAGAAAAAAAATATTTTGTCCATCCTTGGACAATCATCATTTAGAAGGCGATAGAAATATTCCCAGGATTGTCAAGTAAGAAACCAATTGCTGACTTTGGGGAGGTAAATCCCTACCGGTAAGAGTTTTAAGCTGTTGATTATACCCTGGTCCGAGGATTTTTTTTTTATAAACTCGAGTTGAGGTCCATAATTATTTTAATTAATTTCTGACATTGTACATTCTGTTGCGATGTTACTGGAAATGTGTATGCTGTTGAAACGATTAGACATAAAACAAAAACCTGTAGAACGAATCTCGTGGAGCGCAACATTATGACATCAAATCATTAACCGTGCTTTTCCATTCTCTGATATTGAATCTTGGAAGCGGAAGGCCACCGGCTTAGCTCTTGTAAGCCCATGAATCTTCTTGAAGCCACTTTTGCGGTTACATGTCTAAAGATACAAAAGTGTCGTAAAAGATTCTACGAGAAATTTTTCACCGTTCAAAATGTCTCCATGCCTATTGTTACGATCATTTTATAACCGTGTGAGGTTAGATTGTGTCTCTTCATAAATAATTAAGCAACGAAAAAGGATGTTATATATGAAGGGGCAAAATGAACTTTTGCATTGCGAGTTTTGGTACTGAATTTACGTTTACTTTGTTGGCCATTCAACTATGGACATTCTGCACATGTATAGGTATTTCATGGTGTGGTTGACGAGGTGTTTGATCGATATCGAAACAAGTCCTCGTATATTCGTCGCCGACGAATATCTTCCCTGAAAGCTATTCCAGCGTTAATTTGCTGGGTTTGGTGTGGGATAGGATATCCTCCCCATCTAGATTTGCAGCCGCGCAAGAGGCTCGAGTGTTAATGACGTTTATTGGAAATTCAGCGTTAGACGCCGTACTCACGGTACTTTACGTAAAGTAAGTAGCTGTATAGGTGGAAAAGAGATGGAAAGAGAGATCAGAGAATAACAATGAAAAAGAGAGAGAAAGGGATGAAAGGGAGAAGGAGGTAGAGGGGATGGAATGGGGTGGTAAGCAATCGATATCTCTATGGCAGTGACGCGATGTCGTGTGTATGGAAAGGGTGGAACGAGCGCCGAAGCTACGGAGAAGGGAACAGCCAGGAAGAAGGGAAAAGAGGAAGTTATTTCCGACGGAGAAGGAACGAGGGTAGGCCCTGGTTTCCTGATTAATGAACACGACGAGAGCAACTCTTGGAGCTTGGCGTACTGGCGAACCTTGATGATGAGTGTTCTAACTATTGGCAGTCGTCCAGTGATTAACTCAATCTTTATATTGGCCAGTCTCTGTATTAGGCCGCGTCGAAAAGTACTAGACTTTTGACCTGCCAATTACTAATTCCTTTCGTGTGCTTTAACCACCAATCATCGAGAACCGTTCACTTCTTTCCAACAACATCGACGATCAGCTCGACGTGACTGATGTAATTTTTATCCAATCGTACTTCGTCGCTTCCATTTTACGACTGCGATCGTTTTATATTCATACATATAAGTGAACATAAACAGCTGGTTGCAGCCATACATTTCCCGGTTTATCTCAATCCAACCATGTCGCTCGGGTTAAGAATTTTTTTCTCTTTAACGACAGCCAATAGACCGAGAATGATTGCCTGATGTAAAATACCAGAAGAAACGTCGCCTTGTTCTTAATACGTCAGCAAAAATCCAAGCCTCCATTGTTTAGCCAATTAAATGCGAGATTACATGCCTGAATCCATGCTCTATTTCTTTTACGCTATTTCCTATTTTTTAAGAGCAATTGTTAGCGGTTTCTTGGCGTCATTGTACATGACTTAGTATGCTGATTTGAAGCGATCCTCTCCTTCCGTTAAGATTAAATGGAATACCGAGTTCGCCAAGATTTTTCTTCAGAAATCTCTGGTGCCAATGATTCGCTATGGAAGTTATTCGTTCCAACCACATATACCAATTTAATGTGTCATGGAAAAATCAGATTTGCTCAATCCCTTTTCAACTTTCGATCCAAATTGTTAATTACATTCACACAGATTCAATATATTCTCTGTGGGTTAATCGAAATTGGTCCAAACGGATTCAAGCTTTTATTCCGATGGAAAATCAAATGGCACATATATACTCATTTCAGATATACAGTTCAAACAGGTAATATTCATTATAACGCCATGAAATTGCCTGGAGGTACAGTTAGGTTGGGGTTCTGGATCACCTCAAAAAAAAAAAGGGTTTCGTGTACGGCTCCATGAGTTTCTCATATCTTCTCCCTGATATTTCTTTTCTTCTCATTCATCGATACAATATTCAATATATCGTGACAGTGAAGCGCGGTATAGAGAGCGAAAGTTCCAGGTGTAATACAATGACAGAAGGAATCAATCGATTGGGCCCAGAATTTCACAGAGAGTTATATACAGAGATTGCAATGGGATCGATTGTTCTGGTGGAAGAAAAAGAGCAGGTAGTACATTTTATTCGCGCTTTGGACCTACCTCTCATCGAGGTTCATTGTAATTTCGCGAATGGGACTTTTTTTTCGTCAAACGATCACGGTGATTTGTGCACCCTTCCCCCCCCCCCCCTCCCTCTCTAGCCCTTCTCTTTTTTCATGCTTTATGCATGTCGCCCTCTTGTCAGTCTTACTATACATTCTAGACTACGACGTGACGCTTGTACGTTCATTAACCAAGCGAAGGGGTCGAACCGGATTGAAGGAATTATTCGAGCAAGGGGTCGTCTCGCCCCGTCACTTTATTCAGCTCGCAAGAAGCCAATGAAATAAAGTTTTACCTGCGGCAATCTCGTCACACGCCACTGATCCAGGGGCCAAACGATGTTCCATTGAGGATAAAAATTGGCTGGGTATTACTTTCTGATCCTTCGGTCCAGTTAACTCTCCGGGATCTTTTGTACAGACAGCCTCGTATAGATATTTAAGCTTCGTTGGCATTTTCTACCTTTCCAGTAACTTCGCTCACGTGTACATGTTATACCTACATCTTGTGCGTATCGGAAGCGTTGAATTATTTGGACAACACACGTCGGCCGTGGATCGAAATTTAGTGCGACGTGTAGAACCATCGTAACATACTAAAACACTTATTTTAAACCTGCCCGACGATCATCCAGTTAAAGACTGGATCATGAATTGTGAAAGTCATATCGACAAATCGTCTCGATTTATACCTGAACATATCTACTTTTCGGTATCGATCTTTTTTGATTTTCCAAAAATACGTGAGTTCAAAATGTGTCAGTTCGATATTGGGATTTCAGACTCGTTTCTCGGCTTTCACAATGATGTTTTTTTTTTTAATTGTTTTTCAGAAAATATTCATAACAACTTTGTTGAGTTACTCGAGGAACTATGCTTTTTGGGTTTCTCACAAACACTATTCAATGGATTGTGCAGGGAACTTGGGATTTTGGATTCTACATTTTGTTGTAATTTTTTCAACTGTGGAGACATTTTTCACTTTTAGGCTCCGAATAAGATTCCATTTTTCCGATATTTCGAGAAACTGAATTCTCCAAATCCTCCATAAATTCAGTATTATTTATTAAAATTGTATTGTAATTTAATAAAACAGTTTCTCAAAAGTCTCATTATATAAGCAACCGTACGTTGAAACCCATGCATTGAAATGATTTCATATAGAAATTTACTCTGATAAAAACTTTGCAGTTGGTTTTTCTTTAGAAGGAAATAAATATTTCAAGGATTTCAATGAAAGGGATGAAGACTCAGGTGGCTGTTTTGCAACATTTGTTACGCAGGGAACCATGAACTGATACAAACCGGGATGAATCGTGCAAACAAACGATCGTTTTTTCGGGGAGATCGTCATTGTTGTTCAGTGAAACGATCGGGTAAGAAAATCTAGACCTACGAAGGCCAAGCAAATCCGAATTTTTATCGATCGGATACTTGGAGATTCGTGCGTGTGTGTTTTTCTGCCTCTCGTTCTGCTCGTAAGTGGGGAAGCAACCGATTCGCTTCAGCTCTCGCACTTCCCGAACAATGTCCTTTAATTCCTCCGCCTACGTGTGTCGTTGCAAAATCCCATAAATCGCCAAAAATTCCCATCGTTCGAGGACCAGGGCGAGTTCCATCGTGCGAACGGTGAACCTCCAAACAGGCGGTACCGTCTGGGAGATGGCAGCGAACTCGCGACATTGGCCCCACGTTTTTTTCTCTCTTTCTATCTCCGTTAAAGCGAACGTGCCAAACCGACCAAGGGTGTAAATTACCGGCTTATTCTCGCGGACAGTCTACCGGATAAATAAAAATATTTATACCGCGACAGCGTGCATACGAACACTAAATTAAACTCGTTTTGCTTTACGCCGGAGGTTATACCCCGAGAGGGAGCCTGCCGTTCTCTCTCTTTCTCCCACTCTTTCACTCTCTCTCTCTCTCTCCCTCTCTTGCCAACTTTTGGTATTCCTGACAGCAATATACTATACTCGACTTCAACGCAACTTATAGACCGGTGTGCGCTAGGTCATTCGACATTATTTAACATGCCGGGATTCATTTCTTTCCCCATTGCTTTCTACCAGTCCGCTCATAGTCGCGAAGTGTAAATACCATGGCTGAGACCAATGTGGAATATTATTTTTACTTTATTCAGTAAATTATTCATGAGGTACTAAAATATATAATCACCAACGAAAATCGGTGTCGTTCGAAATATTTACTCTGATCGTTTGAAAAACCTTTCTTAGCCTTCAGTTGTTATTTTCTTCAATGTCACTCGTTAACCCTCCGCTGCATGAATTATGAATCAGTGAGTAAATGATTATTGAGTCCCGCTAATATTTTTAATTGACCTTTAATCTAAAAATATGAACGGAATATTAAATAGAAATATTTTTTGTCGCATTTTGGTATATGAACACCTAGGAGGATCAAATAATAGATCCTTTGGCTATATTTGATGTCGATCACGATTCGCAATATCTGCAAAAAGTATGTCGGAACTAAACAAACAATGTAAATTTCAAGATCTGTGGCAAAGGCTCGACACCAAGCGTTATAACAAAAATGCTGGTCGAGCGTTGCCGGACTCTGCCTTGCGCGGATATGGGATTTTTCCGATTTAAAAAATAATTTCAAACCGCTCTCATAGAAAAACAGGTTGGGCTGCCAAAAATATGATGGCAGTTTGTGAGTTGTTAATTTTTTACTTTTTTTTCCGCCGAGAATGAATCGCTAAAACTGTCTTCAAGAAAATCCGAACATATTCTCTCACGGGGTTAAACTATTTTTTTGAACCGTATAAAAAAAAATTGTGATTAAATTTACCAAACTATTCGGTTCTTACAAAATTGTTTCCCAATATTTGATATGGAACCCAATATGAAACAAATGTGCAAATAATTGTTGATCCGTTTGACTTCGTACGCGTACGTAAAAGATTTCCCATCCTTTTTTATCCACTGGATTAAAAATATGGACGCTTGGGAACTACGATATAAAATATTCTTAACCAGAAAATCTCGCCTGTTAGTAATTTAAAGTAGGGGCTTTAGTTTCCTCGGAAAAGAGATATCCAAACGATCAAATTACAATCGAATTGGATCGAATACATTCATTGCGAACAGTCTATTCTATACGCAGAACTCTGACTGCGTACATAAAAGGGGAGATTCATTTATTTGTGCCCTGCGACAATCCTTGGATACATTTACTACCTGTGAAGACCATTCGGAATCCATTTTTTCCACATGCGCCCACTGTGACCGGTTTAGGGTAGTTTTTTTTAATGCACGAAATGAAACATTGAATTAAGCGGACTGGTTTTAGTAATGATCTTTTTTGAACTTCAGTTTAGGTTAATTTACTTTAATTAATAACTTCAATCGCAAGGTTCGAGAATTGGCCAGTGAAGGTTGTTCAGCGTCATTTGAGATTAACATTCCATGAACGATTCGATGAGAAAAATTTCCTCCGAAGATTATCCAAGGTTCACGCGCGCGAGATCATTTTTTTAAGTGATAAAAAGTTTAACACAGAAAGGTTATGATGAATTTAATAAAATCGACCAACATTTAAAATGATGTCGGAACGCAGAAACGGGTGAGATTAGCATTTTGAACTGTCTTATGGTACATCGTTATGTGTGATTTTTTTTTTTTTTTTTTGGGATGAAAGTTTTGGAGTGAAAGTTTTGAAGTTCAACATTTTTTTCATATTCTTCTCAAAATATTAATTTTTCATGCGAAGCCGCGGTTGTGAACTACTGAAAATCGCACACAAATGCCTCGGGTTCTTTTTCCGTTAACGTTGCAATCGTCGTGCTGTGGCCAGAGACGAGACACAGCCCCAATACAAAGGCTTTTCTAATTGGTGCGCAATAAAAAAGACAATGCAACACACTAGGGTCCCACGACGAGTCTCACCTTGCCGATTTTGTTTTTAAATGCCAAATACAGATTATCTCAATCACCTATATCACCGATGTATTTTGATACGCCTGTTAAAATTTTTTAGCGTACCCGTTATACGATTTTTTCGATATTTGCGATATTTTCCGCTCAGGACTTAAGAAAGTCTTCAAAAGACTTTGACGAGAACGACATTAGCTTCAGTTCCGTTTTTTGATAAATTTTTTGGAATTATTTTTCGCTGAAATAGCTCACTGTTTTTTCGCGTTTTTACTTTATTCGATAATTTTTCCTTTCTTGGTTCTTTTGAGGAAGTTTTTTGAAGAGGAGGTTCGGGGTGTGAATTACTCGACTTTGTGATCTTTTTTTTTTTTTTTTTTGAGAGGGCATGTAAAATAAATTTTTGTGAGGAATCAGTTTTTTCTCTTTTTCAGGAGGGGTTCTTTCTGTTGACACTTTATAAGAATTTGTTTCTTTAGAAAGGGTTTTCGGAGAAATTTTCACGCAGAAACCCCTCAATGAGAGGGAGAGCGGGGATGTAAATTTACTTGTTGCGACTTTTTTACAGCATTCATGCTATTCTTGTCCCTCTGATTTGTCGCCTTTTTGCGTAGGATTCATTGTTTAGCAATGAAATGTTATATTTATTTACATTAGAAAATTTCACAATGTATTTGACTCTGTATCAGTAAGCTGTAAAGGGTGGCGTTGTTTGTTGTTTTTTGCCATTCCCATGTTCCTGGGTAACTTCCGAAGAGTGTAGCCTACAGCTGCACTCTTTCGTAATGAGTTGCAGGCAGCATCACATTTTTGCACGAGCGCCAAGTTAAACTGTGGAAAGCCAACCGATGCACGCGGGTAAATTTTCACTGATCGAGTTTCAGTTGGTACGATCAGAAACTCTGAAAAACCGTGAAGGATTGTTGTTGTTTTACCTTCAAACCTGTATTCCGTCCGTTCTTGATAAATGAGGAAGGCTTTATACACATTACATTTTGAGAATCTTTCCGAATTTATTGTTCTGGATGAACCGACTGCATCGAATCATAGAAACCGCAGACTATCCCATATTTGAAGCCATCAGTGACAATGACAGCACTCTGACTTGATTCTTTTGGATAAAACAAACTTGGATAAAATCTGCTTAATAGTTTATGAAAAATTAAATAATTTCCTATATATAAATTCATCTATTTCTCTACTCAAATAAGCACCCTCAACAGAAATGTGAGATAATGATTACAAGGTAGATCTAATATGATACACTAGAAATAGTAAACGCAGATGAATATATATTTTCGAGTGACAAAAAAATTGTTATTATTATTTTTCGAATTAGTTTCGATTCGGTTTTTCCTCGGGTCCCCCTAAAAATGTCGTTTCTGGCACTCGCATAAGTCTGTTATCGAGTGGTTATCAAGTTCCCAGCTTCTTTCGTGCTTCTGGCGATTCGCAGAGCTCGCTCCTCCATTTCACATTTTCTTGCTTGGAGTTATCGAAACCGCCTTGAGTGTATGTATTATCGAAGAAAGAAAACCGCACGAGCGAATCGAGAGACTGCAAGTCCCGTACATTCTTTCACCGCGTGGTGACTCGACAGTAGAAGCGAACGACGGAATACTTTGCATCCACTTTTATTTCCTTTCACCGGCAGTACATATACAGGGTGTCTCTCTCCTCATAAGCGGTCAATTATTTGACATGAAATGAGACACGCGACCATCTATCGGGCACACTCTCAAAACAGTTGGAAATAGATCAACGAACAACCAACGACAAGTTCTGCAAAAACAGTTTCGCGGTCTTTTTCTATATTTCCAGTCGTTTCACCGGGTTCTGCTAAAAAAAGAGCGCTTGTTTTCTAACTTTGATAATTAATAATTAATTAGGCTGGAACGTTATAATCGTTCATTATCTGACTTTTTGTTCGACTTTTTCGAACGCCGTTCTGAGCTTACATTTACAAAGATGATCATTCATGCCGGGACACCCGGTACATACATAAACGATCAATGGCCTCGCGACTTGAGTCGACTCTTGAAACTTAGATACCCATATGATCATGCATGACCACACGCGTCGAATATTTACCCTCGCCCCGTTTGTGAATCGTCGCTCAAGCATGAATTGCCTCAACCCTATAATGCAAAATCCTTGAGCTTTACAGAACGAGAATAAACGGGATTAAAATTGGATATCAAATTTTTCTTGCTAGCATTTTAACGTTCTCACGAACAAATCATGCCACGTAACCTCAACTGGGTCGCGTCAAAAGGATAACATCTAAGTTACAATGCCTCCCAGATTAACTGAACTGCTACTGATCGCACAACAGTTTCACAACTTTTATGTAAACTTTACATAAATAATAAAACAAGAAAAAAATCATAGCTTGGACAATTATCCAGGTTGATCTGAAAACTTTGATGTATCTCATTTCAGAAATTAACAAAGTGCAAAGACGTCATTAGTCGACCGAAAAAGATAATTGACCGGGAATTGATTGAGCACCTAACCCTAAACTCTCACAATGGGGTAATTGGTTACCCCACAAAAATTTCAAAATGTCAAATTATCGAACTAACACGTGATTTTAGTCCGCGTCCCACTGTCAAGTGACAACTGTCGAAAGCTGCTTTAGAGTAACTTCTTATCCCAACGGTAAATATTTTCAAGTAAATTAAATGTTCAATTTTTACAAAAAAATTTGTACATTACAAATGAAAATTTTCGGTAAAATTAGTGGAATAACTAATCGACGGAATCATCATCGACACTTTTTATCAACCTTTTTTTTTCAATTCTGATTAAACTTGTTGATCAAGCTTTAAAAGGTGGAAAAAACAGAAACATTTAAATATGTTTATTTATTTCAGTTTCATCAAACATCAATGGGGAACTTGCGAAATATTGTGCTCTACACTATGTGATCGAAAAACTCGGATAAGGGGCGCAGTTTGTGCAAAACGCGTCTGTTATGACCACAGGGTGATATTTTCCGGAGTGTGTAGCAGCTGAAATAAATTTTCTTAATCTCTGCGACTTTGTAGATTCACGTATTCATTTTTATTCGTATTTTAGGTGCACTCGTGATAATATGTAAACAGTATATTTTCACATTTGATGGCACAATAAAAAGTAATAAATCAGCAATTTAAATTGCTCTTGCATTGATTTTGATCCGTTCGCATTGCGTGGTATTTTTAGAGTTCTATAATGCAAAATAATTATACTTTTTTCAAAAAATGGCAGACTGAATTTTTTCCCCATAACACCACTCGTTCTTTTCTAAAGGCCGTTCATTTTTCTTTAATCGATTAATTATAAAATAATTCTATTTTTGATTTTTTTATTTTGCATTTTTTCGAAACTTCTTCTCGATTTTTGGAATTTCCTCTATTAAATTTTCAACAAAAACTAATTGCTCATACACCATTCTCTTTGTTATCGAAAAATAAATAAATAAACGATGTGAATCAAACTCTATTATCGCACATAAGGAACATTGAACGCTGCATTGAAGATTGCAGTAATTAGTTACCCCGCTGCGGAGGATCCGGAAGAATTGATTGTGGTAATCTAGGGTTAATATTTAGATACTCCATGCACGATTTCGTTTCTGTAACAATAGCACTTAGTCTCCGTATTTCAAGAATCATTGAAGCATAGTAAGATAATAGGACTGCAACAGTTTCATCGATCAGCAACCAATCTCTGTGAACATATGGAAGTAATAAAAGAAAAAGTAATTTTATGTAACAAATATTGGGGTACCAGATGTTGAAATTTTCAGATCATATTAAAGTTTTAGATACGTGACTTGCTTGCATATAACACTTTAAAGCTAATGATTATGTACAATTTTAACTTGATAATTATAATCAACTGAAAATCTAATTTGTGTTCCGCAACCACAGTTTTTTTCACTCTGCACCGTAAATCGCTAACAAAATAGAAAAATTACAACCAACGACAAACGCTTTCAAACAAAATTATTAATGTGATCCCATACAAGTTCATATATCGATATAGTTCCAAAAAAGCTTAAGTGTTTGGTATGTTTCACCAAAACGAGTTTAGTTCTACTAGACAAACGAAGAGGCACTTAGTCACATAGTATCCAGAGGTTGATCGAGCCTTGAGGCAGGTAGATCCTTGGGCAGATCTATTCAGGGTTGGTGCTTGTGTCGACACAATCACGATAGGATGATAGAGAAAAAAGCGTGCAGGTTCGAAGGCTGCGGAAGAAAAGTTAAACCGTCTTTATCCTTATGTCGAGTGAGCACAAGTGGTTGGAAGAATGACAGCGCTGTGTGTGTGCGCGTGCGTTTGTGTGCGTATACGAGCGTACGGCATAATGGGTAATTACTTCTTGCCTCTCCCTGCGGTTGGGACCAGGAGGTTGTGATGTATTCTTGTAGGGGTAAGTGCCACGCGACCATTTTCGGTATCATCAAATAGTCTCTAAATCCAAAGAAAATATGCTAATCTTGCTGTTACAAAAAGTTGTATGTACTTTAAAGTTTTTGATGGATCACACGATGGTCCAGAGAACTGATCACGAGTGCATGAAAATGTTAATGTAGGATGGACCCACAGCGCTCATTTGCGAGTTCTCTGATGGAACTAAGTTACAATGTAATAAGGCAGGTAACATATCTGTCAGGTAATACTCTTACCTGGTTGAAAGACCCTTCATCCGGTCTCCAGATCGTATACAGAACGAATATTCGCATATGCTCTAATATAATCTTCCTAAATCATTGTGCTCCAGCATGAATCGTGCATGTTCAAACAATCGAGATGGAGTGCACATGAAAAAAATGGCGCTTGGACTGGTTTGCTCAACGGTCGATGAAGAAAAAATAAATAAAATGCATGGGTGCGCGTGAAAAGTACGTTTTCACAGATACAACGTAATGTTACTGGATGGCACGATGAGAACCATGGATCGAAAAGTATAGTAAATCGCGGACTTTCGGCCGAGCGAGCTTGTATACCGGATAGAAAACACTTTGTGTAGCGAAGCGTATCGCCGCGAGGATGCCAAAGTTGAAAAGAGAAGAGATCTGAAGAAGAAGAGTTCAGTTCGGAAGAGAAAGACCAAGAGAGAGAGAGAGAGAGAGAGAAGGAGAGAAAACAGAGACACTGTGAGGAGGCTGAGATCGTGGAGGTATATACGGAGAAACGACTATACGTGGGACTAAATCTGCATGCCAAAACCATTTCCTGTGCTACTGTAGCCAAACGGCAACCGGCATAAGATCCAGCCGTCAGCTCTCTCGTCTTTCATGTCGCGTGGCCATTTATACGAACCTCCCGTCTCTTTATTAGTCTCCCTATATAACAACACTTGCCTTTTCCAATATAACAACTTCAACATGCGACGAACAACCATGGCAACAATCTCCATAGATCCACAAATACCCCTCCTACCATCGTATCGTTTTTCTGCTTCAATAAACGTATATGCGCGTCATTCGATTATAACTAACTGTTCATACCAATCCGGATAGAGGAGAAAAAGAAAAAAATCTTCGGATAGATGTATTTGCCGCGGTAATGTAACATCTGTCTGAAAATCCCACGGAAGTTGCAAGTGATCACTTACTAAACCGCTCACATGTACATCTGGTCGTTTCCTGAAGACTCCACACTTTATTCTCGTGATCATCTCAGTTCCTTTTTTCATTGTAATATTCTACATCAATGTCCTGTGCAATGCAAGGACCTGTAATTAATTTCATCGTTGTACATTCATTATTATTTTTTCGACGATGATAGAGGCAGTAAAAATATCTACCACAACAAAAGAATTCCCAAGACTATATTGGAACAACATAGGAAACTTCTTTTGGGGTTACTGCAAAATCCAACAAAATAAAAAATACGATAATTTGATTATAACCATATCGATTGATAAATTAGTATCAGAATAACACTTATTTTAGCAGAGTTTGTCAATTAAAGGTATGTATTTTCGTTTGTACTCCACGTGAAGATAATTTGAAGTTCTAACAATGTTTGTAACGAAATAGATTCTAGAAATGAATCCTCCATATGAAATGAAGTATTTTATCTTCAACGGCGCACTTATTCGGAAATATATATTTCGATTATATATGCTTCAAATGCAGATAATATAGATTGTTATAATGTGAGAATCTTACATTTTCTGAATTAAAAACGAAAAGGAACTATTTTATTTTGAGAGACCAAAGTATATAGTATAAATAATTCGAAAGCGAATTTTACGAGGACTTAATATTAGAAATACAAATTGGCGAACGTTCGAAATAGGGAACATTGAAATAGCAGCGAGACCAAGCAGGGAAACAAATTAGTCAGGATTGAAAGAAAAAAAATATATGTGTACCAGCAAAATCTTTGAAAATGCCGGGATGATGTAAATATTCAACTAACAATATTAAAAAATATTTAATATATTATTATTCATAACAAAATTGAAATGAATATATTAAAATATTTAATTATAGTTCCATATATTTTTAATATTCAAAATATAGTTCGAATCGAGTTACTTTCTGTAAAAGTGTTTCTCAGAGACTCGAGGTTAATGTAATTGTTCCGGGTCGCTGTCGCGACTCTTCATGTGGGTATTTTTGAATTTTGATGCTGTCATGTAGGCTTGTAAGTTTTCAATATTATTACAAAAAGCATACGTGAAACCTGCAACCTGTGAGTCATTGCTGAGTTTTGGCCTCAACGAGATCAATTTTCCCATTTAAGGATAAATGGACTCTAACCCTGATCTCGGATGGCACCTTGTTTCTTATGTAGCGTAGTCCCAGCTTTCAAAACGTTTAATAAACCGACTATTACTTTGAATAGCTGTTTGATCGCGATATTATTAATTGAAAAGTACACAATCTCGTACGTTGTTTAACCCCTGAGCTGCTATTGTAGCAAATTTGCTACGTTCACTTTGACCACGTCGATGGAAGTGTAAGGATGACATAGCGACAGGATAATTTACAGTTCCATCAATCTATGTTAGATAAAGCTGGAAATGCCGGGATAGATCAGAATGGAAAAGTAAACACATTAATTATGCCAATATAGCAACAATGTTGTCATGAAAATTCACGACGCTTGCATCTGCTGTCCGTTTGTGTCCAAAAATGGAAGTAAATAAACATTTTTGAAATATTATTTGATTGGATTAAGTAAAGGATGCTCGTGTGGATGAAGAGGGTTCAAAAAAATTTGATTCAATAAGAATTATAGTTTGAACTAAAAGCCTGAAAACCGACTTCCCAGGGCCTCATCGACAAAATTATGGTTGAACACTCATATTCAACACATTTTAAGCCATTCAAAAATAGGCCTGGCCGACGAATAATTATTATGATAAACTCAAAGTGGAAGGAGAAAATTCATGGGACAATAGCGATAATCAAGACCTAGTGGATAAAGTGTTTTTCATGTGATGTTAGGAAAGTTGATTGATCTATTAATAACAGATCGAATTTTCGAGGCTGTTTCAACTTCTGTGTTTTCGGCAAAGGGGCAACAACGTCAGCTATGACATGCGCACATACTTCTGTAGCTGTTGAAGGAAATCCGACCTAATCAAACCGACAATATGGTACGAGCAGGAATTCGAAATTGAAGGGTGGACCCATCTTTATTGCAATACCTTGCATGAAAAACGAATGACCTCAAAGAAGTGTCCCAAAAAAATTTGTCACAGAAACGCTATTCAGACGTAATAATCACAGTCCCGAGTCGACAATAAGTGGGCTATTTCCTTCAACATTTAAACAATGCACATTAACGTCAAATCATGCAACACCGTTCAGGACATAAAACACTCACTCAAGTGCGTACATGCGTGCAAAGGAAACGATAAAACGTTCGACATGTAAAATGGGTATGACAAAGTACGCAGATACCAATCTCTCTGATGTGTGTTTACTGCGGAAGTGATTTGGCGTAGTTGTTGTTTCCAACACATGGAAGATTTCTGCCTGTTTTCAGAGGCCATGTTAATCCGCGTAACACAACTCTGCTGTTTTTTTTTTTTTTTTTTTTTTTTTTTACAAAATTTGTAGTGAAGATCCGTTCGCAGAAACATTATTACATGAAGATATTTCGATTTATTATGGATTCAATAAACGAGCAGGTTCTTTCAATAGAAGGAAAACGGGTATTCCTGTATCTCGTGTTGCAGAAATTTATCGTGAGAATGTTATTGGATCTCACTAGAGGATATAATAAAGAAACGTATTTTTTTCAGGACCCTGAGACGAACTTGTCGTGCTTAAAGCAAAAAAGATAAGCCACCCAAATAGAGAGCCCATAATCATATTATTGAAGCCGTTCCACCGCATGTTACAACTTTTTTTCACTAATAACATAGAATAATAGACAGATCGATAGATATTGATTCACATCTTCCAAAAGATACGCAACAATGCGCGATCTATCCATAATAATATCCGTATTAGCTTTTTATTACGGATAGCAAACAGTGTAATAGCAGAATTACAACATATCGTCATTCCTCATAATAACGAATATCGTCGAATAATCCAACCGTAATTAATGACAGCTTTAAATCAGAGATCCTAACACTAAAATCATAGAATACCTCTATTCATTAAAATTTGAGCACCAGCCGGCTGTTTCAAATAGTTAAATTGGCTCTAATATGATAGATAGTCCGCTTATTCAAATGCCCATTCAATCGATTTGAAACTTATACAATTCTGCCTATACTTCTCCTGTTGTACAGTTTTTACTCGGTCATTATATTCACGCGAGATAGATAAATATATTTTCAAAAGATCAGTATTCGTGCCACTTTTGGAATTGACGTTGAATTCAACTCGATGGCGGCGCTATATATTTTTCCATCAAATTTCTCTATAACACTGTCTTCTCACCATTACTCAAAGAACGTTCAGACATCCTGTTGATTACAACTTCGCCGGATAATTACCAGAGAGTCGCGCGTCTTTTTATTCTTCCCTGAATAACGAAATATCTTGTTGAGCGCATTCAGCTAGTTGTATCGAGTAAAGACGAGAAGGCATTCAGATGAGAGTTAATAAAACGAGAGACGTGAATGAGACTCTTTCGAAACGGCGACCCTCGTTCAGTTGCTGAGATTTCGCTACATTAAGATGGGCTGGAGTTGGCTTGTAGCCCGTTAACATTTCGCATTCACGTTTCAATCTCGTTTTCTCTCTCGCTCCCCTTCCCCCTTCCCGTTCCTAACGGCCCTCTCCAGCCATAATCCAATCTGTGACCTAATAAATAGCAGCATTTAAAGAAAACTTTTTCAGTAATGAAACCACAGATTCCGAGAAAACAGGGTTATAATATTAAAGGACGTTTCATTGTAAAACATGCTTCTCGATAGATTTTTCTGAATTTTGCTGTATTTTGCATAATATCCTAGAATTACTGATTAAATTTCAATGAGCTCCATAACACTGTGTAGACATAAATCGAATTTGAAAATGTTCAAATAAACCTGGCGCTTATGGAATAGTCTGATAACAAACGTCACAACATGCATGTTTTCATATTACACTAAGAAACGGGTCGATGCAAATCCTAAAAAAATAGCTACGCATTGTCGAATTCTCTCGGGACATCGCTCGCTGTCAGCTGAACCGGACTGGCAATGTTGTCCACGTCATCCGTTGAACGAGCGAGATAACCTTTATCCTCCGTCTCTCACACCGTTTGCGAATTCATTAATAATATTTCCACAACCGCAAATTATAACAATTTATGTTCATCTTTTATCGTTAAAAGTTACAATAATCATAATAATAATGATAATGATAATAATAATAACTAAAAATGAAACGTACTGTAAGTTATGTTATTGTTACTCAAATGAATCGTAAGAATGTATAATTACAACCTTATGATTTATGATCATAATTGTTATGACCATAACGATTGTGTGTAATCAAATCCAACTTACTTGACAACTATAACGATTATGTCGATTCAATATTGCAAAAGAATTAGAACACAAAAACATTAAAAAAAAATACATTTATTTTTTCATCTGATACTAATGTATTCACTAAAAATGTTTTTGAACATTTAGTAGCTTCTTCTAAAAAATTTCGGAATTTCATTTCGGAGTTGGTGCAAAAATTCGGAATGTTGAAAACCTACAATGTCATAATAGTTGTAATTTGTCGTTTTACAAACCAACTTGAACTCTAATGAAGTTTCATGCGACGTTGCCATGATTCTTTTTTTATTATCCGTAAATTAACATTGTTCCGCAGTTTTTTTCATTTGTGACATATAAATAGGATTTGTTTCATAATACTTTCTGAGTGTTTAAGTGCATTTTCTTAAGTGCAATGAAAATAAAGAAAATAATATTTTGTTTTATCTGTTGACCAGCAGGTTTTTTTTTGGCCCGGAAAAAGGCTTCCTTCGGCTTCCGTGCAGGCAACCTGCCTAATTTATATATATAATCTCATCGATATTTTTTCATCATGAAACATTTTTTTGCTGGGGATTTTCAGAGTTCAACCCTCAATAACAGTGTTCTTATCCACATTCAGTGAATAGCCATCTCCTCAAATTTGGCGTTTGTTCAACGTAATTAAACTCCCAAAAGGTTCGGAAATTTTTACTGTGCGGATCATAAATCGAAAATAATGAGAAATCACCCTATAGAAAGACTTTGTCGTTACGGTCAAAAAAGGGTCTCTCAGACAGACTCTAGATTAGAGACTTTCTCCGAGACTAAATTTTTCTACGCGAAACCGAACGCGAACTTTCGTTCAATACAGAACGAAACTTTACTTTTCACGCCACGCTTACAGAACTTCGAGTACTGATTCAAGTCTCCATTCGCGAAAATTAAGTGAACGATTTTTTTCAAATGACGCACTCTCCTATAATGATACACAAAAAATCATGAAGGCATAAAAAGTCTTTGTAAATAATGATACATTCTTCACAGAGTGACACTTTTCAGAATAGATTAGGGATTCGGGTGTTTATACGGAAATAATGTGTTAACATATCGTATAATGCATAATTTTAGGATTCTTCGAATGATAGTACATTGTGACTGTGAGAAATTCGTGAACCATGTACAATTCAAGGATGATGGATGTTGGATTCTTGTTTCCAAGGATAGCGTGTGAGTTTCAAATAATATAAAAACGAGCGTAGAGCTGCATTAGCAAAACGAAGGTTTGGTGGGATCGAGAGAAGAGGTTTATTCCTTGGATGGATTGCTACCGGACCGCTCGAATTTTCCGGGTCATTTCCACCATTAGTGATTCTGCGAAACTCTTTTTTTGATCCCATCGACGTATAAGTTTCGGAGGCTTTTTCTGCTACCTCAATCGTGCTTCAGTTCATTTCGTCTAGCACTGTCGATCGATCACATTATTCACAGTAGTCAGTCCATTCTGTATAGTCTACTACTCGGACTATACTTCACCCTCCCTGAATGACATGTAGGATCTATGCTTCTATATCCATGCAATTCAATCACTCCTTCATACTCCTCATTCGGTATTATTACATCGTTGACCAACAAGTGGAATTTAAGAATAAGTGCATTCACTATTACGCATTGCAAGGGCATGCTTATTCATATAAACAAAAAACAAAGTCTTCAATAGAATCAAACAAACTGTCGGGTTTTTGTTCAATAAGCAATAAATATAATATACTTTAATTCAATTGAATAAATATATAAATTCCAATAAATTTGGCGAGATAATCGGGAAATTGAAAACAGAACGTTTCCTTTATTTTTCTTAAAATTTATTTGGTCGAGATTTTTCCTAAACATCCGAAACCGTAAAACTTTGTAAAGCATTTTTCGCTTCAGAAAAGCTCACCTTTCACGTTAAATCGTTACCTGATTTCGTGAGGTTGAGATACGGGAGCTCAGTTAAAAATGAATCGGAGAAGGTCATATTTACACACGGCTGTCAAAACGTAAGACGCAAAAACAACCCGCACCGTTTTTGAACCGACCATATAGGAACCTACTATAATTATATATATCAAGAACTTTCCACAAAGGCGCCGCGGCGGTGGAATTCGTAGTTATTATTTCGTACGCTTTTTACGGACGTTTTTTCAAAGGTTTCTTTTATGAAGTTGAAGCTCCTTCCTATAGTCCCCATGATCAGGGATGGAAATAAATGATAGATTTAATTTTATATTATCAATAGTATATTACGCACCTAGGGAGGAAAAGTAGACTACCTCAAACCGCGGGCAGAATTGTCAGCCGAGCCGAAGGCGAGTTTTGAAGTAGTCTAATTTTACTCCCGTGGAGCGTATATGATTTTTCATCGCACCTGCGAGGAAAGGTCAACTTTCCGAGCAGGTGTGATGAAAATTATAATTTTACATCAACGAACAAAAAATGAATATCAATGCGAGCAAAGTCGCGTGCGGAAAGTTAGACAATGAAAACGAATATCTTCACTGTACCACATAGGTCATGTGGAAATCTGGGTGTGGTATTATTGTGTGCCCAGCGAAGCGGGCGGACACAGGCTAGTCTATATATATGTCGGAGAAT
Organism: Campoletis raptor; assembly: GCA_948107755.1. NCBI lineage: Eukaryota > Metazoa > Arthropoda > Insecta > Hymenoptera > Ichneumonidae > Campoletis > Campoletis raptor. The sequence continues at coordinate 4,682,282 of OX403630.1, read as the reverse complement.
GATTAGAATTCACTATTTAACTTAACTTTCCGTTTCGCGTGAGGGACGTATAATCTCCCTTATCAATTAAAAGATCGAACATTAACCGAATTTTAGATAATTATGACATCGATGTCAAACACACGTCAAGCAATCTCGATTCTCTCGCTCGGACTGACACTTCCGTCTTCTTTCTTTTTATCTGTCAGTTGTAAATAAATGAATCAAGCTAGGACCACTACGATCCTCGACATATATATAACTGTTGCGTGACTGACTGACTGACTGAAATTCAACTTACATCCTTCTGCTTGGTTATATTTTTAACTGTCAATGAAATGTGATGTTAAGCTATCAAAAAAATTGAAAACCGAAATATATGAATATTCTATTATGGGACGTTTTATGCCGCATGGCATAGATGGCATTCATGGCTAAGGGTAAAAAAAATTCCTGTAAACATTTATGTTCGTTCCATGTAAGATGTCCTATTTTTAAGTTGTGCATTTTGAGGGCAGATTCGTAGTGTAAAATAATGGAAATGCATTCCCCTACATAGTACCACGTAGGTCTTGTTTACGTTTGGTTTAGTTATGGTACGGTATGGTATAGTTATGGTATTGTACCGTACGATTATGGTATGGTATGGTATTGTAATGTTATCTCACGGCATGGTTACCATAGCAACGGTAACCACATGGATGCCGTAGCAACGATCATAGGGACTATAGGAAGGAGCTTCAACTCCATAGGAGAAACCTTGGATAAAACGTCCGTAAAAAGCGTACGAAATAATAACGACGAATTTCACCGCCGCGGCGCCCTTGGGGAATGTTCTTGATATATATAGTGTGACGTGGTAATTTTGCCCGTCACAAATATTTCGAATTTTGGCACGGCACGGGAGAACACGTTGGTTCTCGAGAAAGAATTTCTCTCTAGCAAAGTCGAAAGGGTCAAATGCGAGCGTATTTCGTTTCTCTAATTTTATTTTGTTATTATTATTTTTATTATGTACGAGCGAGCGACGGTAGTATTGTTATCGAGAGAAGAAAGGTTGTCAAGGTCACCATTGGCATCGACACAGGTTACAATTCAAGCGAGGGTCGCTAGCTTGTAGCCCTCACCCGGAGCTGTCTAATCTTGAGATGCGTCCATCAGCATCGGGACTCTTCGGGACTTGTCGTCGATTTCCGTAGCGTCGGAAGAAGATCTGGTCAGAAATATCGATAAGGATTATGATTATCGGAGGCGGTTGATCGAGCGAATATTCTGGACGGGTCGGTTAAGAGTTTCCCGCGAGTAGGCGAAGGGTGGGGGTCTAGGACCCTAATCCGCGTAACCGCGTTTCCCGAAATTATCGATGACTTTCGTTTGGGACGACGACGAGGACAGGCGTCTTTTTCCGAGCCGTGACCTTTCCGATCAAGAACTCGACGGTCCCGGATTATCGAGAGAAGTTCCGAGGTCTTTTCCGGAACTTCATCTACTGAAACCGTAGCGGTGAGCCGTCGTTTTGCTTTGAATTTTGAGAATTTGTGTTTTGGATTTTGAGAGCTCAATTTTGGGATTTTGTGAATTTTGGTTAAAAAGCAATATTGTTTCGGGTACGCTCGTGTTTGGGGAAAATTCGTTATCGTCTGTTTCGCAGTATAAAATCTTTCGCGACTTGCTCGTTGTTTTTGAGTTAAAAAAAAAAAATTGCCGAGAGGAATTCCTAATTTGGTCCGTACAAGCGATAGTCCATAGTTTAAGTATCTTGTTATCGATATTGTTTTGTCTGAGGGTTAACCGATTCTGATTGTTAAATTTGTAAAATTAATTATATTTTTCCGGAAAGTAAATATTTTTGTGATCGAGTATAATATGAAATTTCAAAGTTAAGTTTAATAAAAGAATTTGTAATTCCGGAATTCTCGTATTAAAAATGTGTTTGAATATTCCTTGCTAAATTCCTAGACCTCGCCCCTCTACCAATTCATTTTGTGTAAAAAGCTACCGCCGGGTAACAACCGTCTTATTCTTGAGTAATTCCGTATACATTTGTTTAAGTCAATTCTTAAACTGGCGCCCAGAAATTCTCGAGAGTAGGATTATTTTGTTAACGTCTTTTGACGAGAAAAGTCGTTACAATAGTTATAGTTGGTTCCTATATGGTCGGTTCAACAACGGTGCGGGTTGTTTTTGCGTCTTACGTTTTGACAGCCGTGTGTAAATATGACCTTCGCCGGTTAATTTTTAACTGAGCTCCCGTACTTTAACCTCACGAAATCAGGTAACGATTTAACGCGAAAAGCGAGCTTTTCTGAAGCGAAAAACGCTTTACAAAGTTTTACGGTTTCGGATGTTTAGGACCAAATCTCGACCAAATAATTTTCAAGAAAAATAAAGGAAACGTTCTGTTTTCAATTTCCCGATTATCTCGCCAAATTTATTGAAATTTATATATTTATTCAGTTGAATTAAATTATATTACATATATTTATTGCTTATTGAACAAAAACCCGACAGTTTATTTTATTTTTTTTTTTTTTGCGAATTTGAATAAAAACTTGACACTTTTCTATCATGATTTGGCGCAGCTAAGTTCGTAGACGATATCGACAGATTTCTCCAGTTACCTACTGATCAAAATTCATTTTTACGCCTTTGAAAAAAAGTCGAAAAAATGTCAATCAAAATATGTCATTAAATCACGAAATTTTTTAAGAGTATTCTGGAAATCAAAGAAATGCATTTTAATTATTAATGTCATTTTTCAAGAAAAATAATGTCGAATTTCGAATTTCAAACTTTCCAGAACAATATAAGGTTAGAGACATACTTCCGATCAGCTGCGTATGTACAGCGCATTCTCCATGGTGCAGCGCATCATTTATGCGCATGCATACATATATAGCAAATCGAGAACATTTGACGGCAGCGTCGCCTATTTCGTAGATTTTTCAAGACCGGATTCAAAGCACGGAGTTGACGCTCCTTCCTTACAGTCTCCATGGCAACGATTATTAAAGCAATGGATGCTATAACAACGGTCACCATGACAACGGTTACCATGGCAACGGTTATCATGGCAACGATTGCCAAAACCACGGTTACCAAGGCCACGGTTGCCAAGGCCACGGTTACCAAGGCCATGATTGCCAAGGCAACGGTTACCACGACAAAGGTTATCATGGCAACGGTTGCCAAGACCACGGTTACCAAGGCCACGGTTGCAATGGAAACGGTCACCACGACAAAGGTTATCATGACAACGGTTGCCAAGGCCACGGTTGCCATGGAAACGGTCAATACGACAACGGTTGCCATGGCAACGGTCACTATAACAACGGTTATCAAGGCCACGGTTGCAATGGAAACGGTCACCACGACAAAGGTTATCATGACAACGGTTGCCAAGGCCACGGTTGCCATGGAAACGGTTAATACGACAACGGTTGCCATGGCAACGGTCACCATAACAACGGCTATCATGGCCACGGATATTCGGTTTGGTAGAAAACATTTTTGAATGATAAATCTATTTTGGATAGAGAACGATCAAAATCCGTTCTTAGTGAGTGTCTACGTCGGGAAAGGAGTTACCATGTCAAATATCACGTTCCTATCTTCGGTGGTTTAGGCTGTGCATTGTCTGTCAGTCAGTCAGTCAGTCAGTCACGCAACAGTTATATATATATAGATTCGTGGAAGCATTCGATAGCGAAGACAGGGAGACTTTTCATCTTCTCACAGACTCTCGGCTCGTAACTCGGGATTTATTATGTTTACTACTTTTTAACATAACCGCCCACAGAACGCATTCTTCCCTTTCCTCCGATTCAACTACATGCAATTTATATTCTACTGAATATATGTAGATATGCCATCTGTACTGATATTCAGAATCGAACGACACAGAAAATAAAAGAGATCCCATTCTACGAAATTGATGAGCAGCGCTAATCAGTGTCATCCCGTAAACGTCGTAACAACAACAGCCAATAGCAATGCTAGTGACGCGGACAATCGTTAATCATAGCGCTCTGACACAGTGTAATCTTACAATACTGTAAGCGATATTCAAAAAAATTATGGTACAGATTAGATGATGCTCTGATGAAATATTTCATACCATTATTCATAATGGATAATAGAATTTCAAGTTTCATAGAGTTTCGAACTTCCCCGTTGAGACATCCAAGTTTTTTTGGGGCAGGAGAATAATAGAAAAACCATCGCGCTGCTACTGTAGTTTTTATGTGTACTATACCAATGAAGCAGGCACAAACGAGCTTGCAGTTATAAACCCTTCACAATAGAGTGCAGTAGTGAAAATGTACATGGATATGGGAGTTAAATCCGACGAAAGGTGAATTCTGCTTCGCTTGAAAAGGGAAATCCGAATAAGGTTTCGACAATTTGTCCGCAGTGACCACTGTTTCGTTTTCGATAAATACTTGCCTCTGAGCTTGCTTTCCTGTAACATAACCTCTTTCTCTCAGTCAAAACAAATGTTCGTGGGCTCTTGTTCCCATTTTATATACAACTCTGAATTCACCGCGCAAACGGAGTATTGTTCGGAACCGACATATTTTTACCTTCCGCGCGTTTCTCATCGGATGAGAATTCTGCGGTAGAAACAAGGGTGAAATATCATGTATTCCAAAATTCCGGTTGTAGTTAAAAGAAAGATTCATAGGAATGCATATAGTGACAGTTGAGAATAAATATACTGGATGATTATTTATAGAATGACACTGGAAAAAAAGGTAAATTAATTTAAAGAACAGTCACTAATACGGTTCATACGTCAAACGCATGTCAAGATGTGTCCATAATGGCAAATCACAAATACTGACAGCACAATAAGGCTCTCGGGTCCCAGACGTAGATGGAATGAAAACAAAACCAACTGAAGCTTATCTGTGAGAGTGTGATCATCTTGCTTTGAAATTTCAAGATCCATTCAAAATCTTATGAATTTACAGACCTTTATCCAGCCACCAACGGAAGTTTAAACACAATTTTGGATTTTGCTCTGTTCGTCTCGTGAGTTAGTACCATTTTAAATTTCTGGTAAAGCAAGAATTAATCACGCAGGGAAGCTGACAAAGAAACAAGAGACTTTATATGAACACGCATGATATTATGATGCAAGAACATTGCGTCGCTGGGTAATGCGATGCCTGAAGTTTATTGTAAGAAACGACTGTTCAATATGGGAAAAAGAAATGCGTCAACAAGTTGCAAATGTACTAAATCCATAGAGGGCGGTCCCACGCAAATATTGAAATATAATGCTGTTACGAGTGACGTCGAGGCGTCGATACGTGCAAGCAAAATGAAAAGGTGGAAATATTTATACGGCAAGCTCGTAAAGCTCACAGTTTTAAGCGACACATGCAAATCCAACATCCATATGTAATAAAACGAAAGCCTGCAAAGGCACGGAGTAGAGAGACGAAAGGAAGAACAGGGGAGAGAGGGGGGCATGGCAAGGGGCACAGAGTGTTGAGGTTAGCTCGTGCTCATCCCCATCGTATTCTGGCGTCACTTCGATCCTCTTGTACGTGCCCGTACGTGTAAATATACATCTGTGGTTGCGCATTCGTGTTTGAATGCGCTATACGATGTTCTGTTAAGGTTAGGAAACTCTGGGTTTCCAGGATACATTTGGCTATACAAGCGGGGGAGGGCTGGGGTCTTTCATGCTGCGCAAGCTTGTTTGCAGGGTTGAGTTGATACAACATTAACAACAAGTCGTTAGAGAGATGAGGTACGTACGGACTGTGGGGAAGGGAGAGTGAGTGAGAGAAAGAGAACAGCAGGGAGGAGGGGAACCTGGAGGGACTGGGAAGATAACAGAAGAGAGTGGGTTGAGAGCGGGAGGCGGTTGCTTCTGGGGATGGTGGGCGGCACGGGCTTTGGTCTCGATATGCGCTAGAGCTCTGATGCGCCGTTATAACGGCAACATACGACGGTGGGTTGGGTAGGAGAGCGCAGGGGGGCCACTCAGCCGAAGCTCCAGATTGGAGCTGGAGGTAGAGGTGGCAACGGCATCGCCGTGTGCAGCAGCTAGAATGCGGGACTCTTCTGGTTCGGGATGTTATAGGAAAGGGTGCAGGAGGAGGTGGAGGAGGAGGAGGAGGAGGAGGAGGGCGAGAAGGGTTGCTGCTTGGGTACGACGAGATGTTGCGATGATGTGGGGATGCGGGACTGAAGCGGAGAACGGACGAAACGAGTATACGACAATGGTCGGCATGGCAACACCGCACGCTCCGTGTATACACGATCACGGTGTACGTACTACTTGCTTGTTCGTGCTGCTACTCGCCCGACTATGCTGGTGAGATTGAGTGTGTACGACAGAGGAGACAGAAATAGAGTGAAAGAGAGAGAAAGAGGGAGAGAGAGAGAGAGAGAGAGAGGGAGAGAAGGAGTGAGAGAGAGAGAAATGGCGTCAGAGCGCTTCGGCTCCAACTCAGGGACTCTATTTCCATAATCTGCTGCTTTGTCGATTCTGAATTATGCGACTACGCTCCTGCTTGCCACCCTGCTCCTCCTCTCTCCTCCGTTCACCCTACGCTAAAGCCCCCTCGTCGCGGATTCTCGACTACCATTCCGTGTCCCATTCTGCCCCATCCTCCTCCCACTCCTGCACCTTCTCCTCCTCCTCCTCCCTACTCGCCCGAATCGAGTATCCGATTATTTGCTCGAAATCGATTTCACGTGTTTGGAGTCGAGTCGTATTTGTACACGCTGAATACGGGAGGCATTGTGCCCAACCGTTCATCTTCATTTCGCAACATTGTCGTGGAAACCAGATCCGAGAGCACACCGCAGAACTCGCGGAATTCCCATGTTTCCCTCTCCCTCTCTTACTCCCTACCCTATCGCCTACTCGCTCTCTCTATCTCTCCCTTTTACATGCGAACTCCCAGCTGTACAGTTTTCAACCTTACCTGCACCAACACCAACTACACCAAACACCCCCCCCCCCCCCCCCCCACCCACTTCCACCTTGCCTATAGACCTTGATGTAATACCGGCGATCAACGCCTACTCTGATACTTCGTTGAAATTCTTCAATAATTTTCTGGCTTTGACGGTCACCTCTTTCTGACCACTTACATTTCAAATCACAAAGACTGCAAGAATTGAAACTGCGGAATAAAATATCCACTATTTCTATCGTTTTATATTGTAAACAGTTTAACGTGGCTCCAGACAATCGTGGTTAGTCATGGATAAACCTTTCTCAGAAGCGTTTTAATGTTCTCGCCGAAAAGTATTGAAAACTTTGTCAAAATAGAAGTGTCTGTTCCGATGATCCAAAGCCCCTCGGATCGGAGCCATCAATATCGAGTTACCATCCATGAATCAGGACTAATTGAGAGTATTTTTCAACAAAAAATACTCTCATTCGCCGAACATCTATTTCCTTCGGAACCTGCACTTTTGACACATTCTGTGACCATTTTTTATGGACTAAAGTATCGTTCGGATTAATGGATCTGATACTGGTTGGTTTTGTCATTTCATTCTTCCAATAACTGTCATTATCGCATTGCGTGATTTCCGTCAATATTTGAATTTTTTTTTTTTTTTCATTATCCGCAATGGCACTCGACATTATAGCTTACTCAATGGAGCTACTCCAACAGCGGTTGCTAATGTTCGAATATGCTTTCCTTAATTTAGGCCTCCATGTGGTTGTCCGAATTAAATGTTGAGAATGTTTGATAAAATTAGGCCTCATTCATGCTATACTTATGACACCACGACACTTATTCTGGCCAGCATGGAAAAATCGTATGCACGTCAAGACTTATGGAATTTTCACATCGCGTATTTCCACGATATAATAATAAATTGGTCTCTATTTTCAGTAAATATCACTGAACTACTAAGTGCTTGAGTTTTTGGATATTGCTGTTGAAAATCGACTGAAAAATGAAAAAAATATCATTTGTGAAATCATACGGATTACAACGAGACCTGAAACGGAAAATTGCGAGAGGGGGTTTAACAATCCTGCATCCTCCGCAGCCTTTATAGACATGACAGTTTGGCAGTTTAACCGTGTTATTCTTTCTTCTACTCGAATTTTTTTACTGTAGTTGATGAATGTCGACAGGATCCATTGCATTATAGGATATAGACACACCACAACTTGGTTATTAAGTAGATTTTTTGCCCGTACATACTCCAAACGTTGTAATTTAAAAAACTGGAAGTCTTGGCTGGCGACGATGATGGCTGTGAGAGGTTTCACAATCTATTAAATTTTCGTAAACATTAAAATTCTATAAAAATATCCATTCTCCGCTGTTTATATTTCAGAAATAATAAAATCGCTGTTTCGACGTAAGTTTTGCATGTACGAAAACTTCAATAATGCTTGGAATTTCGAAAGTCTACAATTTATGCTGCAATGATCACACACGGAGCCATCACCGATTATCCCCGAGTATATAAGTGTTAGATTGACAAATCATTACAAAATAATAATAATTTAAAAAAACGAGACCGCAATATAGGCTGTAAGGATTCTGTACACAACAAACTGTCATCTCGGTCGCATACAGATACAGAGTTAAACTGATGTGAACTGCTCGAAATCGGTTGGGAGCATCATAGTAATTTAATACTTTCGACCCGACAGTCTTTGTAGTATTCGTACGTTGCGGATTGTCGCATTGTTAGAGATGGTAAATTCAAATGATGATTTTTCAATGACAATATGTGGGCTTATATTCCCAATGCAATGCCGATGTATTTCAGTGATTACTGATTACGTGGATTTTTATTTTCGAATTCCCACAACCTTTTTTGTCATATTAAACGTTGTATTAAAAAAAAAAATACTTCCAAATTAAAACAAATCTTCCGACAACGAACATGTGACACATAGACACGTTCAAAAATGTTTGATTTTTGTGCTAAATGCTATGTTCAAAGACTTTTTAAACTATGTAAGAACACAAAATTTCGCGGGAAGTTTTCTTAAAAAGTTAAATATAATAGAACTTTCCATCTCTCACGAGTGGATTGAAATTGAGATAAGATGTGTTTGAGCGTTGAAACGGGAGTAGGACGGCCATCATCCCCTATCAGGAAATGAGAAGTGTCAAAGAAGGGCCTCGCGCGTTGTATCGGTTTCGACAAGAATTCTTTCAACAATCAACAATTCAATCACTCATGCAGTCTGACGGGAACGACAGGCAAAAAACTAGTGAAATATCATCCAATTCTCTACGACGTTTCGATTTAAACTTGTAAATGGAAAATTTTGTATTTAACAAAGAAAATTCGTCGCGATGATATAATTCAATAGAGGGGATAGAATAAAAGAGCTGGTTCCTCGGGCACCTTCGATTATCGGTTAAATTTGCAGTAGCTGGGCGTATTGTTGGACCTCCATTGTTTTAGTATTGCGGGGGCGGCGCTTCCCTTTGTCTCCACCCTTTGTATCTTCCGTGGCCGGATCTCTCGCCCCGACATGCCCAGGATATACCGGCAGATAGAACGTGAACACTGGAAAGACGCGGATGTGAATAGATCAGTGGTGAGAGAGACTTGGGAGAGCGATAAAAACAAATGTGGAATACGTAGATCTACGTGAAATTAATCTAGGGAATAAAAAAATATATATATTCATCATTTCAAGTAGAAAAAACCGCACAAAACTGATATATTCTAATTCCCTTGTGCCGAAAAGTTTTCCGAATGTCTAGCAGAAAAAAAATATCTATTTTGCAGTCAAAAGTGCAAGAAAGGCAGTTGAAAATTTCTATCATAAAATTTATTGCACCGTTGAAAGAATCAAGATGAAGAATAGTTTCTGTCGTAGAACTACTCAGCGACTGTCCCACTATCGGTGCAAAAGATATATCCAAAGAATTTGGAAACATTGAATTGTTCACACTCTGTTAATCGATCTGGATATAGAAAACGTTAGCTCATTGTCGGAAAATTTTTAGCGCTTCTTCGCACGAATTAGATTCAAAATTGCGAGCTTGGAAAGATCAAATTAAGGTTAAATATTATATTTGAGGACAAAAATGATAATGTTAAGACTATGGTTAAGATTCAAATTTGAATCAAAGTCAAGGCTGAAACGAAGTCAAAAGTTACACAATTAAATTCGAGATAAACGTTTTCCGTTGCGGATGAGAATAAATTGAGAATTGGGTTGAAATGGAGGCCAAGATGATAAGGGTGATATTCAGTCAATGGTTATCAAAATATGAGAGCTGTTAAGTTTGTAAACTTGAGCTACGGACAGTATGCCGATAAAAATGTTGGCTTCAGCTTCACGAACACGTACTTTTGGAATGCGTGAAAAGATTCTATCAGATTTCCAACCAATTCTAAAAAGCCTTCTTCTAGTAAATTTGACTTCAGTTACCAAAATTTTATAATCGAGCATAAAAAATCGAAGTGCGTTCTGAGGTAAAATGTTATTGAGTATTTAAATTTTCGAAGGTCCTGCGCATTGTAAATTCAATGATTTATTGTTATACAATACAAGGATACAGCAGAAACGATAAAAAGTTTCGACCTTATTGACAGGAGATGTCCATTTTGGAGGCATTTATAACAATCGTGGATTCCGGGTTTCAAGTAAACACAGGTAAACTTGTGCTAGATGAACCCAACGGTAAAATTTTCCCTCCGTTTTTCACTTTACTGCATGTGTCTACGATGTAACTTTACATCTCGATGGGTGCCAGCCTCTTGCTTATGGGTAATTCCACGCCAAATCGACCACTTTTGAACCCGACCCCTTTCGATTTTGCTGAAATTTTTTTATCCTTTTCTACCCCATTGAAAGGATTTTTCAGGACATTAAAAAAAAAATCTTACCCAACTCAAAAATAGTTATGAATTCTTCAAAAAAGTGGTTTTTTTTATTTCAAAGAGCTATAACTTTTTCAAATATGGAAATATCGGAATGTTTTTTTTTTGTTTTTTTTTTTTTTTTTTTTTTTTGAAATTTTCGTTTTCAAATTTACTTTTTGAAAAAAATACAGAAAATTTGCAGATATAAAAATCTGTAAAAAATTTCACTTTTTCGAGAAAAATCTCATTTTTCATAAAAAACAAAAATTTAATTGAGAAAAAAATTAAACGTATGAATAATTTTTTTGTAATTTTTTTTCAAAAACTACATCAAATAAATAAAAAAAAAATACAAAAAAATATGCTATTTGGGCCATTTTGCTATTTGGGCCAATGTTTTTTGGGCCAATAGCATATTTTTTTGTACTTTTTATTTATTTATTTGATGTAGTTATTGAAAAAAATTACAAAGAAATTATTCATACGTGCCTTTCAGTTTTTTTTTCACTTAAAAATTTTTTTTTCTTTTTTTAATCGAGGATTGACACCTAAAAATTTTTTCTTCGCCAATTTTTGAAATTTGGAGGTCCTTTATAAATCCTAAAAAATTTGCAGTATGATTTTTTCCAAATGAGGGCACTGAGAATTTTTTTTTTTTTTCAATCAATAAAAAAAAATAGAACGAAGAGTCTGCCCATTCCGCGGCGGGTGGCATTTTATTCGGAATGGATTAAAGTTTGTTTTAAGTGAAAAAAAAATATAAAAAATGGCGAACCTTGAGAAAAACGATATTTTTCTCGAAAAAGCGAAATTTTTTACAGATTTTTATATTTGCAAATTTTCTGTATTTTTTTTCAAAAAGTGCATTTGAAAACGAAAATTTCAAAAAAAAAAAAACATTTCGATAATTCCATTTTTGAGAAAGTTATAGCTCTTTGAAATAAAAAAAAAAAAAAAAAACATTTTTTTTGCAGAATTCATAACTCTTTTTGAGTCGGGTAAGATTTTTTTTTTAATTTCCTGAAAATTCCTTTCAATGGGGTGGAAAAGAGAAAAAAAATATTTCAGCGAAATCGAAAGGGGTCGGGTTCAAAAGTGGTCGATTTGGCATGGAATGCCCCTTATATTTCTTCAAAATTTTGCCCAAACTTATTTTTTAATTTCAAGGGCCTTTTGCAACATGCTGTGTACCAAAAATATACGTTCTTCCACGGGTTCGAAGAAATTTCGGATACGGTGGAGGTATAGACACAATAAACAGGCTAGTGATCATTTGAGCAGAAACAAATGATTTCAAATTGACTTCTGAGCATCCAAAACCTCATCTATTGCGGAAATTTTTCTGGGCTCTGATGGCAATATATTTGTTGACGCAGTCATAAAAGCAAATTTTCGTAAACAACGATCATAAACCAGCGGAACAAATCCACAGTGCCCGTAAGTACGGTTACCAATACTTTCCTAAACTCTACGTTCGGTCAAAGATGATCATGGTAGAATTGGAGATATAAGACGATTTAGAACAGACATTCGCCGCCGTGATGCGAAATTCAGAGAAGTATGCTTCGAGATTACATGTAATTCTTGTTAAAATGACCATTAGGCGATGTTTAGAGATATCCTAAATGACAGATGACGTGCACATCCGGAGTGTGTTTTACATAAATTGACGTTAAATTAAACTGCAGTTTACCTTACGTTCCAAATCCAAATGAGACCTTAAGTTCGCATTGGCCCATGATTATGCAACGTTTATGCAATGTATTGAAAATTCTCTTTTTACATAATTCAAATGAACCTTCATCGAGCACAAACCCTTTGAAAAGAAAACAATACATATATCACCAGCTATCGATAGCCTGAGGACGGCAGTTTTTAGATTGAACGGAGGGGTAAGTAGAAATTCGTTAAATTTGTGTTATCAAGCGAAGTAGTAGATCTCCGAAGCTGACTATTGTGAGATCATACAATGCAGACGGGGGTTCCATTCAGGAAAAGGTAGCGTTTTGTCCCTCCCTATTTGGAAAACAAAGCTCGACAAAGGCATTTCATGAATCGACGTCTGTTTGTGAGATGAGATCTAGTCTTGGTCTGTATAGAAGAGAACTGGATATTTCATTTTATCTACGGCTACGTATAAAACATATCTGCGAAAGACGTCCGAGTGTGATCGAGCTTTCTTCTTCGTCGTAATACCATCCGCGAACTGTTTCGATTACGTCAGTATACGTAAATGTGAATCTCAATTGTTTAACGGTACAAATTTTAAACTACCATGAGACATGCACTTGGTATCAAGTCTGGCCATTCAGACCATTGAAAGCCGTTGGCAAACAAGACTGCACAATTGCTGAATTAGAATTCTATGAAAGTGACGCATATCAAACGATAAAAAATGAAAAAAAAAAAAAAAAAAAAAAAAAACCGTAATACCAATTCAAGTGACGCAGCAAGCAATAGTGCATCACGAAATAGATTCATGAAGTATAAGAAAATAATAGGAGAGTTTATGAACCTACGAACTTTGTTGACTAAATCTTGTACATTTACGCGGTCTTCTATAACTCTTCTGCGAACACACCATCAAGAGTTTTTGCTACGGTCTATATTCGCCAGAAATGTGGAATAGTGCCATAGTCTCATAACAAAGAGGGGAAGAATGAAAACGTGCAAGGGGCAGAGGGAAATAGAAGAAGACGAAAAAGAAGAAGGAGAAGAAAAAGAAGAGAAACGGGAAAAAGTACGACAGCAGAACGTGAGAGCAAGAGGGGACGGGACGGGACGGGACGAGGAAAGACCGATACAATGCTGGCCTCTCCCACGAGTCGACTTTCCTTGATACATCGCCATTCAGCCATTGTCCGCCTCCCAATGCCCGAAGGAAAGACTCCGAGGAAAAAAAAATTCAATTCAGCTTTTAAATTATTCTCCCCCTCCGTTCCCTCCAACCCCTCCAACCATCCCGCACTTGCTCTCTCACGTCGTTCCACCGACAGCGATGCTCGGAGCCTGTTCACCCTCTTTCGTCCCCCAGCCCCCAAAAAGCGTCGCTCTTCGACGTTGTTGATGTCGCTTGTCGTCTTTTCGTTCATAGCCTCAATGCCGTGTGGCCCATTCTGTTGGACGCAACACGCGTCGACGCCAGCACACGGCAACATGATCCCTCTTTCCTCTCTTCTTCGTACACACATTCACCATATAATCCTTACCATTTGTGAGTTGCGACGGAATGTATTCTTCTCTTCTGTATTTTTGCATCATAGATTTTGAGTACTTTTTGTACTCAATATATAATAGATACTGAACCGACATTATGATGGATGCACGCATGGTGTTTGGCTTCAGCAATCTCAAAAGCAGTCTCGCACAAGGTCTTGGTTAGTCGAGTAGATTGCAGTTTCTTTTTTGAGTTTTTGATGGTGTTATGAACATCTTAAATTCGGTAAAAGTATATGCACCTGTACCGGTCGGGTTTTTCACAGTTACCCTTGGCCCTCGTGTGAATGGGATACAGCCATACATTTGGAAAGAATGGCTGCGGACATTGGAACTGGAACGGCTCTCATCACTGGGACAGTGAAGTGACGTACAGCCTCGTGAAATCTGCAAGGGCATACTTCGGAGCAACCAAGAATAAGAATATAAGCAGATAATGGCATTTACTTCGGATATCAATCCCTTCAAATCATCGTTGTGACAAACAGTCATTAATTCAAAAAATTGAATACATTTATTAGTATCTACAAAGTCGTCTGTTCAAATTTCGAACCCTGAGGATACCTTATTCGTGAGAAATTAATAAAAACAGATTTCCTCAATTAACACGGTTCCTTATGGGTTGCGGTAGGTTTTCCGTCTGTATACAAGAAATTTGCAAACATTGACAAACAGTTTCAGAAGAAACTTCTAATATCGATTCAAAAATATCTAAAGAATGTTTGTACGGCCTCCGAAAATCAATTAGATACTTATGAGCTTTAGAATAAGTGAATTTGTCCTGAAAACGGAGGTTAAAGCGGTCAAACTTTGGAGTTTAAACACGCTAAACTCGATGAGCAGACTACGCTAGTCACAGCTATTTTTGGTTTTGACTTGCTCGGTACCAGTTTAACTTTTTCTTAAGGAAGATCATCTGGTACTGAGCAAGTCAAAACAAAAACTTCCGTGACTAGCGTAGTCTGCTCATCGAGTTTAGCGTGTTTAACCTCCAAAGTTTGACTGCTTTAACCACCGTTTTCAGAACAAATTCATTTAATCTAAGCCTCATAAGTATGTAATTAATTTTCGGAGGCCGTACAAACGTTCTTTAGATATTTTTAAATCGATATTAGAAGTTTTTTTCTGAAACTGTTTGTCAATGTTCGCAAATATCTTGTATACAGAAGGAAAACCTACCGCAACCCATAAGGAACCATGTTAATTGAGAAAATCTGTTTTTATTCATTTCTCACGAATAAGGTATCCTCAGGGTTCAAAATTTTTATAAGTGACTTTGTAGATACTAATAAATGTATTCAATTTTTTGAATTAATAACTGTTTGTTAAGTCGATAACCAGATGAACTTCCTTAAAAGCGTATTTATTATACAGTTCTATGGAATACCTAAACTATAATATTTATGTAAATTACTTTATACAGATACGATATAATTATAGTAATCCAAGAGTCTGCTGCTTAAAAGTCTCCGTCCTAAATATAATTCGTGTGAATTTTTGAGAATCGACAGCTCTTCTACCGCTCAGAAAGACTTACGGTTTGTCACATTAGAAACGTGATTCAAAATGCTATAAAAGCCATCTATATGGTGTAATTGGGAAAACCGGAACTCTGTTAAAAATAACTCTTTCAGGATTGATACCGCTCGACTGGGGATGTCAAGCACAGTAAGAAAACTTTATGCTGCCACTCCGTACCCGAGCCAGACCGCAGCCTCTACCCCTATTTCGGGGTTTTTTACGAACGAATCTCTATCATCGATACTTTAAAAAAAATGTTGTTTTCAAAACGTTGTTGGAACTTCTGTTTTTCGAAAAACACCATGCTGCCATAACTGGAGTTGTCGTATCGCCAGGGTGCTTCAGACGAACAATTTCCGTTTCCAATGTGCCTCTCTCCGATAATGGATCAGTTGTATTTACACATTTCAATACTAGTTTTGCTCAAAAGATGCTGCGATGATCGCATTTCCTAGAAAAATTAATCATTGAACAGATCGTCTGAGCGAATTTCAGTAGCAGGTATTATTTTTCCCTAAAGCAAGCATGTTCTGGGAAAAGCATATATCGAGATAGAATAAATCGAGAATACGGACAAAGTTTTCTTAACATCTAATAAATTATTCCAACGATAAGTTGTATTTTAATTACACAAATAAAATCATAGCAACGCAGTCCACGCGGTTTAGAAACGAACGGCGGCTCACTACGAACATTTTTGATTTTCCTTCCGAAAAAAAAAAAATTCCTCAATACATATAATTATATGTGATTATATACAGAATCATAGATATCCGAATATCTCACAAATCCTTAGATACGGCAAAAATTTGTTTGGACGCTTTCCATGCGAAAATCACTGGACCCAATTTGACGAATCTTTCACATCAATGGAGCTCATGAATCAGAATAGGATGTACGATGCATTGTATTCCGATAAATTATTTATCGCGGAAACTGTAACAAAAAAAAAAACAATTTTTTCATCCCACGTGTGAAAAATATTAGTTGAATAAAACAACTTATTCTGGGAGAGGTTTTAAGACTGGAACATCACTTTTAATATTATTTTTGAATAAAGATCATATGTATAAGACAAAATTTGAATGATATAAGCAATTCAATAACCTTTCAGCCTATTTCAATTATGATGAAATATAGTGAAAAAGTTGACTGCAAAAATGTTCAGTGGTTGTTTATGACGAAGAATTTTTAGCGGTGAGACTATGAGAGAATCGTATGAAGTCTACGACAATCGACAATCTCGGACAGGGCACGGACGTTGCGGACTGAAAGATGTCCATAAAAAAATAATGACTTTCTTCCTTAGACGTTCAATACGATTGGATATTTCGTCACGTACCAGTGCAAACGCTAGAGCCGGAGGGCTTCCAATGAGATACTCGCCATTTGCAGATTCAACAGCGCCAGGGTACAATATCCAATGCGAAAATCAAGAAAATGACCTACAAGAAGTGTAAATAAATTGAGTTGGAAGGAAAAGTATCGACGGGGGTAATAGTTCCTGCGTTACTCGTTGCACGATGAAGATGTACGAGAAGTACAGTGGATCTTGTAGATTCGTTGGCAGTTAGGATCCCAAGTAACGATGATGTGTGGGTGAGGTGTGAATGAGGACAGGGTGGTACACAGGTCGGGCGGGGAGGGAAGAAGGAAGAACATGGAGGTGGCAGAAAGGAGGGAGGGCGGTGGGTTAGGGCATCAATTGATGTCGTCGTGCTCGCCGGTACGAGGTATAGAGCGTCAGGCGCCACATTGTTTCAGCACAATATCATCTCACCCCGACTATGTACTTCCCCTTGCGGGAGATAGGGGCAGAGGCAAGGGAAAATCTACCGGAGACCCTCTGCAGCCTCGTTATTTTAATCATCCCCCATTTTATACCCGCAACACTCTAGCACAGCGCGCTCCCTGAGCCCTTCGGCATCGGTCTTGTCGTCGCTCAGCTCTTCCATGCTCTCTCCCTCTTTTCCCCACCATCATCCTCTGGTCTTGCTGCTTCTCCCTAACAGCGCACTAACTTTTCCCCGCGTCCTTCTTTACCCGGGACCCGTTCGAACTTAGTTACCCCGATTTTATAACGATAAGCTCCGACGGTCGTTAGCAGCCGCCAGTCAGTGGCTCCGTTCTTCTGCCTCCGTACCTCGGGGTCTCCACATCCTCCGCATCACTGCCACCAGGCACATCTTCCGCCCCCATCCCACCTTTCTACTCTTCGCTATCGAGCAGCGTCAGCATCCATTGCCCGTAGCAATCCTCTGGGGAATGTATATTTTTTCGCACCCTGCTCAGCTCGTCTACTACCCAGTGCCACACGAATCCGTATGCGCACACCTCATTGTCATCGTCGAACTGCTGAAGAGTCATATTTTTTTTCTCGTTTTGTTTTTTATTCACGCTAACGCCCACACTAGGTGATACTCCGATGCGAGGATCGTACATGTCACCAGGGTGCGAATTCAACGCCGCATTAAAATACGATGGCCTCCCTCTTCTTTAATCCTCAAAAGCGTTGTTCGCGTATTTCTCTTCTTGTTTCATTCGAAAAATTCGCACCAGTTGTCATTTTAATGAAATGGATAATGCGGGGAGAGTTGCAATTATCAATTGTAACTGAGATTCGTTTTCTCGGAGATATAATTTTTGTATCAGGCTCAGGCGTTATCGACCCCATGCTGAACAAACATATACATATATGAACAACGAATTATCATCAGAAAACCCAGAATACTTTTTTTATAGCACCTTCAAAGTCAGTGTATACGTGTAGCAAATATTTGGTGTAAAACTTATTCAAGGTACCCCAGGACCGTTTGTTCCTGGCGATAAATGGATGAGTGAAAATTGCCTAACGACCGTATTTATGGTTGATGAACACGACTATTCGAGCCCTGCGGTTATTGCAATGTGACACACGCAAAACAGTCAGGTGCTTAGGACTGTCGTTATAGAATATATGTTTCCATGAATGCTACCCACGTTCGTTGAAATCTAGGTCTGATATAATGAGGTACAATTTGGCTACTGATGGTGTAGTTTAGGGGTAATGAGATGGATTTCAAGTGGTTGTTTATAAACTCAGACTCGTTATTCGTAAATGGGCCATCGCATGCCAAATGGACCTCTAGTTGAGCTTGGCAATTTTTTTGCTGATTTTTTTCCTCTATTCAAGCTCATGGAAAGCAATTCAGCGGATTTTCAAAATTTCCTGATAAGCTCATCAGATGAAGATTTTTTATAGTTACTCAATGTAATTTTTTTTTTTTCATTCTCCATAACTCTCCATAAAATCGAGAAAATCCGAATGGATGACAGGATCAATAGCTATTTTTTAAGTGCATTTCGTTTATAAATACAACCTTGGGCAAAAGTATTGGGCACCCTGTAAGTTTTCCATTTGGATAATAAATCAAATCAATCAATTTACCAAACGTCGCTTTGAAACGAACAAATCCAGCTGCATTTTGCTTTTTGGTTATCATCCTTACATATTTTTCGTACCCCCGGGACGTGAATTCAAAAAACGCCGGTTTTTCAGGATTTTCTCCCTTTGCAAAATAACGTGTGGTACTTTGAAAATATACTAATCTCACTAATTAGTGAAAAGATCTTTGAAAGGGACACCATTAGCTTTGATTTCTTTTTTTGAAACATTTTTTGCGATTTTTTTTCGCACAATTATCTAGTATTTGTTAACAAAAAAAACATCAGCTTTCTGAAAAGCCGGCATCGTGCGTCGTAGCTTGATAGCTATGGATTTTGAATTACTTAATCTAAGGCGTACATACTAATGTTGTTAATTTGACACGAAGATGTTTTTTGGTTCTAGTCTACTTTAGCAAGCCAAAAAAAGGAAGTTAAAAAAAAGAAATTCTTCAGCTCCTTCATTAGATGTGGCGATAAAACTGTTTTCACCATATCGTTTCAACTGCCAAAAGTACAAAAAAACTTATTTTGATTCTTCGAATAATTTACAGAAGGCGTCAAAGCCATGGTTTTATCCCGCGGCGCAATCTAAAGAGACAATCAACGTCGAAAAGTAATTATTTGCTTAGAAATGAAAAAACCTGATCCTCATCGATTGGGTTTGGTAAACTATTCCGAGTGTTATAGTTATGGGAAAAAAAAATAATAATTCTCAGCTTTACATCTGATGAACTTTGTGCAGATAATAATATCAATCTGATCACGTTGGTGTTTTGTCACGAACCTGATATGAGGAAAAAAATTCAGCCAAAAAGAAACGATTTGGGTCGGAATAGCCCATCTATATATTTAAAATTATCATGAACTGTGCCATACAACAAAAAAATAGGCACATAAATAGTGACATATTTATGTAATTGTCAAAAGTTTAAATCAGTTTGAGGAAAAATGAAGGTAAATCTACTGTCATCTTTAGAATACGATACTTGCGTATTGTAGTTTCCGTAAGTGAGGGGGTGCTTAAAAACTCGAATGAGTGACAAGGAGGACCTTCTGTGTATGACGACCACTCCGAGAGAATGCGATTCTACAAAAATCCAAGTTTAAAGCGTCAAGCGGGGGCGGGGTGTGAACGACGCGAAGCGTAGAACGACCGAGTAGAAAAGAGAGTAGCAAAGCACCTAAAGACTTTCGTAAGCGTGTAGCGTTCTCTCGTTCGATTCTTTTGCTCCGACACTCTTTACCCCTTGAAGGTTTTTTACGCTCTCTCGGATTTAGAGAAAATGAGAGAGAAAAGCGAAGAAGGTAAAAAACGCGAGGTACACCCGAGTGTTTTTAATCATGGATGCGTTAATAAAACTCACTTTGTCCCATTTTCCACTACTGTCTCCAGTATACAACACCCACCCTATCTGTCTAACACTCCCGAGTCTCTACCCGCCCTCAACTGCAACCAGCCATGCTCTACAACTCTACTGCGGCTTCTCGCTCGCACTATGTCTCACTTCCTCGCTTCCTCACTACCTTGTCTCTACGTGTGTATGGAAAACATCACTCACTCGATGTACGGTCCTCCGTGCGGATCTTCCCGACGATCCCAGGCACTCACGCCCCTAACTCCACTCCTCTGCATTATCACATTATGTTCGTCGCATTGTTTACCAATGAATGCCCAAACGTTGGTCATATTGTCTCGGTACATTGAAGCTCTTGTCCGAGAGAATGCTAACTCGCTATCGGCCTGATAGCAACAAAGGCCCGCTACTGCTCCCGCTGATGCTATGGCGCCGTTCCTCACCAACGATCCAGTCTCCTTCCCCCTCTTCCATACATATCATACGTCCATACATCTAATATGCTCTGTTAACACGAGTTCGTCCATATGATGTTCCCTTATTTCTCACTTGAGATCATTATTAACCGCTAGTCGATTCACACATCTCGTGGCTTTACACATCTTTATTGAGTTGCTACCGCATTGATAACATTTTTTTGTCCATATATAACGACCCTTACTTCTTGTTTTTTTTGTGCCAAAATGCATGCATTTTTTTCGTTTCTTAATCGTAACAAGTGCTTGCTCCGATGATTAAAAATATCTTAACTTGCGTTGCAACAAATTGTTGTACATCCTTTTTGTTTGACATGAATGAGCGCAAAACACAACACGGTTTGACAGTAAACAAACGAGCAATCTTGTATGTTCGCTGTGTGGCCAAAGCTAACCCCCATTTTTTCAACCTCGTTAATCGGTCGATGAATAGTGCTGATAATAATCATAAAATAATTCTTCGCACGGTTTCGGATATGCATTGAAAAAATTCGTTCCCTTTTTCAGGATAAACGACCTGCTTTACCAAAAGATTAATTTTGTATGCGAATTAATTTTTTGATTCCGGAACAATTCAAGTTCATGATTTTATCAATTTTATAAACATTGAGTCTTTTTTGGATAGGGTCTAATCGAACCCTCGTGAAAAAATACTCATGAGCACCAATTGCAAGAACACTATAATGATACTGTTACGTCCTGGGATTTCGTCCAATCTCTATTTTCATATTTTTAAGCGATTAATAATTTTATCATGGTGAGAGTGTCTTAACCGTCGAGCTCCCACAGAGATCGTCCACTAAAATTGCTGACGACGGAGATCTCACCGTAGTGGACAATACGCTCAACACCTTCCGAACGCACGAAGTCCGGTTTATCGCGAACTTCGTGCGCGGAGTGATACAACATAAAAAAGCAGCGCACTAATTTCAAAAAGACGATATTCAGTTCTATTCTGGCGCCCGACCACGATGGTCGGGGACTCCCTAATCATAAAAGAGCAAGGAAGACAAATCTCCGTAATCAAAAATTAGAAGGATTTCTATAAGAGGCCTCAACCTTCATGGTCGAGGACCCCATTTCCCTAGTTCGGTTCGGAACATTAATTCGACATACGAGAACCGATTAAAAATAAACCATAAATAAAATAAAATCGAAACAAATTTGTAATTTCCGGTCAATAACCGCGACTCCAAGCGTCGTCATTTAAAGGAGTCATCGCGTAAATCTTATAAAATGTAAAATGAAATGTAATTTCGCGCAGTCGATTTACAAAATTAAGTATTACAATTTTAATCAATATTGGTTATTGTTATTAAAATCGTTGTTGAAATATTCTCCCATTCCCGAGAATCCATCGTTCCATAATTGAATATATTCTACCTGCCTGGACAACTGGCTCCAATCCCCGATTTGTTATTACAAATCTAAAACCGGAGCAACAACAACGCTACGATCACGGTAAGTTTTTAACAATTACCGTAACAATACTAACAATGGCGTGATTTTACGCACCAATGTCAGTGCACCATGGGTACTTCTAGTAATTTTATTAGTTGTGTGCGTGGTGTTACTATTGAAATCTTTAGTAATTTTACTACTTAGTCGAACAGTGATTTTTTTAGTGGTTCTATTACAATATAATTGCTGCTGAGTTTGCCTTCGATATGTGATATTATGAATAAATCAGATCAATATAGAAATTTGCAAATAGCACGGATTCGAATAAAAATCGTATTTATTAGAACCAACTTTTAACGTTTTGCGAACAGCGTATCAAGTGAATAAATTTGAAACCGAGAATTAATCAATGGAAAACAGCACCACTATTCGTGCACTGAGCCCTCTTCATCAGTTTCCATTAGTAATTATGAGAGGGTGTGTCGAAAAAAAAGTTTATCTTTTCATTCAAGTTCCTCTGAACAAAATGATTTTATAATGCCAAAAAAAAAGGAAAACCAACCAGAAAGAGAGGTTTGAATGAAATGATTTCAGCGAACGCTGGGCATTTTTCAATTTTCCATAAAAAACATAGGAATTTGACAGGCTCGATAAATTTGGCTCCAAATCTTTTACAAAAAAAAAAAAAAAAAAAAAAAAAACTGCGGATATTGCGTTAATATGTTTTTATAGAGAATTAAATTCCCTACAAAAAAGTTCTTAGAGCCGATGGCCTCAGTTCAGCCATACAAAAGTTATGGCAATTTGAACTTCAATCTATATCCAAAATTCCTTTAAAATCCCTATAAGTGAAATATTGACATTACAAAAATACTTTGAGCTACAATTTCATAGAGAATTTTACACCCCACCAGGAAAATAGAACAGAATTTTTTTTCGTATTATTCTGGAGTTTAAAAAATTATTTTTCATTTGATACTGTAAGGACCCAGAGTACATCGGAGATCGTTGACGATTCTGAAATCGCCCAAAAGGCTTGTTATTATTTAATTATCATGATGGTCCTATTATGATTGTTCCAACGTCGTCGTACTGGAAGAGGTGGGGAGGCCGGCACCTCAATCCTCGTCTCCTTTTTGGACGCTACTAATAGAACCTCACTTCGATTTAAACTGTCTGAACAAACGGTCCTATACACCGACAAAGAAAAATCTTTAATTGGGAATCACGTCGAGTACACCTAATCTTCGTGGCACTCATCACCATCGCATCCTTCGTGATCAACCTTTCTAAATTATCTAGACCAGGCAACTTCTTCACAACAGGAAAACTTAGGTACTCTCTCTCTCGCATTCTCATAACTTCGACAACTTTAAATATTATGAAATACCACAAAAATCGATCGTATGTATGTAACGTATGAGTGTGAGTGTGGGTTATGTGTGTTTTGTTCTCTATCTAACATATATATAAAATATCAAAATAAAAGTTTCGTGCAATCGTCGATACATCCTTGAAATTCTGTCATTTTAATAACCCCAAAACTCACAATACGTTTATTTATTTGTTTTATTAATTATTTATTTCATTTGTTATTTTCATCATTTACTTTGTTATTCATTTGATTATATATTATCAATTTTTGTAAGAATTATTATTCATTCACTTAAAAATGCAACTCATGTAGTATCGTTGAAGACGATTTAATGTTATCATTTTTTTTAATTATTTTTGGAAAATAATATAAATTGATTAAATATGTAGATGATTGAATCCACGCTGAAAATGATATGTAGAAGAAAATAAAAAACGAGAAATGGTTAAATAAACATTTTTTTTAACACGTTCGAAATTTCATAGAAATTCAATCACGATCGAAACAGACTTAGAAATGATAATATAGATGCTGATCATCAGTCAAAATTATTTTGGCAAACAATTTAGAAACAGCAATTATGTTGAAATAAAAAAGCTTTTCTCCGTCAGATTCCAAATATAAACAAACTATTCATAATTGCTTTCTATTGAAATAACGAACCGTTGATCATAACTGGGAAAAGTTATAAGATAGTTGGAAAAAAAGTTGCGTGCTAATATTTAAAAAATGCATCGTTCATTGTTGCGAGCAGGCAAGTATGAAGAATTTTCACTGGAAAAACAAAGCTCCGGATTTGCAACGCGTAATCTGTGGTAGAAACGGATGAATTTCAGAGCAATGTGCTGTTAAAGTTGTTAACATTAGGGTAATAATTGGCTTCTTAGTGTTGATGACAGTCGTGGTCGATTTAATTCACGATCAATTCGGTTTCAATGTCTCAAAGTGTCGAGACACGCTGTTTCATTTATGTGTAAGTTACAAAATGTTATTGAAACGCACCTCCCCGTTCGGTTACTCAATATTCTAAAGTTTCCATCAATATTTTAAGTATAGGGCTGCATAACAAGTCCTTGATATCTCTTCGATCTCTCCCATTAGCATTGGCTGATACGAGGGTCGTCAACGTTGTTTTCTTTGGTACAAAACGAGAAATGGTCCCACAGAGAAAACAAAGATATATAAAAAAAAATATATATATATATATGTTTATATACATCGAGAGAAGGGGAGAGAGAGGAGAAAGAAAGACAGTGATAGTAGGCGGTGGAAGCGAGAAGAATGAGGCAAAGAGACGTACGACTTGTTACGCGAGAGCAGGGAGGACCTTTGCAGAAGCTTTGTCTTCGCGCTTTATCGTACGACGATGTTGCGACAATGAGAACAATACCAGCATTACGGGGACTGTCGGGAATAGAATGGCCTTTCTGTCTCCAAGGAAGACAGGAAGGACATCGCACAAAAATACTGAACGAACAATGGATTTATAATTAGAAGCCCGTCCGATGAGCCTTCTACGCGGGCAGCAGCAAAGTATACCCATTCAATTCATTCTGGCATCTTCTCTCGCCTTCTTTCACTCATTGGAAGAATATATAACAGCCCGAATAACAACGTTATCACGTAATCGTCAAAAGACCAATTTAATATTTTCTCGATTATTCGTCGTGTTTACTTTCAAAATTGCCGGTTATGCTGCCTCTTCATTCGAACAATCGGATAAACCGGTGTTTACTTCATTTTTTCTTGGCTTCGATGCCCATTGGTAGAACAATAAGTTTGACCGCCTAAATCCTTTGAAAATGCCACTTTTAAAAGGTTACATGCACCAACACATGTACTCAAAGTGAGGCCAGTTTAATACGCTTCCTTCAAGCGAAAAATGAACCTATGGAACGACACCTTCTTGACCATTAAAAAACATCTTTTATTATTCATGAAATTAAGGAATTCCTTGAAAACAGATAAGGTCAGCTCTGCATGGTTATAACTTTAGCAAAACGTCATTTGCAGTCACCATGATTCCGACTGTTCAACGCAACTGATGTGAAAATTGTGACCATCAGTGATCCAGTTAATGATCTTCAATGTGTTATAGTCCCTACGATGAAAATGGAGTGTCCGCGACAAAAACATGTTACTCATGTAAACATCCTCTGTTTCAGATGACACCCAAATCAATCGGTTCAATTTTCGAGAGATCAATATTACAGTTCTCTAAGACACCAACATTTTAAAACAAACACATTAAAAGATTCAAACATATTTCGTATCATAAAGATAATTTGTTTGTCATGCAAGCTTAGAAACAATGAAACGGTACTCTACCAGTTGAAGTGCAGGTAGTTCACGAAGCATCAACGTATTTTTAAGCGTGTCCGTCTATAGTATGACAACCCCCGATCATAATGATACCACAAATAAGTTGATGATATTAAACGAAAGCATTGACGAAGTTTCATGAATGGGTAGGTGCCCGATAGAGCGGATGAGAAGATTGAACCGCACAGCTTCATGTACACGAACACTTTCAGCAGCAATAGGGAATAATTGAAATCGCTAGTTAAACCAACGCTTGCTATAATCCTGTATGTAATTCGAGCGGATTACTAGAGAATGGGGGGGTATTGGATTGAAGCATTAGCGGAACCATCTTTATTCAGGGTCGATTGAATAAACGTGATGAATTATGCACACTGAATGTTTGAAGGCTTCTGATGCAACTAGGAGTGACATATGGATGTTCGGTTGGAGTGGCTAGCTCAGTATGTTGATAGTCAGTCTCTGTAGCTGATGGTCGGAAGCCCTCTTTCTCCTTTTCCCCTTGGAATGTTGGACAACAATCGACAAAAACTGACAGCGAAGCGATCGGGTATTGTAGTGTTCTGAGTGTAGACAGTAAACAGGCATTGTTACCATAGAACACATTGTTGGCCAGGCGTTCGACTCCTTTTGCGACATAGACCGACCGTAATGGTAGACCTACCACATCAAGCCCGCTCTTTCACCCTGAATGCAAGCAGCATGCACATCGATGAGAGGAGGCAAGCGAATGAAGCATCGCACGTTGAGCCTCCGGCTGTACGATGACGATGTCGATGAGGAACGAGAAGAGAGGTTAGTAGTGAGAGGATTCCACAGTTATACGCGACCACCAAAGCGACAATTCTCCACCGAGCACCTATACCGGCCCTTCTTTCAATGGCTGCTATCTATACGTGTATATATACTTAAAAATATATACGAATGTATGCGGTACTCTACGGCCAACTTTCTTCTTCCTCTTCTTCCTCTTTTTCCTCTTTTTCCTCTTCATCCTCTGTGTGCACAGGAAAAGCTCGGGACACACGAGAACCTCCGGAGGAACGCACTTGCGCGTATTGCCCGGCTCTTTTTACTCTTTACAGCGCGCAGCACATTGCAAGGGCTCTTCGTCCTTTGACCCGAATAATAACTCCGGTGCTCTGCCTTTTATGCTCTTACAAAGACCTCTGCCAGCGAGAGAAAGAGAGACCAAGCGAGAGAGAGAGGTCGCTCGCGACAGCTCGAGGAAAAAATAAGAGAAGAAAAAAAACATTCGCGACGCTTTTACCATTGAAGAATATTTTTCTGAGGACTTGGCGCAGAGGTTGGGCCAGAGAGAGCCTCAAGAGAAGAAAAAGTTGCGATTCACTTCTACAAGAACGTGAAAGACAAAGATTCATGAACCCGAGATCATTTATATACATATATATCTGTGTATATACATTTTTCACTTTAGTGTAAATGCTGACGTTGGATAAATTTTCCACCAATGTGTATTATATTATGCCTCAGTTCTTTTTGCCCTATTCTCCATCTTGTCCCTTCAACAATTATTATTTTTTTTAATTACAACGGTCGTTAAATGTATCTCATCGTAATATCGCTTAATACCGACTCCGACTCTGTGCATGAATGCCTTTGAAAGTTTCCTCGGTCTATGTTACTTTTATTCTCTTTTTTATTTTGCACATTGACGCAACTCAAAAGAGAACTTGCTCTCGAGCACGTACACACAAACATACGTCGTGAATATTGCATGAGAAAGGACGACCTGCGGATAACAATGAGACGCAAACACATTAATGGCCACGTTGAATACATCGACATCTTGTACGTTTCCTCTACTCTTCTCTACTGCATATTTATCGCTCTTATTCGGAAAACTTTTCTCCTGTATTGTATTATTCTAAACTATCGTCACAATGCCTTTTTTGTTTTTTTTTTACTATTTTGTCTAAAATAATTCTGAATTTACATGTAACACAGATGCAAAATATATCTGCACTCAAATTTGATGCAACGTCGATTTCATACACCTCAATTATTTTTTTTTTTTGTTTTTAACTTTGTGAGAATTTCCTTCACGTTCCGTCTAGCTATTTTTTCTTTCTTCCTCCCATTATTACATGATTTTATATAATACTATAGCTGTGTCCGCAGCGAAAATTCCGCTTTTAACGAATATGCGATATTGTGAATGTGTGACAATTTACTTTAAATTTAACAATATTTCGTGATTTATAGAATTTCCACACGAATGATGTGTTCTTTTGTTGGGGTTTGTTTTTAACTTCCCAACCCCTTTCAATTGTACCCTAAGTGTTTAGCTCCGGCCGACGTTGCCCAATATCCGTATATCGCATTTGACCAAAGAGAAAATAAATACGGAAAATTTTGCCAGGAACATATTCGGCAAAAAGTGAGCTCACCAAGTTCTCAGGGATATTTGAAAATTGTATCCCGCGAAGTATAGCTAAGATTGACCGCTTAGCTGCTGTCAAGAAAAACTATTTTCTTCGAAAAAATATATAACTCAGCCTCAAACTTAATTCAAAAATTTCAAAAAATTGCTGGAATTACTTTCTCCAAATTTTTAGATCTTCCAAATTTTGGGACCATTACGTTTTTCTCGGGTACTAACTCTTCTTGCTTAAGGTCCAGGGAGCAGAACTAGAAATGTTTATGTTGTGATTATGTCATCAAGATCGCTTGAGAACTATTTAAAAAGTTTCTATGAGGCCGAAATTTCAAGCAATTTCTGTCTAGAATGTGCGGAGATTTTCCGTTACACCCCAAAAAAAAAATGTAAATATCAATTATGTAAAACCACCCTAGTGTACAGCCTTTGCACTGGTCGAAGGTACAGTTCCAATTAAATATTCAGTCACAGTATTCAAGTTACTCTGGGATAAGATTTCGTTGGTTTGTAGTACTATGATTTTTAATGAATCACACTACATTTTACTTTTTTTAATATTCTGTATGATCGGAATATGATTTTTTCGATGGAGGATAGCAAATAATAAATGGAAAGAACCCCAAATTTCGTTTGAAAGGTATACAGAGCACATTGCATGCTTCGCCCAGTCATGTATAACATGCCCCCTCAGTTTGCGGATGATGTCCCATTTCGCTCCGATCCGTTTTAAATTCTGATGCGTTGAGACGGTGCTGACCATCCTCAACTAATGTACTCGACCAAAGAAAAAAAAATGCCCGGAAACCTTGAGACCACAAATGGAAGGCTTTTTCAATAAGGATTTAAACCTTTCGTCTGGCTGTACGGTGCATGGGAACGGACCAAAGTGATAAGTGCTAAAGTGTTCCGCTTCCCTGCACATAGATGAAGTACCTTACGGGGCTTTTATTGATAATTTAAAGGGTTACACAAGTGTTCCATGTGTGAAGCACTTTTTTGAAGTCAACGGGACGATATTATTGTTCAAGACTGAACATTTTGGTTCGCAGAGATCTTTGGCTCTTTGATTTGGGTCCCTTAGTGTTTTAAGGACTCACGAAGGATTAGAAAACGGAAGTCTGATTTAACATACCGGATAAGAAAAGGTTGATTGAATTCAGAAAAATATGGACCGAACGAATGGGCAAGCTTGAGCTGCCCCTTCATTATTCTCTGAAGTACCTTTTATATTTCGTCTGACTAGCTCTATAGACGATTGAAGCCTATTTAGCGTTACCAATCGCAATTACGGCTGTAGAAAAGATTACGAAATTATCGTTTAAATTTATCATTCTTGTTAGAGTACACATATTTTCGTGAAAAAAAATTAAAAAAATTCGTTGCAGTTTATCGATGATTCCCGTATATACCCTTTTGTACACGGGGGTTAGATTATAGGATTAAGCACACAACGAAACTTTGATCTTAATAATTGTTAGTGAAATTTCGGCTGAAAAATCGATAAAATATTAGTTCCTCCCATAAGATCTGTTTGCTAAAGTTAAAGGTCAATCTATATAGTATTGAAAGAAATTTTAAGCGGACTGTACTATACAAATGTTTTGAGTGGACTATAGAGAGACAGCCATATATACATTGACACATAATATACGATGAAATGATGGTGGAAATTCGTGTGATCTATTTTCATAAACCCTATAAGGAATCTCAACGAGCCAAGGTGATCGGAATTGTCCGGAAGAGCCGTGAGACCTCCACATTCATCTTTCAACACTTGGTCGCAGAAAAAAACATTGAGAGGGTGAAGAATGGCATAAAAGTAACGGAGAATCAAAACATTTTACGGAATCACGTTGGATTTTGCGGGGACAGGCCGAGAATAACGATTCGTTATGCCGGGACACAATAAAGAGGACAATGGCAGTGATGTTTGGTGTGTAATAGGTTCAAATGCGAAGCACACGCTTATGATCTATTATGGGAAAGCGGAAACGCATGTTTTACCCCAGTTTCCCCCGTTTAGTGGCATTTAGTTCGCTCCGCTGAGTCGTATGATATTTATTTTTATCAGTTGTGCGGCGCCCTCGGAGTTACCACCAAACTCAAAGCTATCTACCCGCCACTCTGCGATTCGGAGTTCTATCACGGGGCATATAATGGGCTCAACGGCGACATTTATCATCCAACTGGGCTCTCTACTCTAGGGTTGGACGTTTCTCTGTATCTACTCTACGCCCGTTAACACGGACGTTATGCCATTGTACAGCCTATTGTCCGTTCAATCTGCCTGTAGAGCTATCTTCGCAGACTATGAACAACCATTATATAAACTATACTCGAGAATTAATCTACCAAATCCAGAATCCATCATAATTTCATTATAACGCTTAAGTCTACTTTTGGTGCACGGGAATGGGCACGATATTCTTTTATTCTTTTCAGTATCGTCCATATTGGGTTGGTGTCATGAGGCTATCAAATTGCTCCAATCCTAAGCAAAGTTCCATATTCAAATCAAGAACTTTTCATATTTCTATCTTGACCATTTACGAGACTTGCAAAAGATAATGGAACCCAATTTCCTTAATCTTACAATAATCAATTAGTTTTGTAAGATGCCAATTTGAATTCCCACCCAAATTCAAATTAAGTTCGGGTGGGCTCTACGAAGTTTCCCCTTCCCTGAACTATGAAGAGTATATTGTCAGGGAGAGAACCAAAAATCCTGCTCTTCGCTCTGGGACGTCAACGGGATCAGTCAAGCCCGGAAAGGAAATTATCGTCGACTGACCAGTCAGTATTGTCATTATTATACGTCTTCGAACTATTGTCGGGTCCTAGTCCCAGGGCAGGAGCCAACGTGGGATCACTAAACAAATTAAGCTAAGTTTCCATTCTTAAAATCGAGCAATCCCATATATATATATACATGTAAAAATTTTGACAAAGTGTAATAAGGTTCATGAGTGAATAATATTAATGTGAAAAAGTGTGAGCGTGAGAATGAATAAGATAATGTGACGAATGTGAAAACCGCGATCTAAAAATTATATTCTAATAAAACGAAAAATTCATATAAAATTATAAGTTCAATTATTACAGTTTTGAGTTAAGAAAATTATGTTTTATCGTCACAGACATTTCGTACCTCGAAAGGAAATACACAACGAAATGATGCATCTCGCTAGCAAAAGGAAATGAATTGAAAATAAAAACCGATAGCTATATAACTATATACTTATAATCTGGGCGCTTTTTTTTTGAGAGTCTTGACTTGAAGAAAAGATAAATAATATTGAAGCGTTAAATTGAATGTAAAAATGGTAGACTCGAAGTGATCAGCTTCAATTATGGTATTGCAACGTTTCTTTAGTGCAATAGCGCATGTTTCTATTCATCTAAATAATGCTGGAACGGGGGAGGGGATAAAAAAAGTTGCCTTGAGCAAGTCCAAGTTGAATATATGCGCGTTATGTGCTAGTGTGGAATCCGAAGTTGGTATTACAGTTTACCGCCTACCATAGGACGAAGCGATGAAAGAGCTCCGAGTGTCGTATAACGCGATTATTGACGTACACCTGGTATACACTTGGGTGTACCGATGTATTCACAGTTTAGAACGTTGTTTAACAATGGGACGAAACCGAGGCACGACATTATTTTGCGCTGTATCAATAGCGTGAAAAATAGTGCGTTGTACATAACAGTCGTATGACAATAGGTTAATGGTTCTCGCTACAAATACGTTTCTCTCTCTCTCTCTCTCTTTCTCTCATTCTTTCACACTACCAACACACGATGAAGCAAGCAGAGGGAACTGTGTATTTCTGTACTGTCACATGGCTCGGATCACGCATGGCATCGCTAAAACCATTGGTTTGAATTTCTCTTTTATTCTTAACAATATAATACCCAATTGTTATCGAATGTCGTGGGAATGCGTATTCGATAATAATGAACGATTCGGTTTTCAAAATACGCGTATGTCTATGTGTGTATATATTGAATTGGCGATTTATATTTTACCATTATCACATTGTGTCGTACGGGAGATATTCTCGTTTGTTCTGCTTACTAATTATTGAGTAACTACTTTTGTTTAAGAATCCTATTCACGTACGGTACAAAAAAATATTTTTTTAACCACCAGAAATTCAGTTTTCATTAAATATCATTGAAATACGAAGGATTCTCAACAATTTCGCAACATTCTAAATATATCGCTTGCAAATAATAATGGTTTTAAACATGTATTAAATACATGTTGATGTTTGATTAATTTTATAAAATACAGTTTGTTCAAAATTTATGCTCTACTTTAATTTTGTTATTGTTCAGTCCGGAATGGATACTTAATCAGCGAAATCAGAATCGATACTCAAAGATCAGTCATGAAACAATCAGAGGATACACTTCGACGATTTAGCAGTTTCATAAAATTATTCAACTGATACATTTAACTTTATGGTTTAAAACCTTACAAACATTCATTTTAGTTGCAGAATTTTTATCTTAAATGTCAATAGAAAAGTTTATCAGTTCGATCAAAAATTAATCAACATAATTAGACGAATTTTAATGAAAAATTAAGAATATATAAATATATTATAATTAATTAATTATTATTTAATTATAATAATTAATTATAATAATTAAATTAAAAATATATAAATATTTGACGTTTGAGTTTCCCTGGTCCAAGATAATTCTTGCAAGACGACGATAATAGCGAATTTTTTTTCTGTATTTTACAAGAAATTTTTTACATACGATGGTGACAAATTCTCTGATCGGGTAAGCATTGAACAATTTTTCTCTCAAAGAATTTGGAAAATAAGTTTTCGGTATTATAAATATTTCAAATATTTGAATGAGAATAATTTTTTTTTTTTAGGTATTTCTCGAATTTTCAAATATCCAAATTTTGATGGAGTTCATTTTTCCACACGAGTTTGTCGCAAGTTTTTTTATCACATCATCAGTGACGCGTAAAAAAACATTTTTACGAAAAGATCATTCGTTCTTATACACTATTCAGATTAATAATCTTTCGTGTTTTTTCTGAATCTTTACCGTGAAAACAAAAGTTATATGGACGTTGAAATCGGTCATGCAATAGATAGCATGATGACACAATATGCTCGTCAAAATATCCTCACCTCACTGAAACGTTATGGCAACTTGGTCGCTAGCGCACAATAGCAACAGCTCAACAATATAAAGAAATCTTAACATTTCACGAAAATATGAATACAGAAACGACAAAACAATACACGAGGAGATATTTACTGTGGAAATTTATTTCAAAAGTGACACAATTTGTTTT
Source organism: Campoletis raptor (assembly GCA_948107755.1). Lineage (NCBI taxonomy): Eukaryota > Metazoa > Arthropoda > Insecta > Hymenoptera > Ichneumonidae > Campoletis > Campoletis raptor. The sequence goes on along the minus strand of OX403630.1, from coordinate 4,648,654 downwards.
GTAATAGTAAATACAATGAAGTGTTTTTCAAAAGATTTTTTTCAAAGCATTCATAGTTTTTTTTTTTATTATTATTACGTGGATGTCGAAACATTTCTAAAAATATTATTTTTTAGAAGTACCAGATTTATTGTGCATAAAAACAATTGAAGATCCTTGAGAAAAAAAATCGTAACGGTAGAAAAAGTAAACATTTTATATCAAATATTAAATCGTTAACAATTTTTTTTCTTTTTTTTTTGGAATGAATTCGTACATTCAAAATAATTAAACACGATTAAAGAGATATTTTGAAATTAGGAAGATTTTTTTTCATAATATACGCAACAAACGTTGATCCCAAATCAATTCTAAATATTTGTCCGCATTTTCGTAATTAGATATTTTTCTGTACATGAGTTATTGAATACTTCATCATTATCATTATAAAAAAAAAATTGGCATAATATTAATTAAAGACCAATTAATAAAAGAATAATTTTTGTCAATGACGGATAGCGGTAGGTACGCGTTTGAAGTTTGGCTTCGGCGACCTATCAAATGAAGCAGGCCGGTCTAGGTGGGTGATCGCTTAGTCATGCATTAGAGAAACAGTTATTCTAAGTTTCTGATGGTGCTTTAACCAACTGAACCGCGACAGAATAACCGCCACCACTACAAAAACACCACCAGTGATAACCGCAGTGAAGTACAGTGTACCAAAGTAAAAATATTCACGTCTAATCGACGAATGAATAGCGGAAAGAAAATATAAGATTTGAAAGCTTATAAGTCTCGTGATATACACGATGCACTTCTGTTTAAAATAAAATAAAATAATACGCATCTCATGTGATTTCATCGCCTACTTTTTTCCTCTTTCCTTGTTCGGTTGCATTTGAACATCGGAAAAAAAAAACCTCGATGTATATATATATTTTCAATAAAAAAACCAAAGAAACAAAAAATAACAATGAAAGAAAAAACATGATTCGAAAATAAAATATAATAATACGCATCTCATGTGATTTCATCGCCTACTTTTTTCCTCTTTCCTTGTTCGGTTGCATTTGAACATCGGGAAAAAAAGAAACCTCAATCTACATATATATTTTCAATAAAAAACCAAGGAAACAAAAAATAACAATGAAAGAAAAAACATGATTCGAGTTACAATCGCGAAGGAAGGAGGATTAGCACGAGAAGAAAAATGAAATTAAACCTATCGATTCATAAGTTCGAGGAAACGATTTGGAATAATGACTCGAACGGATGTCTTCAAGACATGAGTCCAGCGAGTGAACTATCCTAAACCTCAATTCACTATTTGGTCGAGCCATCGAAGTTTCAATAAATTTCGATATTTTTGAGTTCAACCACATGTCTTTTGTAAGAAAAAAAAAAAAAAAAAAATTGTTCCCGAGTAGAAGTGTGTTGGAGTAATGCATGGTCCATATATATTACGTGTTAATTGAGTCAACTTCAATGATAAATATCTCGGGTTCGGGATAGTGAAACTTGTTAAAATTTGAGAGAGATTTTGTTCACGTGTTAAACAATATGTATATGCCAAATTGGAACAATTTCTTAATTAAACCGTCTCGTGGGGGATCCTGCACCTTAAATACCGTAGATACACTCGAAAAAGCTCGGAAACATGGTTATATTGCATAAAGTTTAATGCACTGTGAAAAAAAAAAAATTGTTGAAAAGGACGATTTTTTAGTTGAATTACGTCTAACTAAATACTTAGAAATAAATAACAAAAAATTGGTCATTTCAACAACATATTTAGCTGACAGTCTATGGATATACCAAATGAACTGTTACACAAGAGGCTTTTGGATGAAAAAAGAATTCAATAAGATAATACTGTGAAACGAAATCAAATGTTGTGAAAAATATTTCCGTTTGAAGACATTTAACTCAAAAAACGAATTTGGCAACTACTTCGCCAATAACTTTTTTTTACAATAGATACGAAACTCTTGACTAATGGAGATTACAACAATTTAGAGAATACTTCGATGAATGTTTATTATTATTATTTTTTTTTCAAAACGAATTAAATGAATTTCGAAATTTCATTTCAACAAGATTTCTTCTTTTTCTCTGTAGAATTTTGTTCAATTCAAGATTATATATTTCACAGAAAAACCGCGAAACGTCCATCCACATTGTCAAGTTGACGGTAAATTAATATTACGTTTTATTGCCAAACAATGAATGTTACGGAAAAATGTGAATGACGACAAGTGCGGAAAAGGCCTCGAAATTATTTCTGTGTAATAGCTCCACGAAACCATCTCTATTAAGAAAAAAAATGATAGTTGAAAAAAAAAAAACTTAAACGAAAAGTTATAAAGGTGAACTGTCTCAAAAAAATTCTCGAATAAATTCAAATCGTACAAAAATATGATTATTTATTTCTCATTGAGAGGTGATTTAAGGTTTTGCAATATAAATAATAAACATAAAATGATAAATAGCCTAATACATTCGATTCTTTTGATCGCTAGCAAAATAGCATTCGCTCAATTCAAAATACAGTTCGTCTTACAATACAGATATTCTACTCACAATCGAAACAAGATAAAAAAAAATCAAAATTAGAAAAAATTTCGACTGAAAAATTTCAAACCAAAAAAATGAGATTAAAAAGAAAAATTCATCTGAAGTACTTGGCGAGGTTTTTTACTCAATTAATTGGTGTAATGTATTGCTCATGGTTACGAACTCGCCAAGTTCTTCGACAGAATATATCTTTTTTCAATCTAATCTAATTATAAAGAATTTTTTCATCCTGTTTCGTCTCTGCGTACAATAAATAAAGATTTATTTACGTTTATTAGTTCATATTCAAGGCAAAGCAAGTTTTTTTAAAAAACATGACATGAAATTTCCAGGTGTGTACTCTCGTAGGGGCATGGATAAATGATTGCTCGAACAAATATTATATTTGCTCGTTGACTGGACAAACACACTCGGTAGAAAATACACTTGGAACGAGGCTCGGTCAGTTAACTCTTGAGTTGGTTCTCATAAGTGGCCAAGACACGTCGATAGCAAATTATATGAATAGAAATAGCTCGTAGGAGCGTGGCATCGCAGTTGAGAGAAAGAGAGAGGATACGGAGTACGGATGAAAAAGAGGAATAGATCCAATAGATGTGTCGGAGGCGTTTTACTAGCCAATTTATTCTTTGGTCCACTCGGAGCAGGTAAAAATGTGGGCAAAAAAATAAATATAAATTGTAACCGTATACCTACATCTCACAATAGACCGAATTAACAGAAGTCAGACTGTGTTTCCTATTGAGTATTTCAGCTTTGACTTGCCACCTTTTTTTTCTCTTCAAGCTTCGAAAAGTTAACGTGGACATCCGACAGATAAGTAACAATACCGAGGCAAGTGGAAGAATAAAATTTAATGCTTCGATATAATAGATTTGATTAGCACTGCTCCTCTCGTAGCCTGTCAAAATTTTACCAACCAACTTCCACTATTTATATTTCAACCACTCTTTCCTCGATTCTATGCCAGCCAACTGCATCGTTTCCGATCCTTATTTACCATAAGAGTCATCCATTTAAACGAACTTTTCAAAAAAAAAAAAAAAATTCAATATCAATGCTGAAAAACTTGGCACTAATAATACCGGAGTTGAAAATCCATCGAGCGTTGGACGGAAATGATAAATGTGCAAATATTAGTCGAAATCTCCTTTGAAACATTCTCATTTGTACTCCGTTCCGGAGATTAATACGTTAAAGTGTTTCAAATATTTTTCCCTCACTCGTTTTTCAACGCCTCTTTTACCAATCGTTTTGTTATGTTCCCATATTATTTTTTCTTTTACAATCTTTTGTTCTTTTTCGCGAAAAGTACATTTCAACTGGTTCCTTCTTAGAATGTACTTAAATAAATCCATCGTGTTTCAAAATACTACTAAACATTATGGGTTCGTAACTATTTTTAGTCAGCATTTTTTTTTTTTTTTTTTAACGTGCGAATCGCAGTTTCACTGGTCAAATTTTATTTATGCTCATACGTCTTTAGTCGAGATTGTCAAAAAGATTATATATTGATTGAAGATTTCAGATCGCGTATATATTTTCATAATTAGCACACGTTTAAACGATATTTAGAGGATATTTAGGGGGGGGGGGGCGGATGATATACAGAATTTTCAATTTTTGCTTTTTTTTTTGCTTTAAATGAATAATTTTTTCGAAGCAGAATGCTTGCTTTATGGTCCTGGCATCGCAGATCAAGCTTGGGAAAGTATATATTGCTTTCAACTCTTCTTTACAAAAGCTAAAACTTTAATCGCGTTTTTCTCAAAACGTGTTTTTTTCCGCGCCATCGAATATAACTAGAAAAGTAATTAAGCTATCAACTTGAAATTTTGCACAGGTATTTTTTAACATATTGGCTTTTGCATATACCTAAAATTTTGTGTTCGAATTTTCATTTATTTTTTGTTAAAGATAGGTATCTGCAAAGCGGAATAACTCATTTGAATGAAAAAATGTTGTTACGTTGATTTCAGTTGACTATGGTTGACAGTTGACAGTTGACAGTTGGGCGTTCCACAGCGCAAATTAAAGAAGCCAAGTTGGAGCAGCTGTAGCGTCGTCATTTTGTTTTTTTTTTCTGATAAAAAAATTTGTGTGTACACGTTTAAACATTAATATCAATCTGTAAGTATATTTAGTTCGATAAATACTCCCAATTTTTTTAATGAAAATTATTGAAAAACCTGTTGTCTGGAGGGCCTTCCCCCCTTTAGTTATGAATTTGAGGATTTTGAATCCTCCAAATTGAATAAATGCTCCTCAAGATTACACTGTTTAAAAATTTATCGTACAAATCATAATAGAAAAGAATCCAATAAATAATTTCATAAGTTCTAAATGGAACAATAAGAAGTTTAAATATGAAAATAATCTAATTTTCCTTATCACGTTACTTTTACATAAAATTTAACGAAAGTACATTCGACAAAAATTCCTGTGGAATCTGTAAACTTTATTGCTTGAAATAAATATTAAGTATTATTCAAATTTGCTTCATTTGTGTTTCGTAAATTATGTAAAAAAGGTCTTAAGGAGTGTCAAAATAATTTTAGATCCTGCCCCGGACATAAAGGGGTCACGTGCCTCAGAACCATCACTCTTATCCCCTTTTTAAGCAACGACGGTTCTAAAGTTCTCCAGGGATAAATCACTTCTAAATGGTATGGACCGTTATAGGCCCTTAAATGGTATGAGTGACACGCGTCTCCCAATCATCTTTTTCCTCTCTCAGTTCGAACTTAAAGAAATGAGTCTGCTTTTAAAACGATTAAATGCAAAAACGAATGGTATTACGGGTGCCTAGGATCCCGATAATTGAATGGAACCCAGCAGTTAAGCTTGAGAATGGACAGCTCTGGTCGCGATAGGATTGATGCAATTCTCCAAAGATCTGTTAGCTACAGAGTCGTAAAGAGCAGAGGATGTAACAAACTATTAAATACTCCAGTTTACGAATTTTTAAAGACGTTGGAACTTAAGAATTTTTATATAATTCCGTCAAGTCTCGTGGTTTCTTGTTTCTTCATTTCAACTTTCACGAACTTCGCAAAAATGCGTTTTTATTTTGTAATATGTTTGTCAACATTATGACTACACACTAAATGAAAAATTAGGAAAAGCCATGCACCTGATTGATCTTTTCACCTGCCGAAGAACATAGCGTTGATTTCCATCGTTGTCGGTACAAGTTTTATTATTTGTGACCACTAAATTTAAGGAAAAACTCAAATATATATCGACTAAACTATTCAGTATAGTGTTATCAGAGTTTATTGTTTTTTTATTGATTCTTTTAACATTGCACAAGAACAAATATGCTTAATCATAACTTACGTCAGCATAACGGCGATTTAAATTTACATGCACCCTTCGTCAGGTTTCCCTCTCTGCCATTTTCTGATCAAGTCAAATTTTGGCGAGAATTTTAATTTTTCACATCTTTTACGTTCCTTTTTTTTATTTTTTTTAATTCTCTATTCCAAATAATAATAATTCGCCGAAAATATACCAATTTTTAAACCAATGAATAGCGAAAGAAAAGTCCCAGAACGAGGAATGCGTGGTTATCATTGCTTATCTACAAAAGAGAGGCAGTGGCATAGTGGTAACGCGCCCGGTTCACAACCAGTGAGCCCGGGTTCGATCCCAGCCGACACCAATGGATTTTTTCTAAGTGTCTAAATAAAACTGTTCTCTCTGTGGTTCGGAATCCACGCAAAAATGTAGGTCCAGGTGGTAATATGGAATTGTGGAAAAAGTGTGGGAACGAAGAGCGGAGAGAGAGTACCACCATGTAAAAACCCGAAAGGGTATGCATGCAAAATTCCATATCTATCTATCATTGCTTATCTACAGTTGCCGATATGCCGCAAGTGAAACTGTTCTGACCGAGGTCAATACCTTGGGTGAGTACATCGATTCTCTAGAGGAAGCCAGTTTTTCTTAATTTCTGATGATAGGGTTAACCGACGAAAACTTAGGATAAATATAGCCACATCTTAAAGACTTGGTGCTATCGTTGAGAACGTTGAGAAGTGGTTCCGCGAAGGGCCCAACGGGTCGAGCCACGCGACCTTTCGATAAAAGCCGGACGAGATGGAAGGGACACAGGAGTGGAGGTCGTCGGCGTTACTGGAAGTACGGGCCGAACTTATATATATATATATACAAATGATGAACTCAAGTGATTGGATGGAAGGTAGGAGGGAAAAGGGAAAGGGAGGTGAAGGAGACGCGCAGGCTACCAGGGCTCGAGGAATGCAGCCGTACAATACAGAAGATCCTCCACCAACACCAATGATGATATTAATATGACACATGTGAAAGTGGCTATAGATCGGTAGGGACGGATTTAAACAGCATATCCAAGAATTGGTCATCCAACCGCTCTTGTAAACTTACGATCCGATTGCAACCTGAACAAATATGTACGAATATTTCAATAATCTATAATCATCTTTGAACTTGACTTTTAGAAAAATAAAATCTGCACGCAGCACTTTTGACTCTAAAAACTTATGGGGAATCGCCCATAATGTTATAGATTTCGTTTGCTTCTTGATATTTTTCATGACAAGTGATGGAAAATTCGCTAATGTTCGAAAAATTCTTTCCTTTTCAGCCATTAATTAGTATAATACCTTCTTAAAGTGTATTATCTCGAATCCAAACTATTTTGGATGCTAAGCTTTTCGTACACTTCCAAACAAACTTTTTCACATACTCATGGAAATAAGTTCGTTGAGGATTTAAAAAAAAAAAAATGTAAAATAAATCGATTTTGGGAATGAAACATTTGAGAATACTGCCTTAATGAGAATCTTGATCTACAGTGGATTTGTTTCAATCTAATTTAGTAGGAATATTCAACGATTTGAGAACGACTGGAGGAGGTAGACGTAACGGAGAGCAGGGTATCCACGTATATACGAGGCACGGTAAAGGAGATCTATTCGGTACAGCGGGAGGTCTCTCGACCAGGTGTACAAATGGGTGTGAATAGGAGCCACAGCTAATTTACATACCAAAACTGCCCGTAGGCCTTGTCCAATCTGGCATTCTCCATATAACACGCGGTGGATGACAGTGCTGCATTATCCTTGGAGCTACACACACTAATACGCACCAACACCCACACCCGCACAGACATAAGCATGCTCAATTACTCAGGCTCGGCTGTCGCTAAAGATATTCCAAAAAATCTTTCAACTTATTTCCCCTCGCTCTTTGCGGTTTCTTCGAACGATTGGCTGTCGGTTTGAGGCATTCTTTTCTGCAAACTTAAAGGATGATACTAACTTTACAGTTTCGATAGAGTCGTAATCTCGTGAAAATATACGACTTTGTTGCTCACATACAAAGTCATTTTTTATTTTTCTTCTGTCCTATAGAATAGTGAAAAATTATTTGGAAGCTAAGAAATTTTGAATCGGACAATTATGTGATAATTTGTTACGGACACCTTTCCTTTGAATCGTGTTATTTAAAAAAAAATTGTCATTATAAATCGACAAACAGTCACTGCTGGAATCATTGGCAATAAATTAAATGTTTATGATTATTTATTTATGTTAGTTTTTTTTTATTCCATGTTTTGTGTATTTTTAATTGCACGAATTCGGATAACCACTTGAAGGATTTAATCAAAATTGTGGCTTGAGATCGATGCTCATTTCCGCGTTAATTTCGTCCATTGATGCGTCTGGTGTCTTTTTAAAAAGTCAAAGTCTGTGAAGCGCGTTTCAAGCTCCTACCACAAAAACATAAAAACGGGGCGGGGGAGGGGGGTAAAAATAAAATAAAGTTTATATGGGGATCGAATCAATTGTATTCTTTGGCGGGGTTACGCGATAATCCGTCGAATCGCAGACTGAAGGTGTACAAACGTGCTGACGCGTCTCCCTCGAGTTCGCCGAAGCCTTGGAAGTGGCGCGTTGTTCTACGCGTTCAAACGAAACGGCGTCAAAGGGTGATCAACGAGCGCGGCCAAAAAGAAAGGAAACCCGGTGAGCGTTATTAGGTGTTACACGGCAGTGAAAATCAGAGAACTGTGCTGGCAGCAGAGGCTTGGGCTATAACGCATGGGTTTACCGGTCTGAAATTAGTAAGATTCAAAGAGGGTAAATCATTCGAAGCACGTGTTTGAATCACGTGGTACCTCAAAGCCTCCGTTATGTCTTGTTCAAATGCCTGCTGTCTATTTAAAAAAAATGAAACGCCAATTAAGAAGTGGCATAATATGCATTATAATGAAAAATTATATATATCAAATGTGTTGTAGATCAAACACAGTATTAACTCCCAGTGCTCGCAGCACCGCCGTAGAGGAGCCCGCGAAAAACAGAGCGCGTTGCTACAATAAGATATGTCGCTGTTTGTCAAATGAATATTTTGTTTCGTGTTACGCGGTATATTTATTAATCAAACCTTATCAATTCTAATCTATAAATCTCATATACTGAAATAGCAATATTTAGAAAATCACGCATCACAGATGTATAAAAATGTTTTTAAATGACAAAGAAAAATGATCGCCGCAATTTTTACTTCAATGATGACCGAGTATTGTCTCCAGCTTAAGTTTTTTCAAGTTTATTATCGCCCGTACTCGAAACAGGATATTTTTTTGGTTCTATTTTTCATTCTCCATGAGAGAAAAATCAATGACCCATATTACGAATCTCACAACTAAACTGACGGTGACACGATAAAATATCGCCGGCAAAATATAACTTGACAAAAGCTTATACATACAGGAACATCAAGTCGACAATGTATAACTGACAGGCACGAATTTTACAAAACGCTCCAATTTATTGATGTTCAATTTTGTGTGTGGAAGTGTGGTATGTCGTGTGACAGTATTTGGATAACGGTTCAGTGGTTGCGTAAGAGTGAGCATGATTCCTGATACGTCTATTTTTTAAACAGCAGTGGGACTGGCTCCGCATCGCATTTTTAAATACAGAACGTTGCGCACGCTTCGCCTTTCCGTCTTTGAGCACCTGACACGAGACCGGATTGGGCCGGTGACTTCCCCCACTCAACGCAGACCGATCGTTATTCGCTACAGTGAAGAATATTACGTTAATAGAGGTCCCGAAACTAGAGGCCCGAAAATATACGGCGTTAATATCTGTATAAAATTATTTTACTTTGTAAAATGTAAAAGATACAATATTGTGCAGTTTTTACTGTTGGATTTTGAGTTTTGTTTTGAGTTTGTTCATGTTCGCTTCCGTATGTTCACCCTTGTTTCTGTTTGTTCAGAATTGATTGCATTCGTAATCATTTACTAAAGATTAGGTTGTACTTTTTTAAGTTGTATTCTTTATATTGATTTTTTTGTTCCTATCTGTTTATTCCGATATATCGTGTTGTATTTTATGAAAGTATCAAATGAAAATAAACTTATTAGGATATTCTCTGACGGCGATGTTTCGTCGTGGTGATATTGCCTCGTGCGACATAAAGGCACGTAACCAAATTGGCCGTGTGCAAAAGTCGTTTTGATTCAGTGAAAATCTAGAGACGCAGCAGCGTCTTGACGGCAAGTAGAAAAAAAAGTGTTTGAACGGTTAGAACGTATCTATACTTGACATTTAACTTCCAGTTTTGTAAAAACTACGGAACAGAAGATAGTTCGAAGAGTATATTTTCGTTCGTGGCTCGGGGAAGAAAAAAAAACAGAATAAGAAATTGCTTTCTATTGGACCACCAAAGTATTCATAACATTTTGAAAAGAATGACAAATTTCTTACGAAAAAAGCGTAAAGGGCGAATTATCTATTGGAAAGTCAATGATTGCTAATCCGCCAAAAATGTGAGCATCCAGTGTGACTATTTCTAAATTGAAGTCGTCTGCACTAATATTTCACAGAATCCATGATCAATCCATATTCATCTCTGCGTTCACTCGCGAGATGTAATACTGCAGCAGAGCAAAATCCCCCTACTATGCGGAGCAGGTCATGCCGAAAAGTCAACTGCAATTCAGACATTAAGGAACACTAAAAAGGCATTGCTTACAAATAGATCCATAAATTTGGGGTCCTGGCTGCTAGGCTCATCGTAGATCGTGTTGGTCCAGCCCCCTTATACCCCTGACAGTGTGCATGGCCATTCTGTTGAACGTGTTGTCAAATAAAATTAATATCGACAATGAAAAAAAAAGCCCTGAATTTTTATGCTTATATACGTATATCCTGAATAAAACGATCATTGATGAGGGGTCTGGGAAATTACTCTTCCGTCCGGTTCACAAGGGTAAACTAATAATAAAATAGCGCCCGGTATTGTTATTTTATTGACCAAGTCGGAGAGAGAGTCACATGAGAGTTGCTGGCTACGAAAGTATTGTGAATTAGGAATACAGGTACCGTCGGAGCTGTTCTTACGCCTGCATTCTCTTTTTAGCTCTTTCATTCTCTTTTAATACATTCATGTACCAGCCAGGGCTTCCCCATCGCACCAACATAAACTCTTTCATCGGAGACCTCGGAGAGTCGAGTGGCACCTCGAGAGCTTGGCTCACCATGAACGGCGTGCCACGACGCGAAAACAATGACCGACGATTAATTATTATACCGATCGTAAGAGATTGACTGCGCGGCAAAGTGCACACTCGACTCTTAAAGCGCCCCCCCCCCTTCTTTCTCTGCCTCCCTTCCACCCTCCTCTCCAGCCCTTCATCCGTATACACTGCTCAGTGCCAAACAGAACGACTTTACTTGTACTTGCCCGTTTGTTCAAAGAATCTAAGGATAAAAAGATTCGTCGTGTACGAGTAAATTTATGTGTATACGGCGTTAAGCGATATATATGTATATATATATATATATTTTTTTTCATGCATATCAGCTAGATCGATCCAACTGATCCTCGATTCTTGGTTTATCCTTGTCTTGATTATGCAGCCTCTTACACGCTAGAAACCCACAGTTGCTCGGTCTTAAGAATAATATATCCTTGTGGCATGAATTATGGGAAACTGGTGCACCCACAGAATTCAATAGAAAGTCCCTCTGGCGAGTATGTACGCAGATGTTATTTCCATACGAGGGGAAGTAGCTATGGGCTAGTACACGTATGTATATATGTCTCTGTAGTATACATCTATTCATGTCACGCATTCAATTTCGCACAATCAGATCATGTGTATTTCGCATTCATTTCTTTTTTTTTCCCCTTCGATCTTTGCTTCCTCAAGTTGTCTGTTATTCGAAGAAAATCTTTTAAAAAGATCCTTTTCCATTGACAGACTTTGGCAAGTATACGAGCCAGGTTGGATATAAAAATCGTGTGTTCGACAGCTTAGTGTGAAATTGGCACGTGAAACACCAACCCTTATTATAACGTTATCAAAATTGGACGATCCATTGGTGAATGATCGGAGGTTCCAGTTAAAACCTCATTGCAACAGATTTTGTACAACGTTTTGATAACTTACTCGTGTCAAACCCATTGAGTGATCAAATCACTACAAGCTTATGGCTTATTCTAATGATGTACTCAATCGTTCAGCTTTAAAAAAAAAAAAAAAAAAAAAAAAACCATAGGGAAAATGATATATGAAGACATCTCGCTAACTATGTTGGATGACAATTCCAGCCAAAGTGGAACAAATGGTTTTTAGGACATAATCGTAATTCAAAAATTAGTTAATTTGAAACTTTTTTTAAAATAATTTGAGAGAAACCTAACAAATGTTTTTTTTTTGTTTGTTTTTAATTCCACAGTTCCAAAGAAATCTCGAATCACCATTGGAAGGGAGTTAGCTAGTGCATGTACAAGTTGTTAGTGATTTATGTTCGAAATATTATCACGTTACTATAAACGTGTCGATATGAATATTTTTTATTATTTTTTTTTAGGCTTCCCCGCCTTAAAATGCCATAACACTTTTTTAACGATTAAAACTTTTCAAACAAATTTTCGAGCAGCTTTAGTCTAGAGATCCTCTATACAATTACGACACGGTTTTAAAGTAAAAAAAATTGATTACATTTTTATGTAAATATATATTATTATACTACACAATATTAACAGGTAAAAATTGATGTCAATGTAAATGACTATGAACGTCAGAATGAATCGCACAAGGAAACACCTCATGTATGAATGGAATGGATCAGCATTCTGATGAGGAATGTGGAAAAAGGGTTGTAGAGACTGGTTCTACAGGGATTAGACTCCAAGCGAGGAACTATGAGCAATATGAAAGGACGGAAGATGGCTTCGGGTCACATTCCAGAACGGGCGGGTTTCTCCAAGGGCAAAAGCTAATGAAGTTGTACGGAGAGGTTAGCGGCCATCGAAGCAACTATTCTTGCTAGTAGGATGAAATTATTTAGATTCCTCGCTCACAGTGGATCCTAAACGATTATTCGTGCTCATGTATTTAACTGCTTTTATGGTGTGTGCGAATGCACTTTGTGTGCAGGGAGCGCACGTTGACGCACGAAGCCTTTGATGAGTAAAAAGCTGACTGGACCAACGATGCGTATTAACCCTTTTCTCGTATGATAACTCATTTTACGTAATGAATTTAATGAGAAGGTGCCAAAAGACTCGGTGCTCCAAGTGAACGGAGGAGTTTTTTGGCATCCTTCCTTCTCGTTCTCCCGAGTCTCGCATCTCGCGAGTCACCGAGAGAACCATCGTGACTCTCGAGCTCTGCTGTGAAATTGCTCCTACTCACTATAAGCGCTACCACCGTATATAACGACTCTCCAGAGATCAGAAACAATGCCGCACTCTCGAGTGGATAATGCCAGAGAAAAGTGTCAGTTTGTTGTGTTGAGAGGCGTGTATAAGCCGGTAATCATCGTGTTTTCTCGTCAAACTCTATGCCGCATATGATGTTATGTTCTTTTCAAGAAAGGTGTCAACTCATAATTTTTCAATTGTTTGTCTTTATCTCGTTGTTGTTTTTTTTTTTTTTTTTATGTTTTTCTTTTCATCAGTCTCTCCATCACCACCGCTGTGATGCGGTAACGTTACTTTTTGCGGCACCAGCACAATTGCGCGGATGCCATCTGCTATGAAATAATTGCATAAGTAGAAGTCTATGTCAAAATCCGAGAAAAATGAAACTAATGATACAAGATCCATAAATTGACTTCCAAAATGATGAACTGAATAATTGAAAGTAAACGTCAATTAGTCAAAAAGAAAAAAAAAACATTTCGAGATGATACATCTTTATTAATTTGCATGGCCAACGACCTGGGATACTTTTCAATACAAAGTGTGTCCGCAAACCCAAAATAAATGAACAACTTGGCTTTTTCGAACTACCGCACCAATTCACAATTCGTTCATATTTCGTATGAAAGAAAAGTAATGTAAGATAGAAAATTTCAGTACGTCCTTTTTTCAAGAACAGGAAGATAAAAAATGGAAAATATAAAGAAAACTTTGGAATTGGAAGATTTTCTACAAACTGCGCTAGACAATGTGAGAGAGAATAGATCTGATTCAAAGCCATTTTGAATGGTGGTGAAATACAATACGAAGAACGTTCCGAGGGTCAGTGCTTATTGCTCTCTCTCCCGCATTGATGTATACGTATGTGTGCGTTCGTCGTACGTTTCATACCGAGCTATAAGACTACCGGGCGGGCCAGAGAGATCTCAAAAACGTCCGAATAGCCCCTACAGCGCGTGAAGCGAGTTGGGTATAAGGTGCAACAGTTTTCAATGGCTAACAATAGCTCTAGGTGTGAACAGCAAATATCTCAAATTCCAAATGGTTCGTGATCGTTGCAGCTGCTGGCTGTCCACAAAGAGAGCGAACGCACCAAAGTCCCTGGGAGGTTAGTTTTTTGTACGATTGCAGCGACAAAGCGGTGATGCTTAGCAAATGTCTCAATGGTGAACGTGCCCATTTTGATCTATACATTTGTACGTCTCATTGTGACAAATAAATACCTTTTTGTACGTGCTTCGTTGCGCCCCGAATTTAAAGATGAAATTAAGGAATATTTTTATACTTGTGCGTTGGCACAACACACATTTCAACGTATGAATCAAAATGAGACATTTTTATAGGTTAAATTCGCATCAACGAGTATTAGCATCGAATCTCATAACACAACATCTCAATAAGTAACCCGCTGTCTGTTTACCTTGCACAAGGTCGATTGACTTTCCATTCATGCAGTCGATGTTTAGGGTCTTTGTAAAGCATACTTAAATAAATTAATTGCAAGTGGTAATGTTGGAATCGATCCTTCGTTGGAAAAGTTAAGTTGCGTCTTCAGCTTTCCGTTTGCCATCTTGTTTAGTACAATTTTTTACCGCTTGGGACAGTAGTGATGTTATTGGAAAGATTCAAAGTTTGAAGTTTAGCGAATCGTGCATATTTCAAAGAATTATTGTCCATTGTGTGAAATTCGATCAAAATTCTCAGTGAATGTATTGAGAATTTATCTCCAGCATATTGAATTGTTAAGAAACATGTTGCATCTATCAAATTTTGTATTCATGAAATTTATGAAAAGAATCCTTAAATAGCAGATATTATATTTGAATAAAATATATTTTGTAAATTTAACCGGCAGCGATGGGTACGCGGTCGGTGAGTGGCTCCGGCGATTACACAAGTTAAGCAGCGTCGACTTTGGTCAGTACGTGGTTGGGTGACCGCTTAGTCATGTACCGGCTGGTGTATCAGTGGCTGAGCGGGAGGCAGTTTTCGCTGAATTGCTGATGGTGTTAACCAATTGAATTTCAGTGTAAACATAGCCGCCTGTATCAGCCAAGGTTTCTTACAGTTTCCCTTGGACCTCGTGCAAATGCGATACAGTAGTGCATTAGGAAAGAGTGGCTGTGGGCGACACTCTGGGGGGGGGGGGGAGGCTCAAAGGAACTCAGGAACTCAGGAACAGTG
The DNA here is from genome assembly GCA_948107755.1 of Campoletis raptor. Taxonomy (NCBI): domain Eukaryota; kingdom Metazoa; phylum Arthropoda; class Insecta; order Hymenoptera; family Ichneumonidae; genus Campoletis; species Campoletis raptor. The sequence continues at coordinate 4,633,204 of OX403630.1, read as the reverse complement.
TAGTGAGGATAAAAGTGAGGGAAGGGATCATAACAACCCGCAAGGGTACACGCAGGAATAATAATAAACAAATATATTTTGTTAAGTTTGTAAATTTGTAAGTGCATCGGGTGCTACATAAACACCGGGGAAACTTCGTTACAAGTACGTGTTTTGTTTTTTCTCCTTGCGCGATAAATAACGGATTAGAATTTTCGGAAAACGGGATCAATGATCGGTTACGGGGGAACACCAGCTTGCCACAAGAGGGGAAATTTGTAGAGGAGTTCAAAGATGCCGACGGCTGTAGCCAACTTTTAGAAAGTGAAGAGAGTTGAATACTTTTTCAAAAATTATATCAATACAAAAAAATCAATTTCAATATACGAATGATTTACGACTGATATAAATTTATAACATTGTTATTTAAAACGTATTCGCAATATTTATAATCTTATAATTGAGATGGAAAGATTTGGCAACACTGCTTTCTTCTTTTTTGGGTTCGTAGCACTGAGCGACTATAGCTCCGACGATCTCCCAGCTGTGCGTGATTCGATTCACGCGTAAAGTGAGGTTATGTTGATTTTTGTAGACTGAATATCGTTGTGCCTAAGCAGTGCCGAACTTTTCTAACGCTACCGTTTTTTATTGAAAAGGCAAAAGAGTGTCGGAAGTGAAATATAAACAAAGAATCGCTTTGAGTTATTAATTATTCAGCCAAAAAAATAACCCTAATGGTTTGCAACATTTTAAATAATAATAATTCAATGTTTTACACGAAATACAGCACCGAATGTTTACAACTGTTGTGTCGCAATTTTGAATTACGCGCGCGCTCTGTGCTCAGCTGATTTACCCATGTTGCCGAGTTTGCTCCGCTTGGACGAGATAAACAACAAAATACCTCATTTTCGGATGCAGTTAATCAAATTACAAAAAAAATGGCAGAATGAAATCACCTCCAATTTGGCACACGCGGTCTTTAGGGTTTGAACTGTAAAATAATACTTTTTTCTGACCTATCACCATTTTTCGTTTAGTTCTGAATATGGAAAAATCGGGACAATGGGTTATTCCCTATGACTACATGTAAAATAATAGATATTTGGAAATTATTTATTGAATACTGAGTGAATGAAATCGATTAAAAATTTAAGGAAGATCATCTGGTACTGAGCAAGTCAAAACAAAAACTGCTGTGACTAGTGTAGTCTGCTCATCGAGTTTAGCGTGTATAACCTCCAAAGTTTGACCGCTTTAACCACCGTTTTCAGAACAAATTCATTTAATCTAAGCCTCATAAGTATGTAATTAATTTTCGGAAGCCGTACAAACGTTCTTTAGATATTTTTAAATCGATATTAGAAGTTTTTTCTGAAACTGTTTGTCAATGTTTGCAAATATCTTATATACAGACGGAAAACCTACCGCAACCCATAAGGAATGTTAATTGACCCATGTTAATTGAGGAAATCTGTTTTTATTCATTTCTCACGAATAAGCTATCCTCAGGGTTCAACATTTTTACAAGTGACTTTGTAGATACTAATAAATGTATTCAATTTTTTGAATTAATAACTGTTTGTTAAGTCGATAACCAGATGAACTTCCTTAAGAGGCCATAGAAAACATATTCAAGAATATATCCTTAAAACTTCATCGAGCTATCCACCACTTTTTTCAAACTGATGTTTCTCCTTAACATAGAATATGATTATGAATGGATCTTAAAAATAGAAATAATGGAAACGTCTTCACCAATTCGAAGGATAATACTTATTATTTATTCTTTTCATTATTTTTTTTTTTGTTTTTTTTTTTTTTTTCTTACGTTACAATATTTATAGATTATTTTTATTTCGCTCGTATAATATAATACTCGAATAATCGTTAGAGTGTCTATGCAATATGTGTGAAAGTGTAAGACTTTGTTTTGCGAACCACGTGGTTAAACGCTTTAATCATCGTGACTTAAGAAGATAAATACAAAGGTTACAAGTTGTACAAGTGGTCGATCGACGATCATAAACCTTATTTTAAAATAGAGGAGAGAAAAAAAATTAAATAACGGTCAATAGCTCCTGGTGATTGATCGCGTCTATTTGGGCCAGTGGCCCTACGGAGATAAATAACGAAATAACTGATTTATTAAACAAGACAATAGAATTCGGAAATAACAACCGCGCGTGAGCCAATATTTTCAAAACTAAGAAAAAAAAGCGTGTTTCACGAACCAACGAACAAAACGAAGAGTGACCTTTCGACAGCCGATAAGTCCGTAAAATCGAGTCTAACATCGTATAAATAATGTAAACAACTGCGTGTATCATTATAATAAAAAATTATCACCGATGAATCTCGATTTTACGAACAATGTTTTTTTTTTTTTATATTTTTTTATTTTTTTTTTTAAATCAACAACCGCAAATAATTACTTGGACCGTTAAATTGGTTCTAACAGCACATCGCGTTGAAACCTTGCAACGAAACATCGAGGCAGAACATCGTGCATATCAACAATGAAAAACAAAATGAAATTTTCATCTTATCATGTCATATACAGCCAGTTTACTTAACGTTATTGACGTAAATAATTTTTTTTTTTATTTTTTTTATTTTTTTTTATTTTTCGTTACGTTCATACGGATCCTCAGACACGAGAGTGCAACGTTTACAGTGTCAAATATTATTAATAATTTTCTTAAATGCATCGACATTCAAGGGGTACGAAGTACTGCGTGATTTTTTTCTTCTTTTTCTTGGAATGATTTTAGGCCATTTGCCCAAGTACCAGAATCGTTACAGGCTAACGAAGTGTAATCTATTTACAATAATGCCGCTATGCGAGAGCGCAATCTTGCCCCTGTCTGTGGGGCATCTAACAAAATAAAAAGGAAGAAAAATTAAGAAAAAAAAAAAAAAAAAAAAAAAAAAAAAAAAAAAAATGGAGATAATCCGTTGCCGTGGACGATGACATCGCTGAAAATTGGCGATGCGAAATGTTCGACACGAAAAACCGTTGCACTGCAACGATCACGAGATTCTCTCCATCGACTATATATATTTATATATGCGTTTGTTTTTGTATATATATATATGTGTGTGCGTGTGCGTGTGTGTGTGTGTGTGTCTGACCACATGAGTGTAAGTTTGTGTCTGCGCGAGTATGTTTATATGTATATATATATATATATATGCATGCTTATATGTACATGGGATATTTACATTTATATAACCCTTCGTTTGGATTGAAAAAAAAATGGCTCGTAAAATCACCATTTCTCGATAAATGCGAGACGAGGTTGAGATACGATTGGCAAATCACGCTACAAAGACGTGTATTTTTGTCACAAATTGCTCGCGTGAGTTTGAGAACATGCGCAGATCTTTGTGCGCGTTCACACAGATTTTTTGCGCAAATGCGTGATCTTCTGCGCATGCTCATCTTTTTTAACGCACGAATACACCATTTTGTGCATGAATAGCTTCTTTTACGCATGCTCAGTGTGTTCGGCGTTCGAACCTTTTCCACTGCACCGCAGACATCATCGACACAAAGGCTTAAAAATATCGAAAATCGCATGAACCCCAAATGGATCTAGAGACGCGGTAGCGTCTTAACGCCAAAAACAAAAGAAAAAGAGTTTAAACGGCCAAGGCAAGTCGCGCCCCGTATCTATACTCGAGATTCGGCCCTTTTCCGTTACGTTCGAACTTCATTGGACAATTACACGAATAGCTATAAGTATGGGAAAAATACCATTCGTTAAAAATGAGATGGATTAGACGGGCAACCACGAAACTGGGGATCGAATTTTAATTGCTGCTTCGTGATAAGCCTCACGCGTCATTCATTAATTTGGCGCTACTTTTTTCTATCACGTATAGAGTTTCGAAAAAATCGTCACGTAAAACGTTGCAACAAGTCAAATGAAATGACTGTATTTTTATAACTTTTTTTTTAGGGGCAGTGACAAAGTGAGTCCGGGTTCGATTCGCGCCGACTCTATTGGATTTTTTTTGCCTTTTACTGCATTTCGGGTGATTCAGAACTACTTGAACAATGTAGCGCCAGTGCCTTGGTTATCGGTAACCAAAAACTAGAATAAGGTGTCTCTGCCGCGATGCCCCGGTCGTAGGCCCATTAGATGGAAGCTAAATGGATCAGGACGTAGCCGTTCAGATTTAGACATCTAGTCAGGTGAATCAAACCAGAGACGAACGAATAGGGAGAAGCCGTGGTTGAGGGAAAAGTGTAGGGGCGACACATTTAAACCCTTAGTGGACACAGACGGTTAAAATACCAACATATAACAACCTAGGTAGGTAGGAGTTTTAGATGCACACCCTTTTCGGGTTTTTACATATTTCTATTATTCTCTCTTTCTTGCTTTTCCACTCTGGTTTTTGCTTTTCCTCAATTTTTTGCCTCTACCCGGAATTACATTTTTACGTGGGTTCCGAACCACGGAGAGAGCAGTTTGAGACACTTAGAAAAAATCCATTGGTGTCGGCGGGAATCGAACCCAGGCCCACGGGGTGTGAGCCGGGCACGTTACCACTATGCCACTGCCTCTCTCATATAACAACCTAATGACCGCTATGAATATTATTGCAAATAACTGTTGGAATTCGAAGCAAGGCATGAAACCCGATCAAATTGAAGGTGCACATAAAAAAAAGTCGGATTCGGCCAAAATCCGAGTATGATGATAAAATTTAGCCCTGCGGCTTAAATTCCTTACGTGATAGAAAACATTGAATCTGACCCTAGAAATATGTAAATACGGACTGGATCAAGAGTCACGAGAGCAGCTTCGCTCTTATGCGTATGCGCGTACATCCGAATATGACGGTCGGAGGATTCATTTACACGAAATAGTCAAATCCCCAGAGAAAAAAAAGTCATTTCACCCGCCTGTGCTATGGATTCCCATTGACATCAACTATGGAAGCAAAAAAGGAAGGCAGATGAAGCGGCATATTTTGAATGCAGTTATCGACTCTCGTCTACACGTTCGAAGGTATTCCTTGAATCGGACGCGGAGAAGGGGGTTTGTGTTGTATGTTTAACTTGGTATCTCGAGGCAACTGACTTAAGATCGATAAGTCGGAGATCGATAATCGGCAAATATCGATCGGAGCTAAGATCTGTCGGGTCAGAAGATTACGGTTAGAGGTCGACGGAACTCGTTACCGGGTGTAGGGGCAGGTTGAAAACTACTGTACTGTCCGGATTGAGGGGCAAAGAGTCCACCGGGTTGTACCGAATCGTGATAATAAGTAGGGACTCGCGGAGCACCGGGACTCGCGGCAGAGGTAGAGGTCGAACTTGCGCTCGACGATCCATGCTGTTCCGTTCGATCCGAGTGTTGTTGCTTCATCACGTCCGGGGAATCGGCTGCGGGTGATCTTGCTGATCCGATAGGACTCGATTCCTCGTATAATTTATTCGGCTCGTAACTCGGCCGATTGTATTCCGCGTTACTCTGCTTTTGATCCATGTATAGCTTCGATTGCTCGAAGTAAGCTTTCGCGGAATCAAAGTAATTGCGATCGAGATATGGTTTTGGAGTCGAGTCCATGTACTTTGGATCCGAGTACATGCTCATCGCTAATGTACTCGGTGGCATGTAAGCTGGTCTGTATTTATCCGCCTCTATCGAATACTTCATGGCGTCCATTGAACTTACAACCTGCAACAAATAAAACAAAATCCATGGTCAGCCATTTATTCTTCCACCTAAATGTCTTTCGAAATAACTCAGAGATTAGGCGTTTTGACATTCTTCGCATTTCTCATTCCCAAAAATGGTAAAAATATAATCGAATCAATGGACTCGCTCGAGTCAAAAATAATACATGGTGTATTATTTTTGAAACAGTTTCGATTCAGCGACACATATATCCTCCGTAAGTATATGAATGAGTCTACTAAATCGCTCGAGGCAGATATCTGACTTCTGAAAGGCACGGGGGTCGGGTAGATAGTCGCAGAAACTGATCGAATATTCGCACAGAGGAAAAAAAGAAATGATGGTAAAAGTTGTTGGGTTGAGCGTTGGTGTGAGTCAGTGGGTTGGACACACCGAAGAATTCTTTTATCGGGTCTGACAAAGACCACCAATAGTCATAAATTTGGTCACGAAGAGCGTGGAACTCGCGCCTTCGAGAAAGAATGAAAAAAATAAAACAACAAAAAGACGCGAACCATATTCCTAATTCTATAATTCGTAGAGACCGCTCGCGAGTTCTTTGTCGGATCGTTAAGCTGCTTTGTCCACGTTCTGTGATTTACGCAAGTCTTATATGGGCTCTTTTACTCGACGTTTCGCTTCTTCTATACCACGGCCATTGACTGTTTGCTGAGACGACTCTTCGAGCTAACTTCGAGCCCTCGTGACGAGACACTTTGCATCAACAATTCTACTTTGTCTTCCACAATACTTCGACACTACTGGTCTGTCAATTCCTCCTACTCGATTATCGAACTCACCCTCAAACCTAATGGTACGCTTACAAAATATTGCAATAATCTCATGGATTGTAGGCAAGATTTAAAAAAATCATCGCGCCCCTGTTTCGAACGATTTTCATACAATATTGTTGCCTCGTTGGATGTTAAAATTAAGTTAAACGACGTGAAACAGTTCCGAAGGTAACCGCGCTTATAGGGAAGAGTTACAGAGAAACAGCAGCGAGGGTGGATGCCGAACTTGTCTCATCTGCATTAACCGTACATAAAAACAAAACTTTTCACGGGATATATTTAAGATCTTTTGTCTGAAACTCGTATGTAATATCCAACCCAACACTCTTGACGCCTCCTTCGGTATTTTGTTTAGGATTTTTTGTGTTATTTTTGACTCAAACGTTTCGAAACGAATACAAAGGAAGTGATATGAAACTTTAAACCTGTTTCTTTTGTTTTCTTTCGGCGTAGCTCTTCCAAAATTGCAGTGTTCAAAGTTGAAGGTTAGGTTATTTCAACATTTTTACCAGTCCGACTGAAAATTAACTTGTATTAAAATATAATGGAGATCGAAATAAATGAGAGAATTGGAATAAAAGTCGAAATGTTTGAATAGAACCGTGAATATAAATAAATATGATGATTTGTCATTTAAAGTAGGTTCGATCGAATCGATGTTGACACAGCTAGGCTACAAGAATTGGCCGGTCTTCGGGAACGGTTTACAGGGTATATATAATAAATGCACGAGCATGCTCGGACAACGGACTCTTGTTGTATAGAGTGAAAGAGAAGCCATTTAGGAAATAACGCGATACACAGAGAGCAAAATGCATTCTCCACGGTCGGCGACACACACGGCAGCTTGTGTTGAATATGTACGTGCTTTGTGAATGAAACGCGCATACACACTTAAACATACATAGAGCCAACACAATGAGAACTCGCTACGATCTCATTGTTGTCTTGACAGCGACACCGTGCGGCACGTTAATTAAGTTTTGTTTCGGAAACCGATGATGTTATTTCTATACACGTGTATAGACATTTTTTCAAACATTTTTTTCTTTGGTTCCTCTTGTTTTTTTTTCTTTATCGCTAATAGACCGAATTGTGTGTCGCAACGTGTCCGAAAAGTTCATCGCTGAATACCAATCAGGTGTGTGTTTCGATTCTCATTGCTCCTCTGATGGAATTGGCCACATGAAATTCTCGCGAGCATCCAGACACTTTTTAAAACCTCGAATTTTTCGTCCCACTGCCCGATATGTCAACAATTTTTCTAGCTTAGAATATTTTTCCAGCCAAGTTCTTTCTTTGCTACTAAAAAACTCAAGTGTTGAACTTTGTGGACTCAAATGTGGCTCTTTTTGAAAGAAAAAACTTTTTGTCTGGTTTCTGTGTTCGATGGAATGTTTTTCAAAAAAAAAAAAAAAAAAAAAAAAAAAAAAAACAGAATGTTTCCATATACAGAATTTTTACGACTCCTACGCAATGGTGAGTCGAAAACAAATAAAAAATTGTATTATCTATTGGAGAGAAAATATTTGCATGTTTTTCTCCTTATTGCTTCATTGATGGAATATTAATTAATGGGTGTCAGCGGACTAAATAAATCTTACTCTGTAAGCAGAGAAGAGGCTCAAATCCTTGTCACTCTTAGGCTATTTCAAGTCGATACGCCAGTTTTATTGTCCAAAACAAATCTCATGAACAAAGCCCGGGAGCGGAAAATCTTGTCGATTTTTCTCAATTACGTAATCCAATCACACTCTCCTCTTGCCGTAATCCCGATTCGCGTAATTTTCCTTACTTTGCACCGAATATGGAGCGATCTGCACTGGCTGGAGAAAGCCCCCGGCTCTATATATTTACAAGTGCATTGCACATCCAGTACCGCCGTTGTTACGAAAATAGAGGTCCTGGTTTATTATGGGACTCACACTTGGGCCCATTGTGTCGAACAGCATGTATATTTATCTCGTGATTAAATGAAAACAACAAAAAAATTGAAAAAAAAAAAAAAAAAACGAAGCTGTGCTTTCTTTTAAATTTCCCAACATTTATTGTCACAATTTCTTGATCGAAACGTTCGATTATTGGATAGCGACGTATTTGAATGTACACCAAACGCGGTATGTGCTCGACACATTGAAATATATATGTATAGATAATTATATAGTAGCAACCGCGAAGGAAACACTTCCTGGATGACGCGGATTATAAATACATGGTTGCTATTTTAGGATTCCCAAACAACAATGGAACAATCACGGACTGTTTCCTGATTGCGCCCTTTTGTCGTGCGTGTGAAAACTATTGGGACTGACGTTTGTGCTTGACATGGGTCTCACTATCGCGCTCCCCTTTTGGACAACTTGTCAGGCCGTTATAACCCAACCTTGCTGGCTCTTCGAGCTATACGATACTTCGGGGCGGTTCTCCCGAAGTAAACAATTGACGAAGAAAGAAGGTGAAGGAAGAAAGAAAAAAACAACATAAAAATCTAAAGGCCATGGGGGAATCTTGACGCGCGGATCGAAATCCGAAAAATAATAATGAGAAATTGAGTGTCCCAGAAAAAAAAATCTATTTTGATCGAGTAACTGCTTTTTTACAAAATATTCGTTATCGATTGGAATTCGTAAATCTGCAGAACTCAAAACTTAAAATTAAATAATATTTTTATTGATGTCTAGGACGAAATTTTTTTTCCGTGTAAATCTAATAACATGACACCATTTTAATAATTACTCTCTTCAAAATCTCTCGACCGAAACTATTTTGCGCCGAGACTTCTAAATTTTCTAAAAAATTCTCAACTACAAACTTCACATTTATTTTTTATTTTCAAATTATCGATAAAAGATCTTTTTTTTCTTGCGCACAAGTTTTTAAACCTTTCGCAAACGACTGATGACCTGTTGGGAGCCCATTTACCGAGACCATTCATTTACGTTTTCAAATGCCATATAGAACAGTAGTCAAGAGGTTGCTGCTGGTGGGAGTATAAAGAATCAGGTGCGGCCTTATTATCTCTAGGGTAAATTTACTACTTTACGGGCTTCAATTGTTTTGTTTCAACGAACTTGGAATACTTTCAATATTGTTTCAGTGGAAACATAAAAGCGGACACGTATATGTCTTTTGTGATATGCATAACTTTCACTCTCTCCATTAAAACTATAGCAGTATATTGACATAAATGTGGAAATTATAGTAATTTTTGTTTCGTTCGGTACTGTATACATAAATTGTATACACATGCACATAGAGCAAAGTTTCTTTTCACAGGAGCACAACATGCCTCAATCCTTTGATGAAGCAAGAAACTTGCTTTGTTGCTTTCTTCAAGTTGGACTGTACAATAATATGGGCAGGTTCGTTTCCTCGAAAATGTTTCGTAGACACGAGAGAGAGAGAGAAACGGCAATATAAAGAGTCGAAGGGTCCACAGGCTAGTTTTATTTATATAGATATAGTTTGGAAAAGGAGAGGGGTTCGAGAAAAAGGAAACTTTTGAATCGAACATGAAAGAGAAACTCACCTGGCCAGGTGTCCCGAGACCGGCGGATATTGATTGTTGGGCAGCGGCTGCAGCAGCCGCAGCCATACTCGCTGCCGAAATGGATCCATAAGCTGCTGCTGGTCCGTAGAAAGATCCCATACCCCCTTGTGCCATTCCACCAGCCATTCCTACAACAATGGAATTACGATTTTTTTTTCACTCTTTTTTCTCTTTTTTTTGTTTCCCTACTCCAAAGCATCGCACCAATGTTTGAAATACGGATTATCAATCTACGTGTGTATGGAAGATTCATTAGGCAATTTCCTGAGCTTATATTCTTTTAAATTTGATTCTAAAGCGACCGATTTTTGAAAACACGAACGGTTGACAACAGGTCCGGCTTCGATCATGCTCTGTGAGGCATTCGAAACAGGTTGGAATTTGAGTATTGTTTAACATCGCTAATATGGTGTTTTTTCTTTTCGTTTTTGTTGAAAATTGCGTTAATTTATCTATAGTGATCTCAGTTTTCTAAGATACGTTGATTTTATTACTAGATTTTTGGTCGAACTGCGTCTGGGTTTGATTCCAGCTATGATTTACTTGGTTGCAATGAACCGTATTCAAATAGATTATTTTTAGTTGAAACATATCTAGAGACGCGGCAACGTCTTGACGCCAAGTATGAAAAAGATAGTGTTCAAACGGCAAAGGCAGGACGCGCAGCGTATTGATAGAGAAGATCGGGGCAAAACGGGGCAAATTTCTAAAATTTCCCAACAAAATGGAATTTTTTAATGCTCCGTTTTCACATCAATTCAAGAACAAAAATAAAATTCGGAAACTTTTATTTCTAAATTTATTTTTTGAAAAATTTATAAACTTCGCATTTTGTTTGCAAAACTTTGGAGGATTTTAACGCTGATATCTCTTAACCCTTCAATCCACGTTGGGACACCCAGCCTCTCATATTTTCTTTTTATATTTTTATTTACCGAACGACTTTTTAACAATAAGAAATACCGGTTTCTTTTGGTTCTACCTGGTTTTTCGGCTGTTCATCATTATTTGTTAATTGCATAAATACCATACGTATTAAAATTATCAAATATTCTACTTTTCCGTCACATATCGACTACTATGAAACGACAATTTTTTGACAAACTCAAGAGTCTCAAAAGAAAGTTTTAGAATTCTTTCAAATTTTTTCGGTGATTGCTGAATTTCCAGTTCAGATTCTTAATCACCAAGCTCGAAAAAAAACGAGGTTTTCACAATTCAATTACAAGGCAAAATGTATGACTCAGAGGATTAAACTAATCGAGATACCGACAAAAGTCAGCGAACGAGTGTATTATCGATTATTTTAATTAAAAATTTTCATACTTGGCAATAAAGTTAAATTTCCTGTCATTAATATTATCTCGATTCTCGTTGCTTCGACGCGCGAGATCGTTAAATTTTGTATTGAGGCCCTCAATGGTCGGATGCGGTATTTCAATTAGAATCAATTCAAATTAAGCTTTCAGTTTTTTTTTTGTGAAATAACAGAATATGCTAAAAAAAATTCTTTTGTAACGTTTTGAATTGAAATTTTCTTCAAAACTTTTAAATTTGTTTGTCACAATGTACGGGTTAATAATGATCTACGATGTTACCCAAAGATCCTCAGTTTATGTTTTTTATTTTAACTTGAATATTAATCATTTCAAAACGCTAATTTATGATAGTGATCACTATTTTACAAATAATAAGAAATAACGTGAAAAAAAAAAATCACAACTTTTTAAGGGAACACCATTTTGCCCCAATATTTTTATTCATGGTCAAACGATATGTATAAATCTGGTTTTATTTTCGTTCCATACAAGATGAAGAATTCACAGGTGTAGAAACATTAAAATTCTATAGCTTATCTTTTCTCCATTCGAATATTACGTTATTCGGTATAATCAAAACAGCTAGAAGGAATTATATTTTCGATCTAGTTGGTGCCACGTATAACAAAAAATATCGATTTCAAAAAAAAAAAAAAAAAAAAAAAAAAAAAAAAGAACCATCTCATTGCTGTTTACTTGGCAATATAGTTACAAGTACTAAGCTATAATTCTCTCAGAGGAAAATAAAGAGACACTTCACGATCTATCATTTATTGACTCACGATCCAATAATAAATGTATAGACACATATATATACATCGACACATCCCGTATGGCGTTACAATTAACCACGCGCAGTTTCTTTATTTGTCCTCGCACGATGTTCCGTTTGAGTGCCTTGGCATATCGAATGACTTATGATTATATCAATAAATTCGAGGAAACTATGGATGAATGATATTATTCCGAGATGGATGATGAAGAAACAAATAAGAAAAGAAAATGACCGAGGCATCGATACAGTCTTATCATTAATGGCCAATAAAGATCTTTACGAGCTAAAATGGATGATTTTTTTTCGGCAGCAAGCCAATGATTTGTTCTATCAGGTTTCGAGGATAGTTTCGAACACTCCGATGAAAGAATGGAATTATCTTCAAATCTTAGGAACTACGTTTATAGGTTTAATTAATTGGCCTATTAATGAAGGAAAGAAGCTAACTACATCTGTGAAGTTGTAATATTCATGCAAATATAAAGCAAATTATGGAAAAATTTCAGAGTTTCAGTCAGTTAAATGCATCCGACTAATAATACCAACGAGTGTCTTAAATTTGTAAAATAATTATTAAATGCAATTTCAATCGTGGATTAAAAAAAAAAAAAAAAAATTTAATTTTTGTTAAAAATTCGAAATTTTTTTTTTTTTTCGAATTTTTAACAAATATTTCTAGCAACATTTTCCGAATGCTAAATCGAACTCGAACTCGTAAAGATCGGTTTTCAGTTATTTTTTGTATCCCGACGAGCAAATCTTTCAATTATCGATATCCTGAGCGACGTTTATTCCCGACATTCCATTGTTTGAAAAGATGGCAAAATTTGGAACTTCATAAGATTTCTCGTCTCACTCGCAAGTTTGGATACCATGGAACATTTTTCATTTCATCATTTCATATTTCAGGAAATATGATTTCCTGAAATGATTTTTGATTCAAAATTTGGCCTCTCTCCATTCAAACGTTAATATCGAAAACGTGAGCGTCAGACCTTCGAGATTTAATCCAACCCCAAAAAAAAAAAAAATACTTGAAAAAGTATTTCGATGGCAAGTGCGTTTAATTCGTGCCTAAAAACAGCGACGCACAAAAATCATTCAAAGAGGCACTTGACTTTTTTTTCCAGCGCCGCCCTGTCGTGGGATTTATAAAAATGCAAATTCAAATCAGTGGAGGGTGGGAGGGGAAAAAACAACTCAAAAATGAAAAGCACCCCGTAACTACAAGAGCATTACGTTGAAACAACTTGAAAAACGTATTTGAATGAAAACTCAACCCCTGGGTGAATTTTGAAAAGAATTAAAAAAAAAAAAAGAAAACATATAAATATCCAAGCGCAATCGATCTGTCGTAGGAACGAAATTTCAACCCCTTTATCTGACGCACTCGTGACGAAGCAAACATACTGAGGCAGAGAGAGAGAGAGAGAGGGAGAGAGAGAGAGAAAGAAAAAGAGAGTGAGAAAGAGAGAGAATGAGAGCCCGAGCTTTCTCGAGTTCTGCTCTACACGATTTCCGGTTGCCCGAGGCCACTTGACGAGCTCCCCGAACAATGACAATAGAAGGCAAAATGCCGGTTCGCCATGAATAAGCGGAATAATGAAGTGTTTATTCTTCGAAAAGAACTTTTATCCTTTGTCTGATCTTTTCGCGGTTGTGGACCTCTGAATATACAATTCACTCGACTATTATGCGTGCAATACAGTTCATTATTGTCGGCTGTGGTAGCGATTAATTTTCCATTCGACTCGATGATTTTTTAATTGTTTACTTTTAAAACCTATTCAATTCCAAATTCGTCTCAGACTCGAACAATTTTTAAACGAGGTCAATAATTCAGATGAAATTCTGACAAACATCGGTCATAACATTCATTTACTCGAAAGATTTCTTCATATTTTGTGCATTCTTTATTTCAAAACACAAACTTAAAAAATTCTTTTCAAAGAAATTGCATGGTTCTAATTATTTGCAAATGGCAGTAAATTGCGACACTTTTTAGCGAATTCGCCGTGCTCAAAATTGCTTACAATAAATAATGTTTTTATAAGACTCAATTATATAGTCGAGTTAGGAGCGCAAAAAGGGCAAAAAATCGCACCATTCTTAATGGAATGTTAAACTGTTCGTAACTATAAACTCAATTATTACAAAAAAATCCCAAACGAGAGAGATGAGATTCCGTTGGATCATTTATTGAATTTTCTTTACTTTTATTTTATATATTTTACTTTTATCTTTACTTTTATTGAATCGAAATACTGACAGAATGAAATACTTGGCTAAGGCCATAGATTTAAAACTTATTCAACTTTAGCGTATAAGACTCACCGGCCCGAAGAGCGTCCATAGAAACACTGGCGTATGGAATACTGTAAGAATAGCCTTCTTTTTTAAGTGACTTTGGCTTTCTCCTTGGTCGGTATTTGTAGTCGGGATGTTCTTTCATGTGCAAGTTTCTCAACCTTTTTGCTTCATCAATGTACGGACGTTTTTCGTCGTCCGGCAAAAGTTTCCACGCAGCGCCTGCAACAATCATAAAAAAATGGAAACATGAATCACAGTCAGTAGTAACGATGTATTCTATTGAAAAATAAAATCTCTGTGTTTTTCGATTAAGAAATTTACAACAATAAACAGGATTTCAAGGGGAAAATGAAATCTCGATTAGAAGTCATCGAATCCCTTCATTTTGGTGCGTCAAAAATTTCTTCTGATCATCGATATACTCATTACAGTTTCTATTCACCAGAATATCCATTTTGTGCTTCGAAATTTGAATGGTTCACAATAAATAAAGTAACCAATCAATCTCATGAAAAAAATAATGCGAAAGCTCGTTTCTCAAAAATAGCTTTTTTACATCAGGAAATCGTCGAACGCCCCTTACACGCAATCAATGGTGTTCTCCAATGGTGCTGTTTTACAGCTCGTGGGAGCATGGTTTTAATGCTCGTGGGAGCATGGTTCTGCTGTAGTCCCTCAAGACTTTTTTTTACAACGCCACCCTGATAAGACTGTTTTGCAACACCCCGTCTCCAGATATCTAATAGCCACCAGAGACAATACAGATTACGAAATTACAGATTCAGATCTCACCGATCTATATCGACCTACCTGAGCTATACATGTTTACTTCTTCATCACATAGCGACAAGGTTACATATTTTCACCAGTCTTCAGCTAAAACAATTTAACATACCCTTTAGATTCTCACACACACGCACACACGCTCACACACACGCGCTCACGCACACGCACGCACACGCACACACGCACACACAAAGTATGTTAAGTCGATGTTGAAGCATAACTGAAACGTTGTACTACGTGTGCATGTATATAGTGAATGCTTTGGGTACGCATATAATACCCCTTCGTCACGTCCTCTTGGGCACCATTGAACCTCGTTAGATTATAATTGGACGACGTCATGCTGCATAATGATAACGTGTTGAGCGGGTGCGACGAGTTTTCACCTGAAGTATACAATAGCAGGGTGCACGTATCGACCAAATGAACAAAATGTATACTCATACAGATAGGCGTCATCCCCTCAAATTTAATAACATACGTTGGAATGAAAAAAAAAAAAAGAAATGAAATAAACAAACATCCTCATCAGGTTCGAGCAAAACATATCAATACAAATTCTCTTTCACTAAATTCATCAAGTTAGTGGGGATAATTCGGATGTAATCTTCTGTCAGAAAACACCTATTTAAATCTGTTCGCATCCACTAATTAACGGTTGTGTGACGAAACACAAAAATTGCCTCGTTTTAATAATGAGTTCGTAAGGTGATAAACGCTCCCAGATATATCGAAATTTATTAACAATCGTGAAGTAGGACTGAATTTGACAGCAGTGTGGAAACTCGGTGACCTGGGGTCGGTATAGTTCCAAATTGGGACGAAGGTTCGGGGATTCCTCAGACGAAATCAGTTAATTACTGGTGAAGGATTTACAAGGCATATTTGTTGAACACGAGTCGCAATCAACTTATCGAAGAGGTGTAACAATGGAGTCAATCTGCCGGCACCGTCAGTGAGCGGAGGGCATCGTCTCTTTTATCGCATGGGAGACTTGACACGACACTTGCACTGGAAACCTTTCGTAAACCCCCAACTCATCCAATATGTGCTTACATTGACGAGTGCACACTGTAAAAACATCTATAGGGTCAGGAATTAATAAAGAATCCCCTTACATAGAAGGGCACTACTGTTATTGGAATCTACTAGCAATTGGAATCTTGGAAGACTCTACTAAAAACAATTATCAGAGGTTACTTTATCCGCGATTTTTCAATGTCGCGATGAGTGCAGAATGGGGCATGAGAGAAATATTTCCAATAAAGTTCCAATAACGTCGGAGTCAAAGCTCCGGCCATTAAGTGTATCAGGAGTATTTTTTCAAAGTGCAGAGTTGTCCTTATGATGTACCTTTGGAGGAACTTGAAATATAATAGATTGTATAATCTTCTACTTCTGTGATGATCACCAAGGCTTGAATGTATTCAGAAATTGCGATCTGACCCGCAAGCAGGTTCAAATTCGATATGGGACTATTATGAAAGTATTGGTGGTATCCGCATGCAAATGCACATTTGGCAATCGTAGGTATTGTTTTTTTTTTTTTTTTTTGGTGTCATTAGCGTAGCTTTTAACCAGTCGCGCGAGTTATTGTGTAGAATTGATAGGAAAACTTGGATGGAAACAACACGACCGTCCGTTAGAATTGAAGCTCCGACGATTTCCTGATTGGGGTACCTAACCGAACAGGATATCATACCGAATGGGAATAATTGAATTGAAAGAAAAAAAAAGCCACGGAACCCAGTGATGAGAATGCACGAACGTTTTGCTATCTCGCACTGTTCACTATGGGAAATCACGAAAATTCAATTATCCATACTTTTACTTGTCGGGGTTTTGGCGAAGCGTTGCCTGAATGTATTTACCACACGGCGGGGGTGCAGTACGAGATTATTCAATCGATACGCACGCGCATTTTCTCCGACGTCGAGGGAAGATGGGGTTGGGTGGGTGGTTCGGAAACCAGGGAGAAAGGCAGAAACGGTGCGGGGGTAGTGAAAAGGGTGGCGTATTTGTTTAGAACAAAGGCCCCCGAGCGACGACGGTATTAGTAGGTAGTTGGTTCTCGGGTGGTACTCTCGGTTCTCTTCCGCTCACTCTCTCTTTCTCCCCCTCTACCTCTCTTCGCGCGTGCATTCGTAGACCGACCGAGCTTAAAACACAATGGCGCCAGCCTTTCAGTCCTTTCGCCGTAGAACAATGCCATTTATTTAACATCGTTTAAAAGTACAAAGCCTGTTAATTAATGGACCGAGGAGGGCTTGGGGTGGTGCAAAGCCCAGAGCTGGAGGATGGCATCATGATGGCCATACCAGAAGAACGCTGAGAGGTCGGCTAAACCTCGGGCACGACGCCGTCGATGATTACGACGACTATAACTATGACTACGACTACGACTACGCCGCCTCCGACGACGACGACGACGACGACGACGATACCAACGTCGTTCTCCACCACCTATACAGCTTCAGTACTGCCGTGTGCGGCTTTTATTATTCGTCTAACAATAGCCTCCAAGCACAGAGACATATCCTACTCTCTTGCCAATGACGACGCGTTGCTCCCAAGAGATTCAACGTTTTTAATATATACGCTGCACACATTTACACAGAGGGAGCATCACGAGAAAAACCTTTATCTCCATTGTATCTGCGGCCCATCACAGCCCAGCAGTTTTTACGGATTAGCCTCTTGCAAGAAAAATAATAAAAAATAAAAAATAAAAAAAACTTCCGCTGCATATTAAACCATTCTGTACAATTATTCGGAACAACAATAAAAATTGCTTCTTCGTAAGAACGCTCCCGGAATTTCAACAAATGGTACTTCAAGTTGTGACAAAAGTATCTCTAACTCATTTTCCATCATAATTCTCTAAATATTAGAAACAAAGGTATGACCTTTGATGGGTTGGACCAAAAATCAGGAATTCGTAAGCTAATCAAGCGTAATCAAGCTTTCAAGATGATACCAATTTTTGCGAAAAAAGAACTACGCGATGACAAAAGACCAACAATTTTTCATTTAGTTACCCCTTCCGGTTATTTTCTCTTGAACAAACAATCACCGGTTGAAAAAACATATCATCATTTATTTTATACGTTTGAGCCCATGTCGATGACCCCACAGAGTATAACGGGGCGAAAGTGCACCAACCATAATCATTGTCGATGCTGCATGGAGGAGTACACTACAGAGAATACCAATCTACACGTATGACATTTGTGTTGGTGGTATTGTGTTACCCTTGTCACGGTTCGTAGGAAGAGATTGCGTGGGGGGAATGCCCAATTTGTTTCGCATAAAATCCTCCCGAGAATATGTCTTTGCAATAAGCACCCCGTTAGGGGTGTAAGGGTGTGTGTTTGCCTTGCAGTGACAGTCAGCTTTGTCATGATCTTTTGTGACGAACTTATGATCCGAGCATTAGAAATTTCATGGCAATGTGTAGGTTGGATAGGTAAAAAATAATAAACGGGACGATCAAGCAGCGGTGTCTGCCGTAAAGAATGTAAGGTATTGATTCAGCGGTCATCAGTGTCTGAATAGAAGTCCAGACTTGATGACTAGTACCATTCGTAAATTTCAAAGATCGCAGCCCTCAGAATGATTAGAAATTAACAAATAAAAGCGTGTGCCAGAGGATTCATCTCAATATATCATACATGCTGGAATTTGAATTTTCTTCCAATCAAATAACGCAGATTTCTGAGGTGGTAGCACCGTTTTTGCACCCTTTTTAGTAGGCTCGGGGAAGGTGTATGTGTTTCCTCTGTGGCTTCATTAATCGACAATGTAAATGACTATATGGAGTTTACGAAAGTGTTGCATCAATGTGTATTGAGGTTACGACGGATAATTTTGACTGAAATTTGCTCGGTCGAGCATATAATGTGACAAACCATACGAAACGTCTATCACAAATGTATCGTAGTGAAAACGGGGGTGGGCAACGCGAACGACGGACACGGTCGAGCACGTGAATTAAGTGCTGCGGTAGAGGGTGAGAGCTTAGTCACGCTACGATTACATGCTACATTACGGGGGACATTAAGTAGCAATCCAATTATTGAATGTAAGCGATGATATAAACACTGTGTTAGGAGATTCCGTTTAAGCCGGAAATGAGGACGAGTCAATTTCTTCAAGACCCTGCATCTATTTTGTGAAGGGTTCCTTCCTAAATGATAGGGCTGTTGTCAGAAACTGAGTCAACTGCATCAGACGTAAACGAAATTTAGTTTGTCAATTGTTCAACATCTGCGATAGGTAGCATATAATAGGGCGAGCCTGAAATAGTATCAACATCAGGTAAGAGTTCTTGGTGTAGAAGTAAAAGTTTAAACTAAAAGACTATACACGTTAAGCAGGCTTGCAAAGTGCTAGAGTAAAGATATAAATACTAGTCGGTGGGACAAGTATGGAAAATAACTCGTGTGACTGTGTGTACAATTCTCTTTTGAGAATCAAAGAGTTTTAGACGAAGTGAAAAAGGAGTACACTACTTCAACTCACACAACAAGACTATGGAAGCCGTTGTTCGTTCCACGTAGTTCTACCCCGCGAATTTTCTTGCGGGGAAAGTGCGAGGGAGGCCAAGCGAGAAACAGCGAGAGAGCAAGAGGAGAGGGGGGAGGGGTACGTTAATGCAAAAGCTGCAGTTTACGTTTCTCTTCGTTTGAAAGCTTCGAGTCTCTCGCGGAGCAGCAATGTAGGAATACTTCATTAGGATGAAAGCTTGTGCTGCTATAGCTTTGCAACTCCGTGGTCCCTTCCCTGCTTCTTCTTCTTCTTCTTCTTCAACGTCATCTTCCATTCCCCTCAACTCTTTATCGCCCTCCTTTCTATTTTGTACTCTTGTTCCCTCCCATCGGCATCCACCAGCATCAGCGCCCCAGCCGCCTTTTCCACCAACTCCTCCGTAACAAGAGCTCCGGCTCAACCCCTTGTCAGATGGTTCTACACGTTAGCCGCGACTATCGGAGGGAGCGCCAGAAAGAGAGGAGTGCAAGAGAAGCAGAAGGACAGAGACTCAAATGTTGGGCGTAAGTTTGCGCGCGCAACCTGACAACGTTCAAGAAGTACTACCAATCCCACCTTCATGAACAACACCCTCTTTTTCCCTCTCATCCTTCACCACCTCTTTCCTCTCTCCAGCCCACGATCGACAACAATGTACGATAGTAGTATTTTAGAAATGCCGCAACACAACACAAAACAGCTTTTTCTCGGAAAACCTACGCGAGAAATTACGGAAAAAGTACAAAGATTAATCGCGGAAGAGTATACTTCAAGATTTCCTCTTTGTTTCATTACAAATTGCTGAAAATATGAATTGCGAAGATTGAGCAGTCAGCAATTTGATTTTGATATTTTTTTTTTTCCGGAAGCGATTTTTTGCCGAATGAATTTGGCTATCGTGAATCGACCAAAATCTTTTTACAACTGACTCACGCACTAACAACTTTGATCGTCAGCGGAAAAGCCGAACATGTTTTTTTCTCGTAATTGTGCGTTCGCTCGATTTTGAAGGAACTATGACCACAAGACAAAAAAGAAAAAGATATAATCGTGTTCGCTATATCAGTACATGAACCATTTGCTTGGAATTGTTGTTCATTTAGATCGGGACTGAAACTTTGACGCAAGAGAAAAAAATTCTGCAAATACAGTGCAAACACATAAAAAAAAGGGAAATGTTAACGAAAAGAAAAGTTTCACTACGTAACAACTACGTAAAATTAAATACGATCTACTATGAGATACCAATGCAGGAATCTATTTTCATTACTCGCTGTCATGATCGTGCCCCATAACAACAGGTTTTTACCCATTGGGGGGCGCGGCCACCACCATAACAGTAAGACCATTGAGGCTTATACCCTAATACTTGAAGGGGCGATTGACCGTTGGTAACGTGTGGCAATGCGTAAGCGTGGTTGACGCCTCCGGCGGTCAGCGCCCCTTCGCTTCTGTTTCTCCAAAGCCAGGGAGCAAAACACTCCCCGTAGAGTGCCATTCACTTCGCACTGTGCAATTTTCGCGCGTCAAGTACGTGCGAGGTCGTACGAGCTCTAAAAAAACACGCACACCCACTATTACCGAGCTCAGAGATTAATTCCTAGTGTACAATTGACAAGCCACAAATGAGATTGTCTCAGAAATATTTATCAATGGAGTTCGTAAATGAAGTTTAACACGGTTGTTGGTACATTTTGTATAAATATCATCGTGAACACAACCTGCAGTTGCAGATGAACAAACCCTTTGCGGATCGTAAACTGATCAATGGGGCAAAAAAAAACATTTAGTGCAAAAATTGGCCATCTGGTCACGTTTTTTCCTACTTCTTTGTTTTCTCCACGTTCTTTCGAAAGTCCGGTTCTAGAAGCGGGCAATTAAAAAGAAAATATGTTGACCATCTCTGACATATCAGTGGAAAAAGGGTTTGGCTATAAGCGGACAGGTTTATAAGAATCAACGACAACCAAAACGACCCTGACATTTGAAGATCGACAGGTTTCGAGCTTTGATGCACCATGATGTGTTCTATCATTCTTCATTATCATGAGGACTCTTATAATTAATATCAAGAGCTAGTAAAAAAAAATTTACAGTTTACTAATAACTGGCGTGAAGGGAATACTAATTGTCATAAAACTTTCAAGTTTCTCGTATTAAGCGATATAGGAGGATTGAGCTTCGTAGCAAGGAACAGGGAAAAAACGCTCATGAAAAAAAGCTGCTTGGTGAAAATTCGTTTTAGCGAAGGTATCAGAAGGATACAAAGGGACAAAAAAGGACTAACTGACGGAATAAGAGCTCTCGTTGTACGGAGAAAGATGTAGGGACAAGAAAGGCGGAAGAGAACCAAAGGCACAGAAGAAGAAGCAGAAGACGAAGAGAAAAAAGGGGGAGATCTTGAAGGAGCAAAGCCGACGGAAAGAGAAAAATGCCGCGGGAAATATCTTTGTGGATTCTCGGGCATTTAGCGGAAATGCCGGACTGGCATACCTTCGAGCAGAGCTTTCTCTCATTTGGCCACGCTCGATGGATTCCAAGTGTAGGGTCGTGGGATATAAATAATATATATGTATATACCTCCCTCTTAGGCGGGAGAGGCTTTTCCTTGTAGGCGGAATTGCGTGGCTAACGAGACGGAATAAGGTAGCTACTGTGAGTTGGCGAATCTCGCAGTCACGCGTACACACATATCCCAAAGCCACCAAACAAGGCACTACCACAAAAGATTCAACAAGAGTGCCGATGCCTACTTATTTGATATTCGAAACCGATCTCCGAGTCAAAGAAAACTTTACGATTCTACCGACATTACGTACAACGAAATTTACCTTAAATCCGCTATATCCATTCCCTTTTATTTCATCTCAATAGTTCACTTCAATCGATTGCAGTTAAATATTCTTTTTTTTTTTTTAACCATGGAAGTTGTTGAAAACATAGAGCGGAAATTTCGATCGGGGAACCAAAAATTGTACTGACGCCATGGAACTCAAGATGTGCTACCCAACTTTTGTGCATTTCAAGATATTTTCGATTAAGCTATACCTTTCGCGGAGGGCCCTATTTTGTAAGCGCATAGCCCGGGCTCGCCACATTCGTTTATAAATTAAACGAGATGTGGAAAAAAATATGTCAAAACCAACAATTATTCCCCGCAGCAAAGTCGAAATTTCTTGGTTGATTCAATGGACGTTCAGTATTTTTTGTCAACGATTGTTGAAGGGAGACACCGTAATTATTATTTTTAGATAATAAAAACAGTGGAATATGAATGGAAACACTGATAAAGAGCAGCAGAGTAACGTTGGTAAAAACAAGGGCCCATTTTTATCGAGTGAAAAGAAAACTCACGTCAGAAAAGTTGTTGAAACTGTCAAAGAAAACCTCTTGAAAATCAACGTTTCAAAAAATGGAGTACTAGTTACATTTTTCCAAATTTAATCGTGAATATTTTTTATAAAAAATCGATGACTTTGCATTCTTATTATTACCACAGAATCTTTGCAACATCGAATATCCAGAATTATTTTGTATCCAAATAATCTTCTGAATAGTATCGCATGAAAAATTCATCAATTTAGTGTCAAGAATGCTCAGTTGAATATTTCAATGTTATGATACTACATAAAATAATAAAAGATTCAACTTGTCGTTCTCAAATTTTCCCAGCAGTCTGATACTACTATAACGTATAAATGAATAAATACATACTTTTCGAAATATTGTCTAAGCCTTTTTCTTACACTCTATCAATTTGAACACGTTGCGTCTCCACATTAATACTTGATGTGTTTTTAGATTCAATCGAAAACTAATTGATATTGATCAGCTGTCACTTCTCCGATCTTTATAACCAAACGCGATTGGGTCTACTGACAGTTCCACGATCTTAACAACAAAACGCGGTATGGTCAGCTATCACATCCGCATTCATCGAATATCACCAGAAACTTTACCAGTATTACTAGTGTCACTAGAACGGTGACTGCGGAAAAAAAACACGAGCATCCAAAATGTGTGCGAAAAAATGCACCAATTTCTAGTGCATGTTAATATCTCCAATACCCTTCAAGCTACAAAGTTCTAGTTAGGCACGATCGAAAGGAAAAAATAAAATACAAAATACGTGAACTCACAATGTTTTCTAAAGCGCTACCATTTTATAAATTTTACGGAAACCAGATTTGAATGTTTTCAAAAAAAGTTGGACAACGCGGTGTAAAAGAGTCTTGTAGCGAACACGAACTCTTCTTTGACAAACAGATATAGGTAAACTGTCAAATGTACTTGTCCCGAGACTCTACCGAGTCTCTTGATATATTTGTCTCGAATCACTACCGCGACTGTTGATATGAATTGTCAAATAGAAATGTGCGCAGCAAGTCAACTTCACCAGAAAAGATCATCACACAAAATTTGGAATGCCGATCCACACAAAAAGGAACTTGCTTTTAATGTTAAAACTGTTCTTTCGTTACAACACTCACATTTGAAAATATTAGGTTTATTCTCAACTTTGTTACACATTTTTAGGTATCATGTTCTTAGTTATATAATCTTCTGAGAAATGTCAACGTACCAAGTCTCTTGGATATTTCACTGTTGTGCATCTTGGGATTTTCTTGCGCGATCTTCTTGCGCTGTAATCTTGACCAAACCATAAATGCATTCATCGGCCTTTTGACGTGTTTGGTCTCAGGTTTTTTTGCAGCTCCAAGACCAACTCCTCCTGGACCAACGCCTCCGCCACCAGGAGGCGATCCGACGGACATACCGGGAATACAACGGAGTGAATCTGTGAAAGCACCACCGTCGCACATGTTGCCGCCAGCTCTGTAATCCAACCACAGCGAGAAATTCATTAAGACAAAATACATTGAACATTCTACAACATGTCAATAATAAATTACTTATTTCTTGCACATTCTATTGGAGGCAAAATCTTTAAAAATAAAAAAATGCGATAAATGGAAATTTTTCAAGTAATAATAGTGTTAAAAAGACCAAAAATATTGAAAACGTTAAGAGGATTAATATTTTGCGCGAATCTAAGTATGATCCAGTAACAATTAATAAAATTTTGAACCACTTTAGAATATAATAATATCCTTACAAGCAAATCAAAG
Organism: Campoletis raptor; assembly: GCA_948107755.1. Lineage (NCBI taxonomy): Eukaryota > Metazoa > Arthropoda > Insecta > Hymenoptera > Ichneumonidae > Campoletis > Campoletis raptor. The sequence goes on along the minus strand of OX403630.1, from coordinate 4,608,336 downwards.
AACTGTAATCGGATATAAAATCCACCTTTGCATGTTATTTCCTAAAATTTCGCGAAAAATTGTCTTAACTTGGCAAGTGCTCGTCTTTGAATGACGATCTTGACGTTGATATTAAACTCTTATTTTTCGTATAATTTGAACCAAGAAGAAGCACCGTTTCAAAAAAATTCAATCATTTTTCACAACTTGTGCCTTTTTTTTTGCATTTCACGGCATGCAGATTTCCGACTCCAAGGTTGAAACATTTTTCTAATTCCCGCTTTAAGCGCCGTCGGAACATTCAATCACAATTCTTTTTATTTTTGTTTATTTTGCAAAAGTCTTTTTTTGGGAAATTAATCGCGAATCAAAATTGATAAGTGTGTATAAAAAATAAGTTACATTGGTTCGTCGATAAAAATTGTTTAGTGACCTCCCTTCTTAGGCTCTTCATGCATAGATGTTATATTATACGCAATTGGCTTAAAAATTGGCATACACAAAAGTGTGGGGTCGCTGTTCTATTAGCTGAACTAAAACTTTGAACATATATACGCCCAAATTGTCCGACAAAACGATTGTTCATTAGGATATATCTTAAACAAAAACGATTGTATTTTTATGTTTTTTATTGCAAAAATCACCAACCGGAGAACTTTGAAATTTTGAAATTAAGTGGCCACACACATACGTTTTATATATTCATATGTCCTACGGATCATATGCAAACCAAAACTTGATATTTCTTTAGGGACTAAAGTAGTTGTATCGAAGCTGCCCGCCGAAAAAAAAAATCACAAATAGCAGCTCATTATCATCCCCTTGAAAACGAAATAGTTCAAAGGGGATAAATCAAAGTCGTTGCCAAAAAAGTTTGATCAAAGTCTGTTATTTGAGCTCCGATAAGATTGATAAGTTCTACAAGACGGCTGCGATCGTAGTGGCACAAATACCACTGAAGAAGATCATCCACAACGGAGTTGCTCTTAATTGCCAATCGATTTCAAGTTACTAAACCTCTTTTGGTTTGGTAAGCAAATGAATTCTAACCCCTCCGGTACAGAAAGCTATACACGAGCATCGGGTGTCCTTGAGAAAGGTTAACCTGATAAAGTGTCGCCTGGGCGTGCAACTAGAGGGCGACCGAACCCGTGAATCGTAGCAGAAGTTGTGGAAACGTGCGATAGGGGCGAAGGCATATAATGGCTACAGGAGATCGCGTTGAGGATTCATTAAAAAAATAATAACAATAACAATAGGATATAAAGGATGTAGAAGAAACGTGGGTGTGGGGAACCTTCGGGGCACGGAAGAAGTTGGAAGCGAAAGACCAGGGCGGTGCGGGGGGGGGGGCTGTAGTTACGATTTCGTTAGGGTTAACATCCGCTAGAGTAACCCTAGCGTATCAAGGGCGGTGGTTTCAAGTGCCTCAAGTGTCATTCAACAAGGATTAATAGATACGTACGTAGGTCACTGGAGGGGCCGCGGGACCCAATACAGCTTCGGGTGGGATGGGGTTGGGGGAGTTTAAAAGTATGAGACAAGCGTGACAATTCGTCAGTGAGTGTAAAAGCTCGAGGGATCGGAATCATGCTTAGGGGTTTGCCGCACGTGTGTTAAGAAGTGCACACAAATACGCAAACATTAGAGGGAACTCAGGCGTAGGGTAACCGTCGGGGTCCGAGAAAGATGCTGGAAGTAATAGCTGTTGACAACGTGGAGCGGGGAGGGATGAATTAGGAAGCGCTAATTGAATGTTTAGCTCTCTCTTTCTCTCTCTTTTAGACTTAGAATCCATGTGGCACGGTTAACCGCGATTTATTATTGGCTGGATTCGAATTCATTCGGGTAAACCCATGTGAAACCTATTCGACCGGAGCTGAGCTCCGGTTCCGGGATCTCTCTAGTCTCCATTTTTTTCAACTGCATTTTTACTGGTTATCCGTGAAGATCTTTGAGAATTTGAGTTCTGGAGGAAATGAAAATTCCATAAACACGAATTTTGCAGCTATTACCGCAACTCTATTGGGATCTGACATGGAGGCGTGGTTATACGGCAATGTGGCGCAAACGGGGGTGCATTTTGATATGTATGTGTCACATGTATGCATGACATATGCTTGTGTTGAATGTCCGTGTGCACGCCGAACATAGTTCTAAATTTGACACTAGATGTCTTGTGAATTTTGTCAGAACCCAATTGTCAAGCATGCAGCAAGGAAAAACCACGATCGAAATTTTTACACGCGGAAAATGAATACTTATGACAATGTTGACTCTTTAAAACGCGGGGTTATTGCTTTTTCTAGATATTTTTAAGACATTGACGTCAATTTTGTTTTTCTATAAACCTATGGAGATGTCAATTGAAGAGTTTTATTTTTCGTTTTCGTCAGTAGATCGATGTATACAAGTGTTTAACATGATACTCAAATTTAATGTATTTATCAGATATATTCTTCAGTGGAAAATGAATTTTTCAGTGCCGAACAAGAAATTTTCAAAATAATAAAAGAAATCCTTAAAAATCCAAAGGATTTTCGTTCAGTAAATAAAGGTCGAAATGTACAAAAGTTATAGGCTTCGTAGCGTTTTGACATCTTCCATATTCCTCTGAAAGCCAATATCAAAATATAAGCTTCAATACACCCTTAAAATACTTTGAATAAATATCGAAACCCTTTCGTAGATGGGTGCGATGTTTAAAAGTCTGATGAAACGGTGATCACGTGGCTCACGTGCGGCCTCCCGTTTTCTGTAACAATCATTGGCTTTGACCATCAATGAGCCCTACTCGCGAACAGTCGCGTTGTTCCCAAAATTACTTACAGCCGCAGAATCGAGCAGAACAATCTGTTTCCGAGAATGTTGTGATTCGCCAAATTGATCACGAATTCTTTCAGCTTTTGGCACCGAGTGCCACAAAAAACAGTGGCAAACAAATTAATTCCAGATTCTCTTAAGAAAAAAAAAATTCTTTACGAGTTATATAAATAACCTCTCTACACGGGTATCATTTGAAGATCTTTTACGTGCTTAATCTACCGACTGTTGGCATAATAACAAAGCAATGAACGTCACCGCGTAATATACATACCAGCTAAATAAACATCTGGCGGTGAATGAACGTTACATTTTTGTCTTTAAATAAACGAAAAAGTAACACGTGGTTATTTAACCCGAAGTACTTAATATCACCGAACGCACGAGGCAAAACTTATCGGTACATTACAAAACAATTACGGAGCACAAACCATTTAACGATCTTGTTTAAACTGCGATGTGAACATTTTGTTAGAAAGACATTGAAAAGGCTATGAATTTTTAAAAAATAACAATTATTTCGATGAGGTCTAAACACCACCAACTTGATTTGGAATTTATATTCTCTTACTGAAATTTAACAAGACTCTTTTCTCAAATAATTCTTCGTGTTTAAACATTTTACATTCGGAAAATTGTCTTTCTACTTGTTTGTTGGAATTTCGAGATTACTTTTTGTTTTCAGCCACAAAATGAGAATAATAAATAATTGAATTTCCTGTAACGAAGAAGAAATGTATAGACAATATTTTCACTGACTTCAAGACACTTTAAATTTGAAAACTTTTAATATTCGAAAAATCGATCTAATGGTTATTTTTCCAAATATTTATGCAATTGTGACGAGGCACGGTCCAGCAATAATGAGCGAACAAAAAGGTGATCCGAGTGGGACTCGATCCCGGGACCCGCGGAGTCTGAGTCCGGAGCGCTAACCACTGCGCTAGGGCCACCTATATTCTAATTCATATTGCCAGACCGTGACAGTCCCCCTCTTACAGTGTTCGACGTCCTCGTCGACTAACGTCACATTTTCCGAAGATTCTGCCTCTGTGGGCGATTCAAAGTATTCTGCCGCGTTTGGGCTTTCGTAGATTCTGCCGCTCTGGGCTTTAGTATGTGTCGCTGTGTGCCGTAGTAATTGCCGCTGTGGGCCGTTGATTTTGAGTGAGCGTGTAGTCGGTTCGAAACATCTGACACCATTTTGTGACGAGGCACGGTCCAGCAATAATGAGTGAATAAAAAGGTAATCCGAGTGGGACTCGATCCCGGGACCCGCGGAGTCTGTGTCCGGAGCGTTAACCACTGCGCTAGGGCCATCTATATTCTAACTCATATTGCCAGACCGTGACACAATGAACAAGAAATTTTTGCGTTTTCCCTCAATTGATAAAATTTCCTTGGAACTTTTCAAAATATTATAATTCTTCCAGCAGCATGACATTGAATTATAGTAGAAAAATATTTCAAAAAATCATTCCGATTATTTATTATCTGATGTTAACTCAACCTGGATCAGTGTACACAGAATTGTGATAAGTTTTGTGATACGCTTTTGTGACGAGATATGTGAACTGTCGGCGGCGCTGATGCACAAATTTATTATCCCGATGCGTTGAATAATCACGAGACCTCAGGGGTCAAAAAACTCAGTCACCATCGATCTTGTGCGTGTGTGTTTGTGCACTAATCGATCGATCTCCATTCGGGCGTAAATCCGCTTCCTTTTTCATTCAGTTTTGCAGTAAAAGAGAAGAACATACATCTCTGTATGTTACATGAAGTACCATCTTTTTTTGAATAAACAATTAATCAGCTTTTCGCCTGAAATCATTACTATCATGTCTTCAATTCGATGCATTGAGTTTTTTTTTTATCAGGGGAAATTTGATTTCGAACAAATTGATTTTTTTTCTAATCAATCGTATTGGAAATATGAGAAATGAGAACGTCAAGAATTTTATAAAAATTAGACGATAGTGTTTAAATTTATTCGGAAACAGTTTGAAAATATCATCTATTAACAGAATTTTCAAGATCATTATTGAACTGACTTTGTCAATGCGTGCACGTTTGTGACGTCCACCCGGCATTCCGCTCTACCGCTTTTTCGCGTTTTTTATTTTCGAAGTGTAGAATAGTATAAACAACAAATTTCACAGCAGCAGGTCAAGATCACAAAAATCCTTACTTTCACAATGAAAACCGGATCTTGCTGGAAACGCTAAGATTTTGTTGAATGTTTATCTGATTAATTTCCGAAAATAATTTTGTTGAACGTATGCAACAAAATATTAGCACTTTTAACGAAATCTGGTTTCCAGTGTATTAACGAAGAACGTTTATAAACATTTGCAGATTCACTTGATATTTATTATTCGTTTATATGTTAAAACGGAAATGAATGTACACAAAAGTTCAAAAACTCTTATCAATTTTTCAAACAATGATTTTATTCACCAGAACGGTTGATATTCAATTGTGTTCCTGTGATTCTATTGAAATTTACAACAATCGAATATATTATTGTGCATTTTGAAAAACATACTATTTTTCGGGACATCGAAAAAAAATGTTAGGCATTGTTTTCGTTCTGACACGTGCAGGAATTTTTTTTTTCAACGTTACACTAAAAATTGTGGCAAGAATCAAAGCAAAAAATAGTAAAAAAAAAAAAACATAGAATACGAGATACGGCGGATAACCGTCGAGAACTGAGAAAAGCACGAAAACGGAGAAAAAAAAAGTTGCCGAAAGTATTCTAGAAAAACGAGGGAGGAAAAATTCCGTTTGAGAGTTGAAAAACGAAGAGACAATTGCCATATACAATTTACCGTGGGAAGTATTTATAAATGGCTTACAAATCGGAACTACCATTTTATACCATAACTTTATAAGGAGGGCTCCTTAAATTAGGGGTTTAAACGAAGTAAGCCTCGCTAGTAAAAATTTATGACACAATAAACATCGCAATGTTGTTCTACCTAACCCCCTCTCCCTGTTTTATGTCTCTTCTCGTCCAAGGCGTGATCAAATCACTCTTCCAAAAGTTACTCGTCCCTTCGTGTTTATTGAACTAACCCGGCGTAATAAATAAAATGTGGCACCACAGCTCAGGTTAAGGCTGTGTGCACGTATAATACGCATAAAAGTAAATATATCGACTGTATGTACACATTATTATGAGGACACTTGAGCGTTCCGCTTCTTAAACGAAATCCTATCCAAGTTTTGGTATGCGCACCAACAACACTGAACGATACCTTTGCTTCTTATTATTCGAAGGCAAGAACTTGAGGAATGAAGGTAAAGTACATCAATTCTCGAGACAACGAAATTTCTAAAATTTTTTAACTAAACAAATTTTTATATTAATAGTTTGCCGAAATAATGAAAATAATTGAAACGAAGACTAAGTCAATGTTCGAGTCTCACTGCAGATTTAATCGCGGAAAATTTTAAATATTGATTTTTTAAATAAATAGTATAAAAGTATTTTTTGTAACCGTTTGAAAGTTTGTTTAGATCGAGAACTGAAAGCGACGCAGAAATCCATTCGTATTGCTTGCAAGTTTAAAAAAATGACAGGTCTTTTCAAATATTTTGTTTTCCAGTAAAACAATCGGCTGAAGCAGTCGAACTATCGAGTAGAGAATGATTTCTTGTAAGACGAAGTATAAGACGTCAGGCATTGAAATCGCTTAAATTTCACGGATTATGCTTTGAACAGTCAAATTCCTTCGATACGTCAAATTTTGTATTTATAAATTGGGGCTCCAGCAAATTCATTATTATTCATATTCTTATAGGAAAATGGAACGCGTTGAGAAATGAATCCACTTTCGGTTCGTTTCATTACATGATTAAACTTTGCGCGAATCTATTGTTTAATTTGATCATTTATTCGGCAAATCGGTGCAAGTCAAACAAATGAAACTTTTTTTATCCAATTGATCAAGTTTCCGGAAAGCAGTTCGGAGCGACTTCCGATCAAAGACCCGAAGTTTCAACTCCTGCGGCAAAATTGTCATCAAATCGATGAAAAAAAGTATCTTCTAAAATTGAAAAGTTGCAACTTTTTCTTTAATAGAGTTGATTAAAAATGAATGAATAGAAAACTTCGAATTGAATCACTAAAATAAACCTAGTTCAAAATGACAGCAGTGAGTACGCGGTCAATGATAGGCTCTGTCATCTGCTAAGTCGAACATCGCCGAGCGGAGCCAATACTTGGATGGGTGATTGGTCACTTGTGAATAGCGAAGCACGGAAGACTGTTGTTTAAGTTTTTGACGGTGTTAATCGCCAGAAGTTCAGAAAAAATACGGCCGCCTTCATCGACACTGGTTTTCCACAGTTTCCCTGGGCCCTTATGCGCTTAGCCCTCTTGAGGGGTTTTGCAGGAACATGGAAATTAGCAAAGTGGGGATAAAAAAGACGTAAAAAATGTTCGGGTAAATCTTAGAAATGAATGATCGATATTTTTTATATTAAAAAATATTATTCCATATCCTCATTCGATTTTATATGAAGAAACCAGTATTTGTTTTTCGTTGATAAAAAACGATAGTCATGCTTCTAATGTGTAGTGGAAATTATGAAAACTTGACAAAATCAATAAACATTGGGTATTGAATTTGAATCGGCAGAACTGTCGCGTTTTTCGGCACGTTTTCGCGACACCCTAATGAATCCGGTGAATATTTCAACTTCTTTTTTGTTCAGAATTTGCGAATGCAAAATAGTTTTTTGCATTCTTGAGTGTGAAAATGCAGTTGAAGGTTTGCATAATTATCGTTGGACCGGAAAAATGGGAAAATTCTCACCTCATAAAATGGCCGGCGGCCCGTTGATGCAATTCCAGGTCAATCTTGCAGCCGTTTCGGAGACGATTGTCTCGAAATCGCGACAATTAATAGTCAACCTCGAAAAACGAGGCGTAAGGAAAGAGGAAAACAGTAATAAAAACGAGCACGCACTTACTCAAGTCGGTATCCACTTGGAAGAAAGATCAAAAATTTATCAGTCGCGATTGCGTTTTGATCTTAAAATTTGAAAGTCTCTTCATTTGTTTATATCAATATCCACACCAAGGGAGAAAAAAAGAGAGGGAGAGATAAAGAGAGAATTAATAAAAGTCACTGCACATGTCACACACGGTGCTTGAAATTGTTCCGTGCACAAAATCACTCAATCAACACTCGTTGAGAAAACAACGTAAACGTATATTAATGTTTTCTCATCGCTTATTTCACCGAACTGCGAAAAATCCCCGTTTGAATCGTCAAAGTACCGGAAATAACTCACAAAATCCGGAGCAGCCAACAGCTAAAAAAAAATTACGAGACGCCTTGTAGATTGATTTTTTGGTTCCGTCGTTAGTTATTAGTGAAAACACCGATGCGTCGTTTTATCATTTGCTTTTTTTTTTGTTTTTTTTTTTTGTTTTTTTTTTGTTTTTTTGTTTTTTTGTTTTTTTTTTATCGCGATCGTGGTTTTTATCCCGACGACACTGCTCCCGGGAACGATTTATTTATAAATGAGCCCAGCCTCAGTTTGGCAGATCCTACGCTCGCGACAATTCGTGACGATCTCTCGCGCGCACTCGCTGCTTCGTTTTGGTCCTCCCCACTGGATCATTCCTACTCTCCCGCCAACTGAGTTGGCTCCCACTCGTAGTCACAAGTCGCAGAAGCGAAAGGAGCGTTGTTTGAGAACTAGGCTCGTCCCAGCCAACCAATAACCGCGTTTAATGGGCGTTCCGTGGCACCCTACTATTCCTCTCCATCTTTACAACAATTGGTCGAATCTCACCGACTCAACCGACAAATGTACGAAGCGGGCGTTCGCCGAGGTTCTCTCTTCTGATTCTCCTGAACCCCCGAGCGAGAGGTAAACAAAAAAAATCATAAAAAAAGAGGGCTCTCGAGATAAGGCTCTCGAGATACACAGGAGATGGTTATGTGCGCGTGCACCTATAATTCGTGACGCGCCAATAGGTGGTACACGTACGAGTACGAGCTTTATCGCGGACTACCCGCTACCGCCGCGCCTCCGTGTTGCGCCCATCGTGCAACCTACGTCAGGCTCACACTGTTGGGTAAGCGGCACATGAAACTGCTTACCTGTATGAAAGGGGGTGGCGCAAAAGGGACGAGAGAGACAGAGAGAGATAGAGAGAGAGAGAGACATAAATCTCTCAAGAATAAGGCACGCACTGAGCCACACGACCGAACAAAATAATAGGCTACCTGTGCCAAACAGCGCAAATACCGTGGCTTTCAATCAAATAATCAAATTTCCTTTCTGTGTTACCAGATTTTCACACTCCTTGTAGTACCTTTCTTTCATCTTTATAGAGGAAGTCCAGCATATTTGGAATCCAAGTGTTTGATTTCAAGGAATATAATTGAAGAGTCAATAGGGAAAAAGACTGCGTGAAATTTTGAATAATTGTGAAGTTTCAATTATCGTTAATATAAAAGCAAAGAAAAATAAGGAACTTTGACGAAATTTGGTTTCATCAGGAAATTATCGAAATACAACTAATGCTGACGTAAGTTACGATGAAGTACATTTTGTTGCTTTAATTTTTGAGAAATCAATACAAAACCATCAACTCTGATGACACTAGAGTGATTAGTTTAAAACATTTAAATTTTCCCTTTATTTTGGTGTCGAAACTGGTGGCACTTGTTCCGAAAAGTGGCTTAAGTCAACGTACCGTTCTGTTTTTCTACAGGTCGCATCGTAAATCTCAACAAAGCCTAACATACTTCAAATCTTTTATTTGTTGAGTATATAGTCGTATTAACTTTGAGTTTGGAACATCGTAACAAGGATGGTGCTGGCATTTTTCAAGACCATGCACTGAGGGAAAAAATTGTTGAATCAATCAAATATCTCATTACGGGGTACCAATAAAATTATATAATCATAGCAACGGTATAAAGTATTTGAAAAATACAGCCGTTTTGCAACTGATCACACATTTATTTTGACCGCAGACCCAGCCATTGAATCAACGAAATGTTCCAATAACATCAAATGTTGTTGAATCGATAATTTTTTTTCTCTCAGTGTGTTACGCCGTATGAGCTGCTACACAATTCTTTTGCTTTGTCTTCAAAGTTGCTAACTCAAGATAATACGAGATTCGTTAATTTGAGGTCAAAAGAATTGAATATATTTATACTAATCTCCGAGTTTCTTTTTGATAAATATCGATCAAAAGTTATATATTCAGTGTACTGAATGGTGATTAAATGAGAACACAATTAAATCTTAAAATACGGTCTTTTCGACATTGAACTTTGCTCATTCATCATTTCTTTTATCGCCACTCCAAAAACCAGTAAATTATTTCCTTAAACTGTCGAATCTGCCTTTAAAGAAGTTGTAAAAAAAACCGAAAAAATGTAAACAACTTGATTTTTAGAACGACCTCCCACTCTGCTTGGAATATGAGTTCTGTAATAATTGCCTTTATTGTCACATAGTGTGGATATTATCATGAAGTATTACAAAGATGTTGCTGGATGGTCGGTGTGCAAAGGATCATCCCGTTGAAAGATTGATTATTCTTGCAAAACGTACAATCCCCATTGTGTCAGGCTGTCGAGTATTGTATGTTCAATTATGCTTTTATACTTGAAGAACCACTGAATAAGCAATTTTTCACCGAAAGGAAGACGCACATGTACCATATACTTTGGGCTACCATTACAACTTTTCGCAAACTCGTTTATTAGATAGTGTTCACAAAATGGAAACTGGTGTTGTAAAAACAAATAAAACAACAACTTTCTACTACTCAACACCCAGAAAAACGTCCAATCCATTCAATTAGGATCATCTAAATAATTGAAATAAATAATTAAATAAGGAGTTATACCATTTTTAATGCTATTAATATTCAGTAATATTTCCATGGGTCTGCAAAAATATATCATATTAAAAGTTCCCAACCGAATGCGTGTTCTTCGATATAATTACTATATAGTTATAGTCAGAATAATAATCGTTCTTTATTTCCACAATTTATGCACATCAAGAGGTCAAAACGCATATAAAAAACGACTCTACACTCTGCGCCTCATAGTGGTCCACTGAAAAAGGGAAAAGTGTTGAGAACGGTGACGTACCTGGCTCGGCGCGTAGTTTAAGGAATTCCGTTGGGTCAAGTACGTGGATGATTTGAAATGAAAATTTGAAGACTCAATAGAACTTAAACTTCTTTTGAATCAACTTGTAATAAAATGTGAGACAGTATTGGAGCATTGTTCTGGCGATGAAGAAAAATTGTTCACCTAATTTTAATCAAATTTAATTCAACGCAAGAAATATTCAAAACTTTTGGTTTTATTCATCTCTATACATTTGCAATTGCGCTTAAGGCATATTTTATTACATTGTTATAAAAAACGAAAAATAAATTTATTTTATTGCTAAAAAAATATTCCATAAATTTATTTGATATAACGGTGTTGAAACAAAAAAATATATGTTATATTATAAATATATATATGTCGGAGAATGATTAGAATTCACTATTTAACTTAACTTTCCGTTTCACGTGAGGGACGTATAATCTCCCTTATCAATTAAAAGATCGAACATTAACCGAATTTTAGATAATTGTGACATCGATGTCAAACACACGTCAAGCGATCTCGATTCTGTCGCTCGGACTGACACTTCCGTCTTCTTTCTTTTTATCTGTCAGTTGTAAAATAAATGAATCAAGCTAGGACCACTACGATCCTCGACATATATATATATATAACAAGTATAATATTGTTATAACCATAAATTGGAATAAAATTAATTTATTTTTTGTTTTTACCTCGTAATACGAAAAAATGTATTTTCAAACAGATATTTTACAAAAAATTTTCAACTAATTTTCTGTAGAAATGTTCATCGCGAGTAATGGTTTTGACACGAGATGATGATAAATGATAAAATATGAACTTAAAATTGAACAATTTTATGGTTAAGTTTATATAATTTTAAAAAGGACAAAAGTTTCATACTTTTGTGTACTCTATTGAGAGTCGCGGTAGCAGCTCGCGAAAGGTACATTTACCTCGAGTCTCTACAAGACACTTTTTTACAGGAAGCAACGTCATTTGAACAATTTTTCAAATATAGTTTCATGAATATTTATATAAATACAGCATTTTAAAGAATGTTGTGGGTACACGTATTATTTTTTTTTTCTATCCATCGTGACTAATTAGAATCCTGTAGCTTAAAGCGTATTGATGAAATAATTATTTCTTACTTTCGTAACGTCTAAAAAATGAGCATTTTTTCGCACACATTCCGATTGTCAACTGTTGCTTGCATCTAGTAACACTCGCACTATTCTGGTGACAGCGAACTGTCTTCGTGGTTCAGGGTTACAAAGATCGCGGAAGTGTTAGCTGACAGGGTTATAAAGAGTGCGAAGTGTCAGCTGACCATATCGCGTTTGGTTATGAAGATCGCGGGCGCGTCAACTGATCGATATCAATCGGATCTCGATCGAATCAGAAAAATCTCTACGTGTTAACGTGGGGACATACCGTGGTTGCTAATTATTACCGTGATTATCTATTAATATAGAGTGTCAGAAAATGGATTTAAATAAAGTAGAAAAAACTGGATAACACAATAATTCCAAAAGTATGTATGCATTCATTTATGTAAAATAGTATCAAACTGGTCAGAAAATTTGAGAACGACGAGTTGACTATTTAATGTTGTATTGCGACATTTAATGTAGTACATTTACTCGCAGCTATAGCCTTTTCTATGGAAGTCTCCTCAAAAATCAAATCCCCATAAAAACTGAAAAAAAAGAAGTTACATCTCCACAGTACCGTCTCCCAAAACATTGTCTTCTGTAAAAATATTTTCGCACAGAAGAATACAGAAAAATCAGGCCTTATCAAAAGTGAGAAGTTCACTCTGAAAAAGTTATCAAAAGGAGTCAAAATTCACGAAAAAATGATTATTTTATCCTCGTCAAAAGAAAAATTCGTGCTTCTCAAAAAAGTAATAAATCAATATAAATATACCAAAGCATATATGGCCAAGTACGTCGGAAGTGAGTATATTTTTTGTAAAGTATTTTAATTAATATTTCATGATTTCGGAGTATAAGCATTTACAAACGTCAAAATAACCCTGCGTAAAAAGTTCCTGGAAAAACAACAATAAAATAAAGTGCCTGACAGAAAATTATCCCAGAGATCTCCATTAAATAAAAAATAATCAAATTGAGTAAAAATGCACAAAAATATGACAATTGAAGCGATTTCGAGAAAAATGTAACTTACCTTTTCGTTGGTCTTGTGGACGCTTCAGCTTCCCCAGACACAATCACATACGCGCAGGTTAGGTCGATTTCGTACAATTGTCTTCTTATGGACCGTCATCGACGGAAAATAGGTTTTACAATGGTTTTTCGCTTGATTGTTCGCTCTTTCTGCGGTTGAACTTGCTCTGCTGTCTCTATCGATCGATCCTTCCGCATTCTTTTCGGGTCAGGGGAAAATCGATGGTCGATGAGTGGGGTTGATTGAAGTGCGCGAAATCCCTGTGCCCTTCGCGTAAGCCGCGTGCTCTGGCAAGTATCGCTGATGTCACTGGTGCATGCGCAATGGCTCGTACATTGGAAAGCGCGTAACCCGGGAGTGCATGAAAATAAGGGTAATATATTGGATAAACTTTGCTTAAAAGACACACTTGTGCAACGAAGACCTCTTCGCTCTCGAGTACGCAAATATTAATGGCACAGCAGCATGTTTTACGCTAAAGAAGTGGCAGATCGCCACAAAAATTATAACTTCTTCCTTGCTATTTTTCAGTTTTATGAATGTCATTCATGAAAAAAAGAAAAAACAGATCACGATGACTAAAATTTTGTGCATAGCTTTGTAGTTGAAGTTTGCTAGAAAAAGTAAAAAAAATACCGTAAAAACTGTTAAAATATAACATGTTACATTTTAATCGTAGTTTCCTGCTGCATTTTTTTATACCACGGCGTTGGTACATCTAATAAATTGATCCAAACCACTCTGCCTGCTCATACCTTCAAGTGCCTAATGAGAATTTTTTAACACATACAAAAAAAAATGTTATTGTTGAACTAGCACCCAAGCACATAGCTCTCGGACTCGGTCATTTCGATTCATTGATGGAACGAGATGAGTTATGACAACAGAAAATAGTGAAATAACCATTTCGAAAATTGGCCAAAGGGGCAATGGAAATGAACGGTGGATAGGGTTGGTGAAAATTTTAAAAGCAGCACTCTGAATGACGTGTCATAACCCATCTTAAAATTAAATTTCCTAATCCTTTGCATCTTCTGCGTTTATGAGGCTTTCCCTTCAACTTTCTCCATCCACGTTTTTTTCCTTTTACTTCACGAGTCTTCTAAATATTTGGCTCCAACTCATTCGACCAACCGTATACTTTTCGCAATATTATTATTATTATTATTTTCATGCACATTACTCGGTTTTTCGGCGTTAAAATCGTCTGTAATTATCGTAGTTAACAAATTACATTTCCATTTTCACTTTTCATAATATAATTCAAATTTAAACTCAACTAAGATCTAGTTGAATCAAATAACTTTTTCCCCTTTTTATGACGGCCTAATTCGCTCCGTGCAAGTCAGCGGTGGCGACATCTGCTAGCTTGAAAATGCATCCATGAAGGGAAGTTTAATTTGTTAAGAAATATAGCAGAAAGTGCGATAAAATAAAATAAAAGCTTTTGTTTCGGGATCTATTTACGTAACTATGTACAGCATTTTTTCTACAATTCAGCTGTACAGGATAAAAACATGGCATGAAGAGACATGGCTAGCAGACGACAGAGACATCAGACAGACTTTTTATAACAAAAACCGAATAAATTGAGCAAGCACTGAGAAAACAAATTTGTTGAATCATTGAAAATTTTGTTGAGTCGACTAAATCCGGCGTACACGGGCTGTCAAGTGAGCGGTGCAGTAGAATGAACTGAATGGAATAGAATCAACTAATTAATTAGTGTACCGAATTGTTAATTTTATCAATTAAAAAAATATTTAGTTACTCAGACTAATTTGAAATCATTTGGAAATTTTGACCATTTTCTTTTCTCAGTGAGCGTTGAAAGTAATACGATGAAAATCGTATTATTATTTGATTAAGGTAATCCGGTCGCTTCACACTGATAATACTTGAGACTTGTATAATGAACATTTTTATTATATGCTAAAAAAATTATTTCAAATAACTGAAATTTTCCTTGCGTGATTAATTTAATAAACTTTCACATCTAATTAGAAAAATGTAAAGAGGTATTCCAACGATTCATGTAGTGTGTCTAGATTTTATATTTGGCAACGTTGGTGCTATCTCCATCTCTGTCTACCGAGCAAGGCGAGTTTAACCTCCAAACGCGTTTGAAACCAACAATAAATAATTTGACAGCGAAATTTGTTACGCCTCCTTTGATTTTTTTTTCCCTAACACGTTACAGAAATACTTGCTTTTATTGACAGCTGGAATCGTGAAAAATTGGAAATTACAAGTTTGAATATGTAATATTTGAAACACATATTCGTTGATTTTATTTTCAAATGCTTATTTTACATTACTCGACGAGTTTTTTTGTTTTATATCGAACAGATTTGGCGAAGTATTAAACATACGCAATTATATATTTAAATAGTACGGATGCAGTTATCATAATATAATTATCAGATATATATATATATATATATACATATCAGATATATATATTACAAATTTGTAGAAAAAACGTATCTTTCGACTTTTGTTTTATTGTTTTTTAATATTCTTGGGTTACTTATCGCAAGATAGAGAGAGAGCTTCTCCTTTGCCAGGCCTGGGCTCGATAGATGACGTAGAGCTTCGCTGGTGGATGAGATACTTCCAAAAAAAATATATATATATATATAATTACACGTGTTCTCTGAAAGATGGTCAGATGGCAACTATCCTAAATTTTATATCCTCGTTCGCGACGCTTCTCCTTATCCCCTCCTTATCCCATTACAGGGAACTCACACATATTTCCATTACAAATAATAATAAAATTAATATTCAATTCACTCACTTTTTTTCAATTTTATACTAACAATAAACACGTAACTATCAATAAAACACAGCCACCAGACAGTTTAAAAGTAGGGTTAAAAATGATATATGCAGAAATTCAAATGAGTTAGAGGAGGTTAGGGTTACAGTCAGCTGTTTTGCCTTGCTGTCACGTCGTCTTATCGTAGCGAGATTCATCCAATACCGGAACATCAGTCGAGCTTAACTTAATATTAGATAAAACATAAACCGATAGGCATATTTTTTTCTGAACGTATTGGATTAATACAAGTGTTAAGTATGTAAATCTGATTTTTTTTTTTTAGGAATCTGATGGATTCCGACTAATATTAACACTTTTGAAGCGACCGGAAGTTAGCTTTTTGTATGTTGTCTCAGAATCCCTTTGCAAAAATACGCATTTTTAATATTTTTTTTCTCCGTAATTAGGTCAATAATCGACCCTGAAATTTTACAGGAATAATCATTGAAATACTAACTAAAACTATAAAAATTTAAATTTATAAAATTTAAATTAAAAAAATGAAAATCTTTTGGATTAAGGCCTAGCGACAGGATTACCTTAAATATCACATTGCTGATGATACTTTCTCGGCTTATGCACCTTTTCGCCACTGAACTCGCTCTGGAATAGATTCGCTTATTCCCTTCAAGGGTTTGCACCGAGCGAATAGAGCTCTAATGGATTAATTATATTAACAAGTCAAATGAATCAACTGAATATTTTTATATTCCTGATCAATGAAAAGCCTATAATTATTTTCATTGATTGAAAAATTTTGAGAAATATAACATTATATACAATATTCAACCACATTATTCCATGGGTATGCACCCCTGAGTGGGTGTAAACATCAACTACCAACAAGTTATTCACACATAGGTAGTGGCCGATCAGGAAAATGAACCTATTTTGATTTCTGAGACTGAAAAACCTGGCCAATACAATTGGTTAGATTTTTAATGTGTTCCAGTTGATTAGCATCATCAGACACCCAAACAAATCGCATCCTGTTCATTGTCAGTGATTGACCGGGCTAAGCTATCACCCAACCAGGTATTGGCGTCACTAAAGGCTTAAGTTGGGAGATTGCAGAAGTGACACACCGACCACGCACGGACACGATGCTGTCGCTAGATCATATTATTCGTTAATTTTAGTTATCGGAGTTTATCAAAGTGCTATAAGGTCAATTAGATACACAATGATGAATAATGAAAAATTGTATGGAAACTTAACTTCTTAATGCCTGAAATTTTCGTGCTATTCCTAAGGCAAACAATAAAAATGTATATGAAAAAAATCAGAGCATAAATTTAAGTGTTGCAATTGTACATACGGAGACATGTGGTATAGAAAAACGTAAAGCAGACACGCACCCTCATTCATGATATTTATTTTATTTTATTTTTCTTTTCACAGATTGAATAAGTAAATCCGCTACTGCAAAGCTGCAAGCTTAAAAACGTACAGTTGGGATGAGTATGGAAGAGAGACGGACCCCTCTTGTTGGTCGAATACTTCGATCGCACAATATTTTTAGTCGCTCGTTTTAGGGCCACACAGTATATCGTATGAATATCGAATGTACCCTTCACAAAATTAAATTCGTACAATATGTTTTGTTTCGCTGGAGGCCACCCTTTTCTCGGAGCAAATGTTTCTAGAGGGGATTTTTTATGACTTGTATGTGTACGTGTGTCGACACGATTCCCCCTAGCCCTTATTGTAACCTCTTGGGGTTGGCATAACGCACCATAGTGATGAGTATTAATGTCACACACGCGAGAACCATCGTAAATTCACATACGTGTAATCATGTAATCAAAACGCAGTTTCGATTTGTGGTTAGGCTTTACTTGTCCTAAGAGAAGGTGTAAATTGAATTTGACAATCAATATTTTTTTAAAGCTTCTTCTGATGGAAATGAATTTTGGTTATAGCAAGCATATAGTTGTGATAATAAAACTTCAATTTAACTCGTTTTCCGGTTTTTTCTCTCATTAAACAATTGAGATAAGCTACCAGAGAACATTATACCAGCATTAAAAAGAAGCTATGGAGAAGTTTGTTTCTCGTAAACGTCCAAACACCCAAGTTTGTAAAAAGATTGCAAATGGTTGGTTAACACTCAGGTACGTAGCTGGTGACCGGCTGGCAACGAGCAGCAAAGTACGGGGTTTATAAATGGTCGAGAGAAAAGAATGGTCGTGGAGGAGAAACCAGTTGCCAGAAAGGCGTGAGCGGGATCGGTCCCCGAGGATTATAAAAGTATGTTCAAGAATTGTGCTGCATGGATAGTACAATAGATGGCCACCAGTCGACTAGGACGAAGACGCGGTCGGGAAATGACGATGTTTCGATTGTCCGTCTCCTTGAGAAACGTTAAATATGCAATCCGTGTGCTCTGTTCGTTTCCTTGTTTGAGGTTACTCCTCGAAAAATACTTTATTAGCAAAAGCTGCGCTCAAGGAGTTTGCCAGCAAGGACAGGAAAAAACAGCTTCTCTTCGAGGTGGTTAATGGACGTATACAACTACTCTGCCAAGCGTACACTACGTTTCTTGTCGCCAAGGGGTCTGGTCAGTTCTCTAGCCTCGTCTCTTTTGCTCTAACTCGCCTTCAAGGGTCCCATTATCCCCGGCGTTAACGGGACACGCTTCTCGGACGACCCGAATGGTCAAAAGATGGTCGAACCCATGTTCATTGTCTTTGCTTTTGGCTCTATACATCCATTGTATTCAGGGTGAGCAGGTGGCGTGGGAATTGTACAATAGACGACAATCGGTAGCCACCGGTTGAAATTTTACTGCCCCCTTCCCTCTTTTCATCGTCCAATAGAGCTTGGAAAACTGCACTCGAGGGTTTCAAGCCTCTATATACCAGTCTTCACTAAGAGGCTTCTCTTAGTCTCTGAAACGATGATAGAACGCTTTGTTGAAACGTTGCCAAAGTTATTAGTCCTTGCTAAATTGACTATTTTGATTCGTTTGACCCACAGTCTGAAGGCTCAGTGACAAAACTAATGAGCGATCAGCTGATACGATCGATAATTATAATAAACTTATACTGCGGTACTACTCGACTGGTTGATCCGCAGGTAGCGTCACTTTCAAATAACCCACCGTCAATTAACAATGTGAGGAATACTTATATCATTATTGGATTACAACGAATCTATAAAACATGAAGAATTCTACATTTTATTTGAAACCCCACTCCGCTATGAGTGGTCTTAATTAGGAACCCTTGCATTAGTCCTACTGCCAATTCAACCGAGAATCGTTTTATGCCAGAAAGCATCCAATGTTACCAGAAGACGGTGCCGGAAGTTTAATCCTTTATGAAACGGGATGAACTTCGCAAAGATGCATTTAGTTCGGATTAGATCTACAAATACACCTTCGGATCTTTAGTATCGAGTTTTCCCACATGAATTGATGAAGAGAACTGCAATAGCATGGGGCGAAGCCATGATACAAAGAGCTCCGATTATATGTGGTATATATAAATACACATCGTACATAGGTTTGTGTGTGTGTGTGTACATGCATATATGTATACATGGAAAACATACATAGGCTTATATGATGGTACGTACGAGCCCGTTTTGCCAAGAAATCGGGTATAGATCCAATGGCAATTGTAAATAGACGATGAATCTGTTGATCCGAAATCAGCAGGAAGCAACGCCTTTGTTCCGGATTATACGTATACACAGGGGTGTACCATCGGTGAATTTAACAATGTGAGCGAGTGACGGGAGGTCAGCCACCGTATATACCAAGACGACAATGCCACATGGCCCCTGGTGAGCTCTTCTTGTTGGAATCTATACTCCGACAAAGTGAGCTGAAGAGAAAGAGAGAAAAAGGGATAGGGAGAGATTGGAAAAGTGAAACACTGGGAGAGCGAGAGAGCGAAAGAGAGAGATAGAGTTAGGTGTGCCGAAGTAAAAGAATGCAGGTGTGTTGAAAAGACGACCTGGTGTCTCCTGGAATAAGATGAAAATCTTCGATCTTGTCTTTCCTCACCCGGTTTAGGAATATTGGCTGATCCTCAGTAGAGCTTTGACACATCATTAAAACTCGACGCAAAATGGCCGATCTAAGTGTAAACAAGGCTGAAACGAGTGGCAACGTTATTAGCTCGCGCGGCTAATGCTTTAGCATTTAAGCCCTTTAAAAGTAGCTCTACTCGTGGATGGGAGAGCCGCATGCATAACCGCCCGTATATCTTTTTGCTAGTACACAAGCACAACTATATTCGTTCTTGTCCTGCTTTCTATCTCGTCTTACATGCGAATTTGCACCTAACCTACAAAAGCGGGGGACATACTCATCGCCCTGCAGCGTTGTTAGACAACAAGCCTGGGGGAGAGAGGAGGGGCGGGGACAAGAGCTTGTATTCTATTGCTGTAGCTCGTTGAGCATGATCCTCGACAATGTGAAAGGAATCACTCGGTGGAAACTATCGCTATTATTACTACCGCTGCAATTAATTCCGTAAAGGGAGCGGCTTTTCGGAAGAAAAAAACTTGTCGAAGCGCAAGATCCTCCCTCTGTAAGCGATCTCTACTTTTTTTTTCTTCTTTATTGCGGTACGGTACTCATAGTGGACACCCGCTTTACGCGCTATTCAGGTGAACTACTCGCGCGAATGCCAACAGGACAGAGGGAGCATTTAGCGTTATACTCATAATGGAACTTTTATATATATGCTTCTGGCCTAATGCGCATCGCTAATCGAAACGCTCGTGCGACCACACAACGGTAGCTTCGCGAATCATCATCGCTCCTGAATATTCACTAAAAAGGGTAGATCTCTCTTACCATCCAGTCTTATTACAGGAAAAGATTTCAAAAAATAGCGAGGATTCCTTCATTTCACTTTCTTTCAGACAAACATAAAACTTCTCGTTCCACGTTCCGATCGTTAATTAACGGAACGAGTGCATTTCAAACACATTTTCAGTCAAATTGAAACCCAATACACAAAGCTCCTGCTTGGTGGAAGTCATCTCAAAACTGTGACGAATTAGTCACTGTGAAAACTTGACGCCAACCACTATACGTATAGATATTTTTTTTTCTCTTTAAAATGTCAACTTTTGCTCTATTTGGCGATAAGCCAAGATAAAATCGATTTTTTTTTCACTGAGTAGCAAAGAATAATAAAGAACATAGTTCCAGACAACAACAAAAAGCGTGAATGAAGGAAAAAATCATTCATCTCGAAGCCACAAACGAAATCCATGGATTTTATTTTATGTATAGCAGAGGGTCACTCGTAACATACACGTTATTGATAACGTCCGACTGTCCCCACGACTGAAATTGAGATTATATCCGTTCTCGATCCTCTTACGCTATTATCGAATTGAACTCACTTACAATGCGTCGTCTTTCATACGGTTTATGGATTTGACCAGATCTCTGTCCCTTTGAGCTTACCAACGAGGCCAATATAGCCCGGTGCACTTTCAAAGCCTGGACTCTCAAATGGAAAACCGTCGAGTGGTCCATCCTCCTATCCCTACGGCTCTTACATGTATTCTTATTTCTCATCGTTTTCGCAGATTGCACCTTTTGTATCAATTGCGTATACATTTGAATTGTCACCTCTTTACAATATCTTTATTTCTGTTAAAATTATAAAATGTAACCTACACTACAACTAGACGTTATTCGACCTGAAAATTTGCACTTTGTAAAACCGAATTTCGTGTTTCATTAAATATCAGTTTAAAACTTCTATCGACATAACTTTACATTAAATTTTATTTTTAGTCTAAATTTCATGCTTTTCTTCTTCACCTCAAAATTACATCAATCTACAAAATTCCATTGTCTTTTTATAACCCGAATTCCACATTTGATTTACCCTTAAAGCGACCAATACAATGTAAATGTTTATGCCACAATTCAGTCGATTGCTACAGGACGGAAGTCGGATTTTCATTTGTGCGAGCAGCGAGATTCGTACTTAATCGTACTGTCAGATATGTGTGTTTACGAAACATCTCATTAAATTGCTATATAAGATTGGAGGGAGAAATAGCTGGTCCGTGAGTCGAGATCTGTGATAGAAATACTCCGTTATTTTGGAAAGCACAATAGGAACCCCAACGTTCACCGATTGTTTGGTACATTGTTCCCATAACGTACAGGGGGTGAGTTGCATCAGTTAGGGGAGAAGAATCTTTCGATTCTCGATCGTCAATTGACTGACGTTATCGGTCCATCTTCCAGATTAGGAACATTGCTCAAAGACGCGACGAAAGTAAATCTTGGACGTATATATACTTCCACTTCGGCTGTAGTTATTAACATTCGAGTCCACAGCGGTCCATTTTCATTCGACGTAAACATCGATGTTACATCCATGCGCCATTATATTCCAGTGATGATCGTATACTTAACGTATTGCTGTGAATAGAGATAATTCCTACAATTATCGATTAGTCAAAGTGCATATTTTTATCATCAGTTATGAAAAAATTAAATAACCTTAATGCAACGAATAGCAGAATAATAATAAGTTATTGCTTTTATGTCTTATAAATATGTTGTAAAAATTTTAAAGAAAATTCAAGTTTTCTTTAAAAATAATTATTTAATAAAACCAATTATTAAATTAATAATAATTATATTTAACAATAGAATATAATAATTTAACCGATACGCGTAACACTGTTTGAGCGAGTCAGTAAAAGCGTTCCGTTACGATATATATTTAGTAGTAAACAGCAGGCGGTCGGTGTGTATTCGAAACCGGACTTTGGAAGGATATACGTTTGTGAAACTTTGCGAAACGTTGCGAATGATCGGGAAGGAAAAGAAAATCCTCGTGTGTATGTTGGATTCTCTCATCAGCGATCGTTTGGTTTGTCGAAATTCTAATTTATATAAAA